>OU342636.1:6811268-7251447 GCA_910589415.1 Malachius bipustulatus | reverse complement strand
GTATAGTAAAAAACATGGCTTACTTGCATTGGGTTCTAAATCATCAATATACATTTGGTACATTCTAGTTATTGACAAATCGGAGTTTAAGTATTCTCTTGTAGTATTTGCACGGCAGTAATGAGATTCTATACGTGGAAATCTGTTAATGTGTTTAACAATACTTTTTTTGAAAATATTATCTTTCTCGGCGGCAGCTTGAATACGACCACCGCGTTTTTCTCCCTCTAATACTCCGGACTCTTGAATTTTTTAAGTGAGGTACGCATCATCTTATCACTAATTCCAAGTGTATTAACAAACATTTTACGGCATACTTGAAGTTTTTCACCAAGTAAAGATAGGTAAAAGGTTAGTGTAGACACGCCGACTTGATTTGTCCACGTTCTTAGCACTTTTTTTAAATTTTCGTTCTACAAACCGCGTAATAAATTCTCGCTGCAACTTTAATTCGCCGAGATTATGAAAGTCTTCAAATATTTTATACCTCTGTTCTTCACTGAATGAAGCATATTTTCGACCACCCTTTCCACACCAGGCTTTATTACAAATTGGTCCTAAAGTGTGCTTCGCTACTAACTTTTTAGTGTTAACAGAAATATACTCTTGGCCGCTATTCCGCAAGGCTTTCGCAGTTTTTTTCTTGTTTACTCTAGGTACCTTCACTGCAAAATGTTCTTTTGGCGCTCCTTCAACTAAAAAATGTTCCGGTTTTTTCTTATTACTTTGCGGTTTCTTTTTTAGTACTTTTAAACTTGTGATTTTCTCATCGTCACTACTTTCGCTGTTTAACTGATGCCGATCACAGTTTGGTTCATCTTTTTGAAAGTGATCCCAGCACCATAAGTATTTGACATCGAATGCATGCGCTAAATACCTCTCCCCGGCATCGAGGTACCTCACAAGTTTGCTTGTATGTCGTATCCTCGATGTCACTGACATCATAAGGATCCTCAAACTCACAGTAGTTGTCTGCCTCGGCCTCTTCTAAATTTGATTGCATTGTCGTATTCCTACTAGCTTCTGCAATACTTGATTGCAATGGCTTATTATCAGTTTTATCCTGATCACCAGGTACATACCTTTCTAAAGTAGCTAATTGGCACAATTTATTAGAACTATTGTCATCCAGAAAATTTTGTGGAGCTTTTTTTTTGATAGAGGTTCGTTATCCGACGAATCAGAAGAATCTTCTGTTGTTGGTGACTCTTCAACAGTTATAATTTTTCCATAGTACCATTTATTTTCAAAGAACATTTTTACTCGTTCCCCCACTTTAAATTTACTATTTTTTCTCACTGTTTTCAGGCTGCCAGTATCCACACAGTTAATTGTTTCATCGTCCCACTCCACAAGAACATCCATTATGAAATGTAAGATCTAAAAAACATATACGTTCTAAGTTTCACCCTGTATTAAATTAGCCGAATTGCTACTTATTACCTAGTTGCAATAATAAAAAAGTTTCTGCTGATTCACAATTAAATTAAGCTGTCGGTCTACCACAACAAAACTTACAATAATTTAATCTAGCATTGGAAAACACAGCACGAAACTCTAAGACAAGTCTGGACAAGCGTAGTGGCTCTGGTGGTGCAGCGTGGGGTTAAACAATGCCGTGTTGCAATAAATATTTCTTTTACATTGCATTTTGAAATGTGCAAAATTTAATTCGGTTTTAATCATGGTTCGAGTATGTTTTTTTGTGCAACTGCCAATAAAAGTCACACTTTTGACGACAGCTGACAGTGTTAAAAGTGATTGTTGAAAATCAAACATTTTCACTCACAAATAAAACTTCACTTTTAACACTAATATCTTAAATAGCTATTAATAAATTAATATTACTAAGTATTATTAAAACTTTTTACCTACCTTTCTGTTAATTAAACTATTTTAAAATGATTGATTAGGTATAAATATTATTTTTTCTACTCCCAACTTTTAATATGCATATTAAATATGAATCACCAGTGCTTTAATGGGTCTCATTAAGATACAAATTTTCATTAAAGCACTGGTCAAGCTATCCAATGGCAGAGGAGCATTTGCAATCGAATCGGTTCCTTTTCGCTCACGATCGGGTCGGCAAGCCAACCGAAGTCACAGAGTTGTCATACTCACGACAAAAATTGCCTTGTGATATAAGTTCTGTATTTCTGAAAAAAAATTCTGAACGTTTATTTAATTTAGAACATAAGTAACATTCAAAGAAAATTTATCAAGATTTTATGTTACCTTAATTAATTTGATAAGTAGGTAGGTATAGGTATCGTGTAAAAGATGGGAAGATAAAGTATTATATCATTCGTAGCGCTCCGTGATATAGTATTCAAAGCGGCAACGCTGCGACCCGCGTTGCGCAGTCATACAATATCGTAATTATTGGCTGTCAATTATTAAAATTATTAATAATTAATTAATCTCAAAATCGAAGCGTAAAATTCAGAATTCGAACTTCGCATAATAAAAATTACGCAGTAGTGAGTAGTGCCCTTTAAACTTGATACTAAAACATGTCTCAGCAGAATAATCTTAGCAACGAAGAAAGAATTTGGTACCTAATATGCCTAAGCAAATAGCAACCTATCTTAACCTCAATGATCCGCAATTGTACACGGGTCATTGTTAAAATATATAATTTTTTAATCTTTTCTATGAAACAAAAAAGGGTCGTAGAAAAAATAGTGTATGGAACTCGCAGATAATGACTATTAATACGCTCTTATGATGGTTAAGATACGAGCCGTAGGCGAATAAAATATATTAATACTCGCGTATTAATATAGCCTTCATTATAAGCTCGTTGCATAATATACTAAGGTATGTGGGCCTAACTTAAATATGTTGCAAGAATATTACAACGTAAAGGCATATGTTGAGATTGGCCAGGAGACCGTGTAACTAAATGCTACGAAGAGGCCAATCTCGATATTGGCCTGTACTCAAAAATATTTTTATGTCTAAAATGAGATATGCCACACCGCTAAAATTGAATAATGGCCACACAGTTACTTATGGAGATATGTCAGTTCGTCACAACATAGTTATGGTTCTTTTAAGTATTTTTATGGGAATAACTCATTTTCGCCAAATATTGAGATAGGCCCCTTCGTACTGACAGCGACGATATGACCTGACTATGGAAAATTTCAAAAAGCCAATTTAAAAAACGGTGGAAATATTAATAATTGAATCGCATAAAAATACACTGTTTATGCGATTGATGGGAAAGAAGATTTTTCGTGATCTGGTGGTCAGGATCGGTGGACATTTGATGAGTTTGGGTGATTTTCGAAAAGTGATGTCGTCCTCAAAAGTGTATTTTTTATTAAAAAATACACTAATTGACTTGTTGCATTTTTTTAAAACTCAAGCCAGAAAAATTCATTGGACCGTTGCCAGACTTTTGACACAGCCTGTATAGCAAGTCTAGATCGCCCTTAAAATTATTTTTTCATACATTTCCTATTTCATTTTCGAGTTATGACACAAATTTGTGCTTTTTTGGTGGTATCCTACGTGTTTTAAATTTTGATTAATTTAAATGATGATGAAAAGTCAGATTTTTTATCATCCCGTATAAAATTTTTTACGAGGTTTAAGTTCACTTAAACACACAAAGAATGCAGAATAATCTAATCACTTAATATAGTACATTATAAAATTAGTTCATAATGTCGTTTTCATGCGAATTTTTATACGATATTTTATAGGCGACTAGCGTTTTAATTTATTAATCCTGACAGGATTATTAAAAAATAAATATTTTTAATTCATTTCATTAAAAAATATTAAACTTTTCAAAAGCAATCGTTGAACGATCACGTGTGATCACGTTGACAACGACTTCAAACAATACGTTTTAATAATTCAGTACCTACTTTAGTAGTTGTTACTATTGCAAGTACTGACAGTTCTGTGCCATAAAGTGCACATTCTGGCACAACATTATGGCACGGATGCTTCAAATTGACGGACTATAAACGATTTTGACATTCATAATCACAGCATTCGAATACTAGTCGCTTATAAATAAATTATTGTCACACTGACGATTGGTTGAAGGCAAGTAAAAATTTTAACTGAATTGATTAGATAATAATTTCCCCAAATAGGTAGACAGTCCAATTTACCACAACATTCTTTATTATTATCTTTATTATCTATGAAAAAGTTTCAGAAAGTTCGAAATTAGTTTTCTTATTATACTTCGTTTATAGTGGATATCAGACTGATGATAGTAATCAGTAACAATAAAAGATTCCTCTATCTTGATATTATAAAATCATAAAAGTTTATTTGTTATTTCTTATCTACAATAACAAACACATGGAATTTTCCAAAGACGGCATTCTATAAATTTACCGCAAGAATAAAATATTATGCAAGTGCAAATAAAAAAACTAACACTGTTGCAGATGTGTTGTTTGCAATAAAGTGCTGAACTAAATTTTGGATTCTTATTCTCCTTCTTTGCTAGGTGGTCGGCGATGATAAACATATTATTGTAGCATCATTCCTGACAGCTTGCCAAACGAAATGGTCCATCTGTGTCGAATCGGCACCGGATAAACTAGAGAACGACCGCAACTATCCAACGCTGAGATTAATATTCATTCAATAAGTTTCTGGATTTTAGACTGTAATAATAATAATAGCGGTTCTCCGTCTTGTAAGATTAATAATAAATTCCGAACAACGTTGATTGAGATTGTCTTCTAGGAAGTGCTTATGTGTATATTCGGACGTTTATGTGATCGTAAAAAAATAAGATTCAATCAAGATAGACCCTATTACACCACTCCAAACATTATTGATTATCGATTCTGAAGAGTCCCTCCTCTAGTGTGAGTTGATGGGTTTAAACGATCTGGAAGAAATATAGAGATCTAAAAAATTGAAATTATTTGAAAGTATTCTTGTACCTACCCGTTATGAAATTGAAAAATTCCAAAAACAGTTAAGTAAACATCTCAGCTGATGTTTACTTAGCTTTTTCAGTTCGTTAGTTTTATTCTCTGATGGTTCTCTGATAAATATCTTCGAATGTCTCAGTCCATTTACTTCATTCCAATGGGAGCAATTTTTTTTCTTCAGAAGGTCTTTTATTTCCCTTCTGACCTCGCTATAGGCTATAAAGCAAGTTGGTTCTGGCCCGATTAAGGGTAGTTTGGATCCCTTTTTTGCAAGCAGATCCGCTTTTTTGTTTCCTTTGTTGTTCTGGCGACCTTTTGCCTACCTCAGATTTATTTTGTTGTCTTTTTCTGCTAGCTTTGCTAGAGAGTTAACACAGCTATTTGATTGAGAGAAATGAGTCCAGTTCTCTTAGAGCTGTCTGGCTATCAGTAACGATTTCAATGTTCCAATTTTCATAAGTACCGGCTATCATATGTTCCACGCAGGCATGGATTGCCAAAATTTCTGCCTGTAGGCACTGTTGCTAGTCTGCCTAGGTTTATACTAAATGCATTTCCCTCGCCTCTCCCAGCAACTCCCGCTCAAGCGCTAATCTTTGTCTTGGATCCATCCGTGTACCAAGTGCATTGTTTTTTTTTTAGTTTTTTTTTTAATATTCTTTTGTTCCCTTTGATAATATTACTACCTGATAAGGTTTACAAAAGTTTATGCTCTTATTTGGTTCTATCTGGTCGCATGAATAAAATGTGATTGTTTCCAGATGTTTGAATATTTCTGTGTGGTATCCTTTCCTTATATTGAAGGTCCCATGCAGTATTGTAGTATTGTCTTGACCCTGTATGCCGCCGCTAGTTCTTCTGTCTCCACCACCAAGTGAAGTGGCGGGAGCCCTAGGAGCACCTCCATGGCGGCTGTTGGTGTTGTTCTCATCGCTCATGTTATTGTTAGTAACGCAAGTCGCTGTGTCTGTATCTTATTTAGCTTTGTGACGTGCGCCTTTTTTCTGGATTTATGCCACCATAATAAATAGCCATATTGTATAACCTTAGTGTACATCCTTAGTGTGCCATTTCTGATTTCAATACCCATGTTCTACCTAGCATTCCTCTACTGGCCCATAAGGCTCTGGTAGGCTGTCGATAACCAGGCTCCACAGCAGAGGTGATAGCACTCCCCCCTGCGGGCATCCTTTGTCGGCCGTCACCTTCCTACTCGTGTTTCCAAGGGAACTGGTGATTTTTCTGTTTCTAATTGTGGAGTCTATCCAGTCCGTAATGGCTCCGTGAGCTCCCCGACTTTCCAGAGCTCACTTTATAGAGATAAAAGAGGTGTTGTCGAAGTCCCTAGTGCAATTATTTCTTTATTGACTAGTACCCTCTCTAGTTTGTTTGTTAGAGTGTGGAGGCTGACTTCACATGACATCCCAGGTTGATATGCATATTGGTGTCGATTCAGTGGTGTTGATTCCAGCGCCTCATCTCTTATATGTCTATCCACCAGTTTCTCTATCGTCTTCAACATGAAAGACGTTGGGCTAATTGGTCGAAAGGATTTTGACATGGCTATTTCCATGTAATTCAAGGTCTCTTGCTGTAGTAAAAGACTTGTCGCAATTTTGGCAGTTATACCTTTGTGTAACGATCAGGTAGTTTATTCTTCTTGTGGTCATTGGATCTTTTCTTTCACTGAAGTTGATATTACTCATTTCTTTTTTTTTACTTCGCAAAATATTATGACTTTGAAAATATGAACTATGAACTTATGAAAATAAATTATTTCTCTCTTTGAACACCCAGCTTCTCTAAGGTCTTACGAAGGGGTTTGAAAGGTCTTAATATTTAGTTGGTGTTGGAACTTTAGGATATTTCTTTGAAAAATAGTCACCTTCTGATGAAGTGCCAGAATTATTTCTTGACATGTTGACTCAATCTAATGAAAATCATCCCCTAATAATTTTATCTGGACTTGCCTGGAATCAAAAGAAAACTATAATCGTTCTTCTTAATAGTGCATAACTTAACAATTTGAATTTGGGCAGCTTCTTCATTCAAATCCAGATGTAAATCTATAAAATATAATAAAACGTAAATAAATATAATGTTAATTGTGCATAAACAACTGATATAGTGTTTTTTTTTAATTGTAATCTGCTGAAATGAACTATTGACGTTGGGCGTCAATTAAAACGAATTATTTTACCCTTGGAGGGGAAAAATAACCGTTGAGAGCATGAGACAATTAAGAGACAAGGGTCGTGGATTGAGCTGCTAATCTAAGAGGGTCAACAATAACAAGCGGGTCAGCAGAACAACAGGTACTCTTTATTAAAAAAATCACAGTAGTTATCACATGGAACTCTTGAGCGTGGTTAACAATTAATAGTAAAACAAGAGCGTGAGTTCAGCAGAATGAAATGGTGATGTATAAGAGGGCCAGCTAAGGACACTTAACTTCGGTTATTCTCTCCCGCTGGAAGATGGAGGGTTTCAGCCGGGGGTACTGGAACTTCACAGGTTCGGCTGTTAGCTACTGGTCTATGTTCGTGCTATGATGGTGAAAGCGGCAGCTCCGGTAGTCCAGGTGTGTTCCAAATGGAAACATAATGTGCTCCAGTCTGGGCTGGTCGGAAAAATCTGGCTGGTCGAAAATAAGCTTGGCTGGTCGGAAAAACAATGACTGGTCGGAAAAACAATGACGGGTCGGAAAAACAATGACGGTCGGAAAAAGCAATGACGGTCGGAAAAACAATGACTGGTCGGAAAACAATGATTGGTCGGAAAAAGCTGAAAGTTCAGTACGTATCAGACACACTCTAGATTGTATTCACGGTCCGATCGAGTCTGGCCTACCAAGGGTACATAAAATTACGTCCAATCCAGAGAATTAAGATCAAAATGTGATCAACAAATTTTACATGCGGACAGCCATAAGCGAAACTCGATCGGATTAATTGCTGTAATTAAAATAGCATATTATATTAAAAGGAAATATGATCTGCACAATTCAAGCATAAATAAAGGAACCATTTTAGGTCACTCAACAAGCCAAAAACGTGGATGATGTTCGTGATAATTTAACGGAAAATTCAAAACGCCATTACAGGTGAATTATTTGCGACAGGTGTTTTCATGAAGGCGATGTTACTTCCGCAATTTCCCAGAACAAAAAAGATTCGACAATTAAAAGTCGGATCTCAGGTATCGGCGTATAAGATCGAAATTCGACAATCGAGGTCGACGAAACTCGAAGGCTCCAGCCAGGCGCGTTTGCACCGCCGTCGACTGACCGAACTAAAGGCCACCATCACTCACTTATGCGACGCGCGCAACGCGGTTGTCTACGGGTCGCTGGCATTTAGCCAGGAAGTACAAAATGTACATTACACTGCAATTAAAATTTATTACGACAACGCTTCAGCTATTTTGATACTTTTTTAATACTTATACAGTAAACTCAAAGTATGATAAAGTATGATAAAGAAATTATAAAAATTATTATAAAAAATCACTATAAAGTATGATAAACCAAAGATCCTGGAAACTTTTGGAGTTTAACAGAAAAACATTTTCTGAACCTGAAATATACTCGTATTTGACTGAGAATAGATCGTTACTACGATTTTGTTTGCTCTCACAGTTAATGATGTGCGCTAACTTCAATTCTTTAGTTCCCGCTAAAAATTGGTGATAATTTTTTTTACCATTTATTTAGTTGGTTAAAAAAAATACGGTTTATTCGAACACACCACTCTTCTAAAAACAGCCAGTCAATGGTGTTTGTTCGCCAGATTAGGGTATTTTGGCCTACCCTATGCGTTGTGGTTTCCGCATGATTTGTTTGATATACTTTTAGATGTGGCAGTCGTCTAGAAGTTCCCCGCCATCTATTTTTGTTTGTCTGTCATCACTTGCGGAGTTGCACTGCTCCTGGAATTATGCGTTCTGCTGCTGTATTTGTATAGTATTCACAAGCTAAAGATTCTGAAATCAGTCGGAAGTGTTATTCTTAATTTCGACTTCCGAAGGAACACCAAAAAGCGAGTCTTTCGTCGACGCCTTGCATAATTTGTCGATCTAATTAATGAAAAATATTGAATGTCGTTGATGAAAGTTCATGCAAGGATGGTCGAGAAATACACAGACCAACCAGAATATGGAACCGTCACAATGCCGAAAAGATCTTTGAGAAGCGCTGATTTTTTTCAACTCTTGATATTAAAGAATACAAAATATTGGTCAACTGTTTGAGTTTGCAGCGATTTTCAAGGATTGCCAGAAATATTTTTTGGAGTGAATATGATAAATTGTTTACACGTCTTGTGTCTGTACTGTCTGTATCAAAAATTTCTAGGAAATTGAATTAATATATTTACACAGACATTTAGTAATCAACCAGGCATTAAAGTTCTATAATTAAAACTTTACGTAAGATAAATTTGCAACCACATCTGATACCCTACGTGTGCGTACCTGCCTTGAACAATTATTATTCAGGACGTTTATTAATTAATAAGTAGGGCGTCTCTACCTTTCCAGGATTTACTTGCTTTGGGTTGGTTCGGTATTACCCACCGTAATCACGAAACGCTATGAAAAGGGCAACTACCTCCACGCTGCCTACCTACACTTGTATAAAATTAAATTTTATCCAGACTATAGACTCGTACCACGATTTGTTTTCAATAAAAAGCAATTAAATCCCGCATTCTGTCAGGTTGGCTTGTCGCATAGAGGTGGAATCCCACCATTCTGAATTTTATTTCGCCAATAATTTGGCAATGCGAACGGCACCCATCAGCATAAATTCCGCAGTGAAAGCGGCGGGAACAAATCACCGCCCGTACGCCCGCAGGGAGTCGACCCGGGCTAATTGTGACCCGGTCCGGGCTCGATTCGGGTATTTATTACGCACAAACCACCGACACGATCCCGACGTGCAGTCAAGTCGTGCGTTTTAAAAAGGGTGCACACTGCGGGGTTTTATCTCATTTCTCTGAACTTAGTTATCTTCTAAATTAACTTTCAAATTTATTAGTTAGTATCTCACATCGTACCAGTATACCGACATTCCTGTTATCTTGCCTCACCGACAACTGTGACTTAGAATATACCTACTATAAACGAAGAGTTGGTAAGTAATTGTTTGAAAATGTATATTACATGAAGAGGGGGAGAGTCATTCTTGGTTTAAAAAATGACTTGCGTTTATTCTATAGAATATTGTACAGCTGATTAGTTCATCTGTTGAGTAAACTTAGTCTTGGGAAGTGAACTGATTCTGGAGGGGAAACATCATAATCAAAACTCAGGTACTATGGCAACCAGCTTCTCGTAATCATAATTAACGTTACTTAATTTCCAGCATAGGGAACACTAAATATAGTTACGATGATACCCTTCCCTTGCAAAAATTTTACAACGAACCAAGTCTACAAAAAGCAATCATGAAAAAAATTCATTTAGGACTCAACAGGAACAAAAATGACATCCGCACGTGAGGAAAATGCATAAAAAGAAAATGAGCAAAAAATGAGAAATATCTTGACTCCTGAGACATACAGACTGCTTTGCCGCTATCGTTTGAATAGCATTCTCGCAAAGATCAACCAGCTAGGTCTTTCATCATCCCTGATCAAAACAACCGACTTATTATGTAATCGAAAGTGAGAACTCCTAGACTCAATGGTCTGCCAAAGTTACCCAAAACACTTTATAGAAATCTTGAAGACTCTAACCCTCCAATCCAGTGACATTCATGTCACTTTTGATATCGTCCCTCTCTTCACAATGCTGCCTGCCTATCTAAGTGAAACCACCTCTTTCACCACGTCCGTGCGTCAACCAATTTTCAGTGGAGCAGAACCATTCTTTGAACAACTGTATAGGGTCATTGTGGGTAACCCACCGAGCCATGAAACCCAAATAACAACCACCATATTAGAGCTGTTTTGTTTTAGTTTATTTTTGGAAGTGTATCAGCCGAAGTGGTAAACTATTGCAGCTAGTACAGCTTAGAACGATTTTAGGGCCTTCTCAACAAATTCGCGGCATTCACAGTTCATCCAAAGTTCATCCTATTAATCCACCTATTTAAGTATATAGTAATTAGGAAGGAATAAACATAAAGGTATTTGCTCATTTCAGCTCTGCACGAAGTCCGAAGCAAATTTTTGTCATTGAGGTAACACCAATCACCTAAAATTGCTGATTCAAGTTTGCCATTACAGAATAACTGACAACAACGTGGGAAATTCTGTTTCCAGATTGCCACTCCAGAATAACTGACAACATCGCGAGTTCTATGTTAGAAATGTAATCTGATTGTATGAAACCCAAGGTATCATTTTTACGACCATTCACTGTCTTATTTAATTGGAAAGAATTGAAAGAATGGAATCCCTAATCTATGCTGGCCTGGCACATAGATGGCTCAAAGACAGAGAAAATATCGGAGCTAGTATATAAGACAACCCCTATAGGATTGGCATGAATGCTACTGATGGGGACTTTCGCAGGAACCATATTCCAGACAGAAAACCGATCAAAATTGGTCTGGGAATGCTTTCAAGACCTCATTGATTTAGGTAGAGACAATAAGATGGAAGATCTCCCATACTGAAAAGAAATACACAGAGCATAACTCTCTTTATGGACGTGTAAAATGATCTGTGGTAAAACATGAGGAAAGGAACCCAAACAAATATAATGACTTTACGTAACGATCGTCAGACCTATCATTGCGTACGATAGTACCGCTTGGTGGTCAAAAGGCCAGCAGGCCATGGCTAAAGTAAAGCTCTCTAGCCTACAGAGACAAGATTGTCTGGCGATCTTTGGTGTTGAACTGGGGCTGGAGTATGTACCGCTGGCGGGAAGAAAAGAGTCTTCTCGAGCCTGGGCCTTCACGCAACAATTTCCAGGCCGAAATCTATGCCATAGAGCTCTCTGCGCAGCTGCAGAAAAAGATGCACTGCCAACACATGTCAATAAAGATATTTTCAAACAGCCAAGCGGCTCTAAAAGCCCTTAGCTCCAGCCAGTGCAAGTCCAAGTTGATCCGGAACTGTCAACTAACCTTGAATGCTCTAGCAAAGAGCAATGAAGTAACTTTGATATGGATTCCGAGCCATGCTGGATATGTAGAGAACTAACTTGTCGACTGGACTAGAAACCAGAACCGGCATTTGGCATATCACCGGATATTGTCAAAGCAACAATACGCAACTGGGCTGAGAGGGAAGTCCTCCAGCACTTGAAAAACTTACCAAGATTGGACCATTCAAAGGCCTTTATACAGGGTACTTTGAACAAAAGGACCAAAGAACTATTGGAAATTTACAGGAAGGAACTGAAAGTCTCAACAGACCTATAAACTGGGCACCGCAAGTTGAATGATAATCTTCACAGGATGGATTTAGCGAACAGCGCTGAATGCCGTCTGTGCTTGGAGGATGACGAGACAGCAAAACACATGTTTGAGTGTCCCGCTTTGGGAAAAACCAAATTGGAAACCTGCGGGAGAGACTTTCTCACACTGGAGGACATGGATACATTAACAATAGTCAGCTTCATCTAAGAGGCTGACCTGATGTGGTTAATGTAGCACGACTAGATAGACCTTCGGCCGCAGTGGAGGCGTAACAATACTTACGGGGAATTTAAATCTAATCTAAATCTAAGCCAACAAAAAATTATTTAATAGTTTCCAATAATAAGGAAGATATAGCAAAAATAAGAAATCTCGATTCATCAGTTTTTTGCAGGGATATCTCAAAAACAATCACAGATATCTTGTGTGTCTTCACGGATTCGACATGGCCACAAAATGTAGCATGTTTTCTCTAATTGAACCGACCCTGCATCTCTTAGCGCTTATGAGATACTCGTAGTGAGCTCCAAAATAAAATAAGGGATACCTGTATACTATTACTTGCCCGAGTACTGCCTATTGTCAAAGTATTTTGACGTATTGTTATGAATATTAATAATTGTATTTTAGGCAATGGCCTACGTACAGGGGTATGATCAGCCACCCGGTATACATACATTTTATAACATCATAGATATAATTCTTATTGCAGCAGACAAGTACCATTGAAACTGACAAAATTTGTGTGAATGGGAACGAAAAATTGCAATGAAACGTCATCGAAGTTTGTAACCACAGAAGGTCGACCACCACAGTGTGCAGAATCGTTAACCATTCCAGTTGCCTTGTATTTTTTAATCGTACGGTACACAGTGGACACCGCAATACAGATTCAAAATTCACTGTTTTTCATTCAAAGACAGATGGTCCAAACTTAAGTGGGAAAGTTCCTCTTGAGGAAACATCGTCTCACTTGTACTTGGTTTCGGATTATCCTTAATAGCACTTGAAATCGTTTGGAGACTGAAAATTCAAAGACAAAAAAATCTTAATTCTGAAAAAAAACTGTCTGGGCATCAAAAAGAACTAATCAGACTTCAAAATGAACTTATTGGGTTTTGAAAACAACTGATTGACTAGTTAACATCTGACGATGATAATATAAACAAGAAATTTTGCTGGGTGAAATTTTTCCTAAGAATTCACCAATGAGGAGCGTCTTCTTTTGGCGGTTCATTTAACTCATACTAGTTTAAAATGAACTATAGTAGATAGTTATAGTGGGTTCTGGAGCTTCTAGATCTTTGCGGTGGTCTTTTTCTAGAGGTCACCGGTGAAAGTGGGTCAGCTGAAAACGCCACGAAGCTAAGCAGGTCATGGAAATCAGGTGAAGAATTATGTCACATGCAGTATGAAAATTGAAGGTCAACACCAGAAAAACACCACCTGGTTACTATCTATTTTCCCTGGTTCTCTGAGATGAGAAGGCGAAAAACAGAAACTGTTCTCGGCCCGAGTTTCTGTTTTGTTTTTGTTTTGCCCGTTTGGTGGGAACCTGGTGAGAAACTCGTTCGTTCGTTACTCCTCCTCCCCCGAATCTTTTTGATTTTGAATTTTCAAAAAAATGTAAAACGCGAAAGTTGTAGGGTAAAGTATTCGACCTCTTTGAATACTTAACTTTTATTTATACCGGTTGCATAAAAAAACCGCGTTAATTTAAGTAGTATATGCATTTTTAAATGGGATCAGGCATTTTCATATCCCAGGAGAAAATTTACTAAGAATGGCTTTTACCATTTATACCAGAAATTTTAAGAAGGGCTGGAGTCTTTTTTTTCTGCTAGCTAATTGTTCAGATTTTTTATGTACTCACTTAGCAGCCTTTTAAACACATTCAAGTTTGTTTCATTTTTTAGCTTTGTTGGTAATCAATTAGGTATAGAGATAAAAACTTTTATAGAAAAATGAGTTTCTATGTAACTGATTTTACCTTGAAAACGACTCAAGATACAGGAAAGTGACACATGTCCGTATCCTGATTTTTCATGTAGTGTTCTATTGTGTAAGTGGCATTTTTAAATTGGCTGAAGATAAAACTTGATAATTTTCATCACCCTGTATTACCATTTTATCCGTATGACAGGATACCGCATGACGATGTTCCATTTGTCACCGTGGATGTCAATTATCGTCCCATTTTACTTCAGATGTCAAGCTGCTATGGAATGGTCGTAGCACGATATTCCTGAGATGATCTTTCTTGATCTGGACCATGAATAATCCGATGAGAAAGTAGGGGGAAATAAAAATATTTCTAAATACAGATGCGGTTGATGCTTATCTATCGATCATCGTCTTCCCATTCAAATTCAATTTCAATTTCAAAATGCAGATTTTAGGCTTATAATTAGCTGACTACTTTGAAGCCAAATTCAACGTTATTGAGTTTCACAAAACTAAAGCCAGTCTTATTGATTTGAAATTTTTTCAATTGGAGCGAATCTTCATATTTCATTTCAGTCCAATTCATTAGCATTACAATTCGACCGGTCTGATTTTAATGCTAGCCTGGCGAGAAGTCGTTGTCGTCGAGGGTTGCTGTTGTAAGGCAGAGGGGCATTAATTATGGGGCTGTTAATTTGGGACGAATTAACGGGTGGGTGACCGCATTCCACAGCCGGCACGTCGACGCGCCCTGATTGACGGCGTCGCGTCACTACCGAGCTCCCTAAATCGGCGTTTCCGACGCTTCGAGCTCCTCATAATTCTTATCGTCATTGCGAGACGCTCGTTTCTGCCTTGATGGGAAACATCAGGAAGGACATCATGTTGCGCGGGAAGAATATGCATTAAAACGCTCGTTTGGGATTTATGGAGTGCGTTTCTTTTAAAAATATTCTCCGAAATCCATTTTAGTTTTATCTTACTTCCATGTAGTCTCTTAAGATAAAAATACTTTGTTAAAATTCTGAATAGATATCTGAAATGTTTGTTAGAAACACTCTAAACAACTTATTTCATTACACGATCATTGATTTCTTATGAATTTCTTAACCAATATTTTACATCAAGTGACAGAATTGATCTAAATATACAAATACGCATTGAAACGTACGAGAATCATCACAATATCAAACAGGATGCGACCAACTCAGCTGGCGAAACTTATTACGGAACGGTTAGCGAGCGCGGTTTCGTTAGAGTCCTAGCCAACATTGCCTGCGGCCTGTTAGGACCACATCCCTCGGGATCTCACTTGAGATAGTGATTGGCCTTGATAAACCTCCGAGGACTTGGACCCAAGCCATCGATCAATAGCTCTGAAGGCGGTGCGGGGAGTTCCGGGAACTCATCTCATGGAAACTCGTCATACTGACATGCATGATTTTCATAACGGTACAGTTTGTACTCGAGTTTGAGTTGGTGATATTCGAACTCTTATTTGAAGCCGCTTTACTTTTTTGGACTCGTTATTTAATACAGCAAAATCGATCAACAAAAAATTATGATTGCTTGTACGTGGATTGACGCCATGCACTCTGATTGGCCTCCACGTGCCGCATTAATATCCCTCAGGCTCGGTTTGAATAGTTAACTGGAGAAACATGCGTGGAAATCGATTACACCCCTCTGTCGGTTTATTAACTCATCATAGTCGTGGCCATTAAAACGGATCACGAGATTCGAGATAGCTCCCCTTGCCGTGACGGAGACGAACATATATTATTCACAAGCTCGGGCAACCGACAGTATTACGCAGAAAGCACAGAGAAGGAAAATATGGTTTCATGATCATTTAGACCATATCTTTATAATTATAAACCTTAAAAGATTTTACTCTGGTCGTTTTGAATTAAGCTTGCAGAATTGAATTGAAAAATGCTAACATGAGAGAAAAGTTCTCATGTAGGTTTCTTTTGCGTATTACAGAATGTTTCTGGATATACAAAGTATATCGATACTAACTTATAGAGGCAAGTCTATCTTCAATTTCTCAACTGATGTGTTGAGCAATATATGTGTGTAGCAGTAGAGGTAGGAAATCAATTAAACCTTCACGTAACTAACATAGATCTAGATTAAGGGGAACCGCTTCCAGGTAACTGATCCTGCATCGAGAGACGGGATATCCATCAGCGAGGCAGTGGGTAGAGGAGCATCAGCCACTTTCCACGCTCAAGTTGATACATTGCGCACACAAATATCCTGCAGATTCAGTTGTTACTTGATATATAAGTTTTAAATATCTGCTCTCCAGTTACAAATAGAGAAAACTGTTGCATCAGACAAGTCCATCTGAAACGTTTTAGAGAAACTTGAGAGTGGTTATGACACCTATGCTGAAACAGCGAATAGTTCTCATAGTGTGCCCCTTGACAAAGCGCAACAAAGGCGTTGTTATATTTTTAGTTTAAGTTTAAAGACCCAGAGTCAGCCGACTTGTCGCTCGCAGGTGACAGTCCGAGCGACGCAATCCCAAGAGCAAACAAAGCCTTTGCCGCCGTCGACGGTTGCTTGAATCATTGAAAAGCGTCCCTTCCCTTGTGCACCTACGTGCCGAACAAAGACCCGCTCTTGCTCCCGGCCCTCCCGTTTTTTATATGCGCCTGCATCAAATGAAAGAGACTATGGAGAAGAAAAAAGCAACGCTATTATGCCCCCTTGTCTTTTAGTCCGATTCGAGTGAAATAAATACTTATGAACTTTTTCTCTGTAATACTTACTCGAACGCTAGTTAATTGCTTTGATATAAAATGGGGGATACCTATGTCATACTACATCCATCACGGCGTAGGGTTCAGGTGATAGAAGCGTCTTCTTCCGTTTCGGCGACGGCGTGCGTCGACCTGATTGATGCCGTCGCGTCATTCTGATACAGCTTGTAAGGACCGAATCGACGATCGTTTGCGAGGAACGGGTGTCCGCTCACGGGCACGTCATTGAACACTGTCAAGCCGGATATTGCGCGTCGTAGCTTAAACGTACTCCGGGGGGAGTCATGGACAGTTTGAATCTTCTTTAACATTTAACGCTATTTAAATAGATTGTTCATTTGTGTCCCTGCATTGAAATACTCTGTTGCATCTACGTCACCGGAAATATTTAACTGCTTTGTTGTGGATGCTTATTTTTTATTTTCCTCCATTTTAGCGAGAATGGGAAAATTTGACAGGTTTTGCGTGGAAAATTTATTGCACTTCAACAGTTTTCCTCTGGTGTATTATTTATCAACAATACCAAAGTCGAGAAAAATATTTTCAATAGCTTAGGAGATATTCAGGAAAACTGATTTTTTTCTCCCAAATATCTCCAAGGAATCGTTTTGAGCAAACTTTATAGGAAAAAGAAAACAATAATTATATTCCCTTACAGAATATTTTCGACACACGATAGAACATGTGAAAAGAATTGCTTTTTCTTCGATTAAGTTTTTCTTTAAAATGTTTTATTTAAGTAGGTACTTGGAGATGAACTTCAATCACTAGTGGCGTACATTTTTTTTGTCAATAGTAATCTTGAGACTGTCCCCATGGACTCTACTGTAACTCAAAATAATCGTCTAGTTAGTATTGATTTTGCGTCTCATCAAAACGAATAACCCTATCAAATTTGGCCAAAATTGGCTAAAGAATCTTTGAGATATTAATAAGAAACAGATTTTTTAAAAAGCTCTCACATTCTGTATCTTGAAAACCAGACATTTTAAGACACATGTTGATAAAATTTTCTTTGTTTCGATGGCTCCTATCGCGCCTGAACATCATTAGTAGGTATTCTGGGACACCCTTCATAATCTAAATACTGGGCTCCTGCCCAAGATATAATATTTAAAAATAACCATATCAAAAAACAAGATTTCGCAACACTGGTAAACAGGAAACAACCTTATTAGTCCTAGTACTCGAGAAGGTAGCTGTCTGTGTTCTTAAGAGGTGAATCTTTATTTCTTCGACGTCATTAATCTCCATTATATGAAAGTTTGCAACTGAGCGCAGTCTCTTGCAGGGAAGGACTGCATGACTTTGGGGAGTAACTCACAAATCCCGGAGACAATTAGCGTTGAGAGGGTGTCGTTTAGATATCAAACAAGATGCGGTTCTTAGTGTCTTGCGTCAAAGCTTAGACGTTTATTGTTATTATCAGTATTAGATATTAATTTTACTTGACTACGTACCTATAACAGGCGTTTCATTCACCGAAGCATCATATAGGGATTTCAATGGAAAAACTTAGGATTCAACTATTGGCTCCTCTATATGTTTTATAGAAAATCTTTACATTGATAATTTGTTGAGATTGTAGAGTTACTTGTGTTACTGCAGATAAAATTTAAGTCTGTTGATACATTTTTGAGAAAATCTGGTAAAAGTTTGCAATATTTAACGTAATCTTCATTGTTTTATCTATCTACTTTGGTGGAAAACGCGAAAAAATGGAATTGACGCTGTAAGGCGAAAAATTTACCACAATTTTTGTTTAATAACTATTTTGGATAGTCTCGCTGCTATATAGGGCACTAAAGTTTTTATATTTGATTCTTCGACAATGACTGGCTAAGTTTTATATCTTACCATCTCAAAGTCGGAAACAATAAGTATGTGGGTACGATGATTTTGTGCTTTGGTAGTTAATTATTGGTATTTTTTTGCTGCATTTTAGCCAGGTGATGCCTGATCGATCATTTCTGCCATATCAACACGGCGGACCATTTATTGATCTATTCATGGATTTATTCTTCCCAGTAAAGTTTCTTTTATGATCATTATTGAAAGGTACTGAGCTCCCCATTAGCGGGATCGTTCAACAGGACCCTTTGGCAGGATCCTTCAGCTGCACCTGTAAGCACCCTCAAAATACCATCGCCGGTTACGCAGCCCAGAAATCACGCCGCCTTTCGTCGCGGTGCAGCTCCATCCATCAGGCTGTCTCAACTTCATCCATGGCCTAGGTTAATGCTATTATTGTTGATCATAGCAGTCTTCCTGGAATTCCTACAGAAGTGACACTAGCTTTTGTCCCCTTTTAACCCTTGCATCAAATTTAGGTAGCTACCATATTCAAGTTCATTTTTTTTTTATTGATTCTTTACTTGTCGGTTTCACAGGTCTGCTAGCTTCTCGATGGTTTCATTATTTGCATTGTATTAATTCACTTAGGAAGTAGAGTAATTTTTAAGCATTCATTTTTTAATTCATTTTTGTTCAAGTCTTACAGCGGGTATTGTAAAGGCTCATTAGTCTAAGTGGAATGTTTTTAAATTTATCTATTCTTGACATGAACGCAATTACAAAAACCTTCTTGCGCATCAATCGCAGAAATAGTGTATTTTTATGCGATTCAATTATGAATATTTTCACCGCTTTTTAAATTATTGGCTTTCTGAAATTTTCCACAGTCATGTCATGTTAGCGTAGTGCTTTAATGTGAAAAATTTTCTGTGATAATTTCATTTCATTTCGTTTCAACACGTGCCTTAGATCGGATTTTTAAATTTAAAAATCAAAAAAATTGGCAAAATTTTACAATTTTGTCCCTTTTCCTATGCCCGCCACTGGCTAACTTTACTTGAAAAATACTATTTTTTACACTACCTTTAATAAATTCGGAAAAAACTGAAAGGAGAGTTTTGAAAACCGAAAGTTTGAAATTTTAGAGGAATAAACATCATTTAAAAATATTCGAATATATCTCCGCCATTTTTATATTTGCTTCTTGAAATTTTTGAAGGTTAAATGCTATTAGTATAGTTGTCTACTATCAAAATTTCCGTTCTATTCCTTCAAAAATAAGCTCATGAATGTTTATAGAAATGTAGACATTTTTACCCTTTTCCTACCCACGCCTCTGGCTTATTAATAGAAATGATGCAAATTGTATTGCATTAGCTCAAATTTCAAATAAGTTTATTCCAATCTTGTTAATTTTGTTTAAAAGTTTTTGATCTTGCCTATTTAGGGGTTCAAAATCTAGCCATTTTCCAAAAATTGAAAAGGCCGCCATTTTGGAATGTCTTTACCTATTTTACTCAAATACAGTACCAGACGACTACTTGAGGGTATCTTACTACCAAAAAAATTTCAGCGCTCTAGATTGAAAACTTCGACCAGAAACCGTGCCTCACGGACGGTTTTTTTTCTGAAATTCGGAGGGACATCCTGTAGAAGTAACACAACTCTAGGAAAATGTTTTTTACGAAAATCAAACGTCAGCCCTAAGGTTTATAAGAGTAAAAAAATTCGTTCATTAATCTTGAAAGATGAAGCTACAGGAGCGTTTTTAAAAATTTAGAGAAATTAATTTAAAAAAAACATCATGTAAAAAAAAATCGAATATCTCCGCCATTTTTCTTATTTACTTTTTGAAATTCTCAAGGGTTGAAGTCTATTAGTATAGTTGTCTACTGTAAAAATTTCAGTTTAATTACTTCAAAAATGTGCTCATAAATTGTTGGAGAAATTTAGCCATTTTTACCCTTTTCCTACCCACGCCACTGGCTTATTAATAGGAAAAATGCAAATTTTGTTGCATGAAATTAAATTTCAAGTCATTTACTTCCAATAATTTGAATTTGATATAAAACTCTTTTTCTATCTAGCTTATACAGGGGTTCAAAAAATAGTCCTTTTTCCAAAAATTAAAATGGCTGCCATTTTGAAACGGCTCGGCCGATTTTGCTCAAGTGCAATACCAGACCACTCCTTGTGGATATCTTACTCCCACAAAAATTTCAGTCTTCTAGATTGAAAACTGCGACCTGAAATGAGGTGACAAAAACCGGATTTTCCGAATTTTGAAGGGACACCCTGTAGAAGTGATGGGACTTTTGGAAAGTTTTTCAACGAAAATCCAACGTCATTCCCAAATTTTACAAGGACCCAAAATTTCGTTCACTAATCTTAAAAGATAAAGCCACAGGAGCGTTTTTAAAATCGAAATTTCGCGATTTTGGAGAAATATATATATATATATATATAAATATTTGAAAATTAGGTAAAGGCAAGCGGTGTGTCGCAAATAAAAGGTATGATCCTTTTTTGTTAATCTCAATATATTTCGATCTTAATTTAGATCTTCATCAGGAGAACTGTAATTATAAGAAATCAATATTTTTTCAAAAAATCTTAAGATAAATACTTACAACAAATGATCAAAATAAAATTAGCATCTTTAAAATTCTAAAAATCTTCATAAGGTAATGTTAATAAAGTTCGTTTTGTAAATTTATGTCAAAAAACCATTTAATATTTATAAATATCAACATTTAAGAATAATTTTTATGAGAATTTAGAAAAAAAATTTTTATATATTTTATGACATAAAAGTTTTGAAGTTTTTTAACATTGTGAATAATGGATTATTTTCTCAAAAATCAAAACAAAGGAATCTAAACAGTACTACTTTAACAGTTATTTTTATATATGTTCATTAGTTATTTATTTATTTATGAAATTAGGTAGGTACCTGTCTATAAATTGTTTAAAAATTTTTGTGTTTTTCAAAGTCTAAAATATAGCTATATATTCTATTTAAATTTTGTATATCTGATTTTAAATTTATACAGTTATCGATATTTTCATTTATGTGACACATTTCTAAAAATTGTCTTTTAAAAAGATTACTTTCTGTTTCTAATATCTTAATATTTTCAAAATCCATTTCACAGTTAGTATTATGTACATGGTTGGCTAACGTGCATCTATTTGGCCTAAGTCTAGAGTCACTTTTATGTAAAGATACTCTTTGTTTTAACAATTGAGAAGTGTGTCCAATATATGATAAGTTACAATTCAAGCAATTAATTTTATACACTAAATTAGATCTATCTAAAACTTGAATTTTATCTTTATTTTTATTAAAAATTGTATTATTTGTCAAGTAATTATAAAGAGCAAACTTTATATTATTTTCTTTAAAAATTTTTATAATTTTGTGTGTTAAGTTTTCAATGTAAGGAAAAGTAGTGAATTTGAACTGATTATTATTAATGTTATTAACCGTATTCTGTGTGGTGTCAGGATTTATTAATAATTGTGTAACTTGTAAGTTTGTTTGATTGGTGTTAATTTCTGTAGTTGTTAAGGTACTAGATAAATTAGGTGTGTTAAAAATTAATTTGTTAATGTACTTTTTAGGATAACCATTTTCTAACATGAGATCTCTAATTTTCCTTAGTGCGTTATCTCTTAAGGATTGATGTGTAATTCTAGTTACTCGTTGTTTTAGGCCTAAAATAAGCTTGCCTTTACCTAATTTTCAAATAATTAAAAATAACGGTGTTTTACTACATTCATAATTTATATATAAATATATATATAAATATATATATATATATATCGTGGGCAGGTGAATTTTGGAAAAAAACTTTTTCGTAATCTGGGGGTCATGATCGGTGGACATTTGATGAGTTTGGGTGATTTTTGGAAAGTGATGTCGTCCTCAATAGTGTATTTTTTTGTTAAAAAATACACTAAAATGTTAATAATAGTAATTTGACGTCGATTTTAGCTTCGACGAGCAAATAAATCTGCTCGTTATCCTAATGAGCCTTTATAATATTGGCTGATAATGTTTTTATTTATCTGAACATGCATGTGTTATCTAAAAATAGACCTGGAAACATTTGTCGGCCCTCATGTGGATTTAGTTGTACCGATAATCTTATTGTGTTCTCTGATCCCTTTAGGAATTTTTAATTTTAGCTCTTCAGGCACTTATATTTTTACCCCTTCTGCCGATTGGATTTTTACCCCCCAGTCATTTTCCATATTTTAGCCTTCAGGTATTGTTATGAATTTTTTACATTGTATTTTTTTATGTCAATTATGCGATAGAGTTTTAAGTCCGTTGTAATTATGTTGTTAACATTGTTCATATGCACTGATATCATGTGTGTATAAATAAGCTCCCCAGTGCCACCATTAAAAGGAATCGACACAAAAAAGTAAAATGATTCGTATATAGGGGATATGAAACTTGTAACTGGGCGATAACACGAAGGTGTGAAAAAAGAACAGCAGATGGAATTACCATTAGATCGAAATACTTCCTGGTCTCGGGTGTAGTCCGCACAATACGCTAAAATGACAGACTTACCTATCCTATACCGGGTGTCCCAGACTTAATTGACCAGGCCATATCTCATATACAGGTTGAGATAATCGAGCCGAATAAAAGGCATATTATTATAATTTTTCAAGCTGTATAACATGACAGCATGAAAACAACCCCCACTTCAACATCCCCTAAGTTACAGCCCCCACCCTTAAAAAAATGAATAGCACCCTGTGTATATTTTTGTATATTCAAAACCAGTATTCGATTGTCTATTCAGATGATTTTTCAGATTCAAAATTGGTTGAGAAATAACCAAGAAAAAGTTCATCAAGGTGGTCATGACTTTTTATCTTAACTTTCTCTGGATGACTCTTGCTGTCAAAATTTATCAATATTTTGGTCACTAGCAGGTTACAGTCATCATTAAGGTTCATGATAAAGTGCTTTGTCTGTTGTTTTATTTTTTTAAATTTCCCAATAAATCAGACTTATAAATAAATTGTTTGGACTTTCATTATAATAATAACTATCACCTGCCTGTTAAAAACTATGACTAAATATTGATAAATTTTGACAGCAAAAGTCATCCATAGAAAGTTAAGATAAAAAGTCATGACCACCTTGATGAACTTTTTCTTGGTTATTTCTCAACCAATTTTGAATCTGAAAAATCATCTGAATAGACAATCGAATACTGGTTTTGAATATACAAAAATATACACAGGGTGCTATTCATTTTTTTAAGGGTGGGGGCTGTAACTTAAGGGATGTTGAAGTGAGGGTTGTTTTCATGCTGTCATGTTATACGGCTTGAAAAATTATAATAATATGCCTTTTATTCGGCTCGATTATCTCAACCTGTATATGAGATATGGCCTGGTCAATTAAGTCTGGGACACCCGGTATAGATCGATGAGGTGAATTGATCAATAACTCCCATAATTACTATCCGGGAATGCGGTGTTCTTGTATAACTGTTGACATAAATTTATTTGTGAACAGTAGCTCATTGAGATATATCCTACGAACGGTAATAATTCTTTATCAAGATGTACTAATACTGACGAGGATTAAATAAATAAATTAATACTCATAAACATTAATAAATTCAAACATATTACATCTAAATTACACACCGTAAATAAGTGTCAGATCCATGGCGTGTCATTGAATTCCTCCAGGCATGAAAGACTGCTGAAAAATTAGAATTTATCAAGCGGATGCTGGGTTCTGAAATATACGGACGCATTAGGGAGTGGAGTATTCAGAGGACGCATTATCTATATTACTGATGGCTGTACGTGATCCTGGCAACATAAGGCTGCTTTGCAGACTGGCCGGCCGATGCTTTATTTAGGAATTGCTTAACTTTCGTGCCGTGCACTTCTCTTTCTGATAAAGCTTCGTGTCAGTCTGAGTTCAACTAGGTGCATTTTATAAAATCACCTTGAAAGAATAGACTTTATTACCAACGTCATAAATTGTTCTAGTCAAAATTGTTGTTCATGCAGATTCGTGGATCGATTTGACATAACTATGCCTGACAAAGAAATGCATGTATTTAGAAATCAGAAGAGCCCACTTCGTTGAATGCGTCGACTCTGGCCGCATGTCACAACTTGGTCACGATTTGCGGGGTGCCATGTACATGAATATTAACGTGAGACGGATGCCCATCCCGGCGTCCACGGGCTCTCCACGTCGTCACTTCGTGGAGGAGTTCATTATTAAAAAAATATAGGCGTCTTTTACCTGCGCGACTGTGGAATGAACTCGATCTTGTTGTCGAATATCCGATTATGGATTCGTATAGATTATGGATTCGTATGGACAAAGATATTTCCATTATAGGCCGATCGCATACTTATACGACTTTTTTTCCGACATATCGAGACATATTATGTTGCAGACACATCATGACATTCAAAATGTCATAACAAAAATTGTAACTTCCCATATCTACAATACATCATGTCGTCGGATGAAGATGCAATAGTATTGTCTGCATATACCTACATACGACCTATTCTTTGCAGCCGTCGAAATGTTACTTGGGAGTTTGGGAGCAAGGAGAGTCGTGAAAAATTTGTAAACGAACAAGTCTCTTTATGTCTGCAGCGTGTCTGCTTGGTATGTAAATCGTCATTGTAATCGTTATGTTTTAAATGGAAGGACATGTTGTCGGTATGTCGGAAAACACAATGTCGTGTAACGCCGCGTCCTAGCTGCATCCGGGGACTGCGTTGCGTTGCGTGCGTTGCGTGCGTGCGTTGCGGGGAACGATTAAAATAAAACACATGCAAAGCAATGGGAGTGTCCTCAGTAGACGCGTTTGCCCGCAAAGTCGTACGATAAAACGACACCGCAACGCACGCATTGTTTTAAATTGAAATATTTAGTTTTTTCATCTGTCAAAATCTTGCGATTTTTGCGGCGGGCAGGAAATTTTTTGAATTTCGATTGCCTTCGTGCCAAAGCGAAACATTTTGTGCAATAAGAGAAATCTATTTTACAAGAACAAGAGTCAAGGTACACTGGAAATGTGAAAATGTCTCGAATTTAGGTTTTTAAAGTAAGTATGAATTCTATTAACTTCTATTGTAGACCTTTTTATATTTAACCTACCTGCTATTTATCTATCTATCAAATCTATACCTATTTCTATAGATTACTTGCGTCTTATTGTTTCTTTCTCTTAAGTAACATGTTTCTTTCTGTGATTTTCAAGTCTTTCAAGCTCCAACAACCTACTGGTTTCCAAATTAAAACGTATTTCATCTGAAGCTGCACCAGAAATAGTTGGATTGGAAACCATTTTCTCGCCCGCACCGCACGCATTCAGTTAGGACACACTCAAAATTTCTCGTGCGAGTTTGCGTTGCGTGCGTTTCCCGCATCGCACGCAACGCATTACCCGGATGCAGCTAGGACACGGCGTAAGTATGCGATCGGCCATACACCTAACCTGGTACTTATGCAACTATTGACGCCGAATTCTGTCGGTTTCGCGTAGATTTGAGTATTCGAGCTGACATTTTACTCGCTGACGCAATGTATACATGTCAAGCGGAGAGAATATTTTTTATCAATATCAAAAAAAAAAAGATAAGATGTTATCCATATATTTAATACTACTATATTGCTAGTGGGGGTCTGGAGATGGAAGGAAATATCACAGTGCAGACATATTATCTTTCTATCTTTATCTAGTCGAATGTACTTCGAGTCCTACGAGCATGTCCGAGAATTGAGCATGCCTACAAGTCATCAGATTCGACTTATTCGACCACCAGACTCGTGACGGTTGCGCACAACGGGTCGTGTACTCCAAAAACCAGAAAACCAGAAAGTAAGTATTAGAAATATGATATTATCTAAATTTACTACGTAAATTGTGTTTTTATGAGTGTGGGATTAATTCACAATGACGAATTGTGGCGTAGCTAGTAGGTGCCAATAATTTAAGATACTTCGGATTTTCAAAGAAAGATGATTTAGCAAGACAATGGATGATCGCTTCACTCAAATGAACTGTTTCACTCCGGTGGAGGAAAAGTCACACTTCGCGACCGACTATACTCAGTCGAGTAATGTCTGATTTACTGACGTTTGAAGAAAATAGTTATTTATTATACAAGAGAAAAAAGTGATAGATTTTAGCTCGAGATGTGATTTCGTCCCCGATGCGTTTAGCGGAGGGGACAAACACATCGAGAGCTAAAATCGCACTTTTTTCTCGTGTGTAATATACAATTTTTTTCTACGAGAAGAAATATCAGTGCTAGAATATCGAAAAACGTAGTTAGATAACTGAAAACTATGTCGGAAAAATGATTTATGTTAAACTTGGATTTTCAAACTGTCTTTTATCGTAATTGACGTTGCCTGGGTAACGAAACGATTTAATTATTACATAATAATAATAATAATAATATTTATTGTCCATCAAAAGTTTACAGAGTAATACCATTTGAGCTATACAATATCTATATATCCTACAGAACAATAAACAGTAGTATAAGTAGTATATGTGTTCACTGTTTTTTTCTTTTAAAGGTACAGATAACTGGAACAACGGTAAAAGAAAATTACTTGTGCACCGCTGTCCCAGCATCATATTATAGTTGGAACACATTTCATAATTACAAACAAATTACAATCAACAAATCTATTGGAACAAATCTACATTATGCACAGTCCAAGTTTCTGTTAAAATAATTACGTCAAGTACAAACTTAAAACTAGCCAAGTGCACGCTGAGGTAGTCCATGTTTTTCGATATACTTCGTATGTTTTGATGTATCAAGCTAATACTAACATTTGACAACAATCCCCTTGCAATTTCCACATCCTGAACATTGAGTACCTCATGCGTGTCAAAATTTATGTAATTACAATCACGAATTAAAGGATCCATCCTTCCTCAATTATTATACAGCCTATAATACGCTCAAAAAACAACACCAACAACAAAAAATAATCGAAATCAAGATTAGACAATGGCAGCATGTTTACCCGCAATTCAGATGACAAAAAAAACATATAAACTTAAATAATATTTAACTGAGCAGCGATTATTTTTCACTTGTCTTTCCAGCTCCAGTAACTCCTACCGGTAACGCACCCTTGCTGAATTCTCTTGCTCCCTTCCTATTTTTTTCCTGCGAATTACTCCTTGTTAACATACCAACATCAGATCGTCTCAAATGTAGCTTTCTGTTCTCGTTTTCCTGCTTTCTTCCAAGAACCTGAACTCCGTGATCACGCTGATTATTCCCCTTCACGCCGATTGGTACATTAGGGGCTGTGTCAATATTATTATGCTCCTGCTTCGAAGGTCTATTGACTATGGAATTGCCAACAACTGCGATTTTGACCGTCTTAAAATCTTCAACACTATTCCTAACTCCATCAACTATCAAAAATTGGCCTCTGATATATGCACTACACTTCCTATCTCTTGCCAATTTTAGATGATTTCTCAGTAGTTTTTGCTCCTCTATTTCCTCTAGTGTTAAATCTTCCTGTATAAAAATTTTCGTTCCTTTCAGGTTCTTAGATCTCTTCAGAATTTCTATTTTATTTAAATAAGAGACAAGTTCAATCTTTATGATTTGTTTAGTTTTCCCAATCAGGTATATGTTGTTGATCTGTTCACGTCCTAGTTGAATGTCTAGTCTATCACTCAATAAATTCTGGATTACCTCTATAAAGCCCAAATGTGACCTGTCTTGAATATTTTCAATACCACGAATAACTATGTTATTCTTCCTATTATTCTTGTCTATCTTTCTAATAGAGCTCATAAACATAAACGTCATATTAATGTAATTAAAATTGAAGACAGTTTTGCAAAGATTCTTGTTAGTTTTCGATGAGTGAATTTAATAATATGGATCGTGATTATTATGAAAATTACCTTAATAATTGCCATTTGGATAATAAGGTAACTTTCCTTTACGTATATTTGATATAAATTTAATGATATCTGAGTGTTAATTGTAGCTATACCTAAGCCGCCATTTCGGGGAAATAGGTACTCATTTATTTCCCTGCTAATTCATTTATTTCCCCGATAAGATGCAGCTCATATAATGAGGCATTTTTCTACCTGTCAACGGGGAAAAAAGGTCAAACTTATTATAGCCCGTCGCAGAAAAAAATATATTATTAAATTAAATTTTTTTAGCAACAATTTTCCCAATCCATTTTGAACAAAAGTATTTTAAAAACCCTCTCAGAGGCTTTTTAATTGATTATAGGACACATTTCATTCGCTTATGTGCAAAGTATCAACCTCTGCCCAAGTTGATTGGGCGCGTTGACACCTTTCCGCAGTCATCAGTTTCTTATACATCAAGTCTAGTTGATCTCGGTCCATTCTCTTCTTTCCATTTTAAAAATATCTCCAATGTCTTCATTTTTCTTCTATCACTATTTCCTCCTATAATCAGTTTTAATAAAATAATCGGCTCTCATTATTTTAAATTGGGTAAAACTCGAATGCGCGCCACATAATTACATTCAGTAAATGAACAGCCTCCTCGAGTGTGACGTCATACATGCGCAATAGCAGACCGGGTTAGGTGTATCGTGGATATGGCCTAGTCATTCTAGTTGTAGCTATGTCGTAGTCCAGGAGTTGAGTCAGGATGTGGATCGCACCAACAGTTGATTTTCCTCTTCTGAAGCCATAGGTACTGGTACAGTTCTATCTTGACTTCGACTTCCTATCTTGATGCTAATAGTTTGTAAGCCGTATTCAGGACCATTATTCCGTCGGCATGGTTTCCCTTTCCCAAATCTTCCTAATTAAATTGTGAAGTCTTCTTAGAAATTTCTCTCCTCGAAAATTGGAAATGTTGGCAGTGATCGATGAACACATAGGTTAAAATTCAGCATTGTTTCTTTCGGTTTTTCAAGTGTAAATACATTACATTCAAGTGTAATAATATATATGTTAATTAGAACAGATGGTGGCAGATTTGATTCAATATTTTGAAGATGGGTCAATGAATTGAGGGCCCTTATTATACATACCAGTAACATCAGTGAGCGAAGTATAAATCATTTTAATTTGTTCGACGTCAAACGTTACAAAGTTTAAGAGATGACTTTATTCCCGATCACCAGTCTTCTTTCTTCTTCAGTTGTACTTCCTTTACATATTTACTCTTTCCAAGAAGAAGAAGAATGAGAAGTAGAAGAACAAAATTTACCTCAACATTCTAAAGTTGTACTTATATCTGAAGGTGAATACTGAACTACATCCTTTTATCTAACAATGATGCTGGTATTTGGAGACCTATTTTAATTTTCAAAATCAGATATTCGACATTTTATAAGGTATTATTTATTATTATTATCATTTCATTTACATATTCGAACTATTACAATAATAGTACCTACCTACTTAATAAAAAGGGTTTAGGACTCAGTGCACATACAAACTGTGTATAAATATTAATTTATGGAATTGATTATGTGATTCCGAATATTATGTATTTTCAAATAAATAATAATTGTTAATATAAGAGATTCCTCATTGCACCAACAAAATTTTAGATATGAAATCAATGCTGATATTTCATGTGATATTGGCAGTCTGTTTAGAAAAAAAATCATATATTAGCATTCTATCTTTGACGGCGCCTATGATTTAAAGTTCAAATTACAGTATTAAATTTGGCGTTCACACTTGGATGGCCGCAACTGAACTATACGTGGACAATGCAACAACCTCAAATAACCACGACGTTGATGTTTGTTTTGCTTGACATTGTTACAAGCGACATTCATAGGATTTCACGTTAACAAAGCTTGCTTTGTTTTTTGTTGCCGTTGTTCAACCGAATATGTACCTTTTTACGTTAGATGTCTAGAGCTCTAGTGACATTTACATGTCTTTTCAACTATAATGGCATCTAAAGGTCGTTATTGTACAAATCCATACACATCAAATACTTCTTTTTTCATTTCGATTAATGGTTTCAAACTTTTTTGTATTTTTTGTGAAACTTGTATTCAACTCTCCATGTTTTTAAAAATTTTAAATAAGTTCCCTGTCATGTTTTTTGTTCATATTTGCTTGTTGCATCTTATGAGAGTTTCGGACATGTATAGCTGACAAGTGAGTGCACAAAATAGATAATTTAACAGCAAGTATTATGAAGACTCATTAGGCTAACGGGCAGATTTCTGTGCTCGTTTTTGAAGCTAATATCGACCTCAAATGACTTTTATTGACATTTTTGTAATTACTTTCATGTCAAGAGTAGATAAATTTTTTAAAATTCCACTTAGACTCGATACCTTCTTCAGAAATGGCCACAGAAATCTGCCCGTTAACTTGATGAGCCTTTATAATACCCGCTGTTACTCCGCTTGTCATTATGGTTTTGTAGGAACCCAGACTCTTAGGTGAGGTTTTATTTTTCTGGAAAACCTCACAACCTTGCAAAATTTGATTCATTATAGATGTAAAATGAGGCCAAAAATAATATTTCCTTAAAAAAATCGCGACTTTCTCTATTCCGAAATGCCCTGATTTCTCGTGTTCGTCTAACACCAGGTCAACCACCATGACCTAGGCTACAGACAATCTAGCAGACACATCGGTTTTAGTTCTTGCGAAAAGTAAACCTGAGTGTTTTATAAATCTAATATGCGTCTTCTTGATCAAATTTGCATCACTTTCCTCGTAAAGGGTGACGGCCGAATACAATTAATCTGACTGCTATAATATTATAATATCGGACAGTTGGCTGCTTAAATGCACCCGCCGAGCGTCGAGTTTAGTTTGACGCCTTATTACTGCCATAATGTGTTCATTGTCTTGTGAAAAGAATTCATCTGCTCGAGGATCATTAGTGAGTCGTGAATCTTCCTTAATCGTATACAAGGGGAGTCGTTTTGGTTCAAACCGTTCCTCAACAATATCTCGGTCTGGTGGATGACGAGAAAGAGTGTCAGCGTGATTTTGATTACCAGGAATATAAACGAATATCCTTTATATGAAATTGGCTTAAAAACGGGTTGGTCTTGCATTCAATAGTCTACAAGACTTTAGAAAAGTCAAATATTTTATTCTGTTTCAATGTTAATAGGGTATCCCATTATAAAACCTGCCAGTGACGTAGACATTCTATGACTGCCAAAGCTTCTATTTCGTTTAAACCATAGTTCAATTCGGCTCCTCTTAGTGATCTACTATAATACCCTAGGATCCTCCTTCCGGAAGTTTGGGTCTATTTGTGACAAACACCCCCCTAGATCAATCATCGACGCATCGGGATTTAAAATAAAAGGTAACTTTGGATTGGAATGCCTTAAAAGTACGGACTGAGAAATTGATGCCTTTACTTTCTCGAAATAGCTTTGTTCGACATCTGTCCAATTCCATCTAACATTAGCCTTCAATAAATTCTGTAATGGTACTAGCATATCCGATAAACCCTGAATATACGCTCTCTCATAATTTATTAATCCTAGGAAACCACGCAACTCCCTAAGATTACGAGGAGTTGGGAATAATTTGATTCCTGACCTCACCTGACCTGACCTGACCGATTAATACTACTTCTTTCCTACAAAATTGGGACTTTTTCAACCTAACCGTCATTCCGGCAACAAGAAGTTTTTTTTTTAAATAACTTCCAAATGTACGAAATGACTACTTATACTTGGAGGAAATATTAAGATATCGTCTACGTATGGAATAGTAAAAGTCTCAACTTCACCATCTAAAACTAATTGTAAACCTTTAATGAAACTTGACAGAGTCGTAGTAAGTCCGGAAGGCTTACTTTGTACACATATGAATTACCTACCCTCAAACAGAAAACCAGTATATTTCTGATCTTCTTTGCGCAAGGGGATATGGTGGTAACTCTGTGTGAGGTCCACGCAACTAAGTACATAACCGGGCTGGAAATCGAATAATATTTCGTTAGGGTTTAGTGGTACGAAATTATCATCATTAACGGTAACCGAATTGAGGTGTCTGGCATCTGAGCAAATGCGCAGCGAGCCCGCATTTTTATTCACAACTACCAGAGGATTCATGTATTCGGTTATGCTCTCCTCAATTATATTGATGGAAATCATATTTTTAATTTGTTCCCGAATGTCGTTTCTATAAGCATGTGGAATGGAAAACTGGAGTAACTTATAAGGTTGCGGTATTCTAAGTTTTATTTGATGTTCATAAACTGACATAAGGCTTGTTGAAAAAACCAGGACGTATTTCTCCAGAAGATTAGGCAGTTGGACAAACTCTTTCTCGTCCAAAGGATCGGCTCGGTAAACTGCATTGGACAGTGGTGACGTTACTTCGTCATCCGAATTGACTGTTTGGTAATGTAGTACCTATGTCGAAATATTAATTTTATAATAATGGTTCATCTATGAACTATTACATAATTATATGATTGAATAATGAGTGCATTGTTCAATCGACCTGACACTATTATTTGATAGGGCAATAGTAAGGCATTGTAGATAATAGTATATTATTCAACAAGCGCATAATGATAGCTATTATCCACGAAGATGAAAATTGCAGCACGAGCCTCTGGCGAGTACTGTAACATCTAAGTGGATAATAGCCATTATGCGCGAGTGGAATACTATAATTTATCTACGAGTATACTTGAATAAAAATAATTTTACTTACGGTAGAATTAAATTTTTATGTAAAAAAGTTTTATGGATTGTAGTTTTATTTATTAAAAAATATGGTTCTCTTTAAGTGAATAATGTGGTTATTGAAATATTGCAAAAGTACAGAAATATTACATACTTCACTGTCGACTGAAAATTTCAGAAATAACTTTAAAAGGAGAAAAATTACAAAATCAGGGTGAAAGATTTCGTCGCGCATCATTTCACTTTTGATTTTGCAGGCAGTAAACCATTAATTGATGCGTTTGTTGCTTTTCCCTTATTTATAATATATCATGTGGCGTATTATTCAAGATGTTATTTTCTTCGAAGAACATCCTGTATTATTCTGTTTATAATAATTTTAAGTTTAATTTTTATAATACAATAATTTGTATTATAAAATTGAAATTAAACATAAAGAAATGTGAATGTAAGGTTATCGTGATTAGCTGTCACTACTGTCAGTCGACTAAACCTATTGGCAGCGTTCCAAAGGCATCAGCTTTCACAGCGGTTGACTAGGGCTTTATAACTACGCACGGATACTAAAACATGTTCATTTTAGTATTATGATAAGTAGCTTCGTATGCTATAGTAGTTGAAAGATCAAAATCATCCTAATATTCAGCGACTTTCATATTTTAAAACATTTTATTAAACGTAAAATAAACGTTTAGGGACTCGACTTTCACGTCAGTAAAATTCGTAGTAATAGAAGCAATTACCGGCTTCATTAGTTATCAATTTAGGCAGAATTTGTTTTAAAGTGCAACTGCAGGAGTGATATTAGAAGGTAAGATAAATTGTATGTATCAGATTATGGTACGCCCTAATCTTTTAAACGATACCAAACGCTTATAATATATTAATCAAAATTCATCCTTTATGTTCGCTTGAAAGCTAAAAAAAGACAGAGCTATATGTTTGTTTGGAATTTAAAAAGAGACAGAGAATGAGAGTGATAGAGATATAGAGAAAAGCGAGAAAAAGTTAGTGATAGTCGTCAAAAAGCGCGTTTAAAAAAAGAGCAAGTTGCAGCATTAAGTACTAGTGAACGAGATGATATAATTATTATGTAGGGGATCGTTACTTTCGAGGAAGTACCAAACTGAGAATGCAAGTAGAGGATGACTCCTCCAGGACTTCAATTAATAAAAGCCCGTCCTTCCAGTTCGAAAGTGGCTGGCCTCCCGCGGGACTCACTAGAAAGACAGTGATCGAGTCGAAGGACGAGCCGGACTCTGGGAACATTTTCGTTTCTCGCCGGGATGTAAGTTTTTCTTTCGTCTAAGATTTATTTCAATGATGCTTGTACACTAGGTGTTCGTTGGAAACATAAATATAGTTAATAACGGCAATAATTTCAGCTTTAAAACAGCAGAAATTTTTTTTAAAGATTTTTTGAATAATCCTTTTGGAGGACTGAATATGACAACTTTGAATGTGGTTGTCAAATCACTAGACCGTTCGCCAAAATTTAATTGGGATAATTTTATAGCTAGGGGTTACCTCAATTGAGGCTTCATTCACAACGTAAATAGTACCCTGTTTCCTAATCGCTCATCGTTTTTGCAGCGATGGTCGACAACACGGAGATGAACTGTGTTTATTTTTCATACCTAACACGCCTTGTGGAGAAAAAGACAGAAGCATCACCGATAGATGATCAGTTCTTAACTCGTCGGTGGTTTCATCCTTGGCTTTTACATTTACAATTGTGGTCTCGTTCCGAGAGATGGCGTATTGTGGGAGGTACGCCTTGATGTCAACTCTAATGTCTGAATGAACAAAAATAATAATAAATCAAACAAAAGTGTATTGTTAAATTGTCATTTATTAGCATTTAGTTGACCATGTTGAAGAAGGCTACTGATTGAACAGCAGGTATATTATATCATATTAAATTTAATTCTCAAAACACTGACTTGAATTACTCGGTATTCGAGAGGTGTCGTATCCGTCCTTTAAATAACAAGCAGTCTTGCCGGAGGCTATGAGAATTAATGACGGTGAAGGAGCCCATGGTCGCAGAGATGCTATACCGCAAACGATCATTTCTGCGACCCTTGTTAGGCTATTAGAGGGTCAGAAGGTTATTGAGGTGGGAATTATTTGCGGGAATTATTGCCAAGGAGCGGGTTCTAGTTATTACTGAGTTATTAGCATAATAGTTTGACTTTACGATTTAATAGATATTTCATCTAAGAAGGATGTTTATTATCGTACATGATTGCTATGAAAACAATATAAATAAACACTAAAATTTCTTTTGTTTGCTTTTATAATAATTCTATCTAATTTTCCAAAGAAATAGAGGTTCTAGATCAACGGTAGCTACTCATAATTGGATGATTTAACATAAACATAAACACTTCTAGCTTTCGGAGTTTTCTGTGTCATAGAGGAAGATGTGACATGTTTGCTTCTAAACACCATGGATATCTTAAAGAAAATATATAATATATTTATTTTAATATAATTATATAATAATATAAATAAACGGATGCAACATTTATCCAAATTTAGTGGCAGCCTATTAATAAAGCACCGTATACTGAGTTTCCGAAGCGTGTCTGCAACAGCGAATAATCATTCGACGATGAAACAGTTGAGTACAGTTTTAGATCATCAGCATACAATAAAAAGAATGGAAATAAGGGGACTCAAATTGGATCCTTGCGGTACCTTTCTTGATAAAAAGATACTCCACGAAGAACTGTCTATCATGCAAATAAGAACGAAGCAGTTGGACCAGTGAAGGGCCCAACCCAATCAATCCTGTCAAAGGCCTTCGAGAAGTCCGCATATACTGCATCAACCTGCTGTCTAGCGTCTAAGGCTGTCGATACCTACTCCGTAAGTACAGTTAAGTTAGTGTCAGTAGATCTACCTTGAAAGAATCCATGCTGACTTGGAGATATGAGATTTTTTATCATTGGAATACCGCCCTATAATTCGATAACCTCTACTCATCTCCCTTCTTTAATACAGGACTCTAATCACCAAACTGCAGGAAATATGGACGCAGCAAGTATCCGATTGTACAAGCGCAGGAGGGGATTAACAAACACCAACGAACAGTCCTTCAATAAGAAAGAAGGAACCCCGTCAGGGCCAGATGTGCTAGCGCTTTTTATTCTGCGAATAGCTGAATCGATCTCAGAAGCAGTCAACAGTGGTACGCAAAAGTGTGAGTTGTTGAGCGAATCAGGTGAAGCATGGAAACAATTCTGCACCCCTGGGCTAAAAACGCTGGAAAAGTAATTCGCAAATTCATCAATAATCTGCTGGGGATTATTAAAAATATTATAAATCGTCATCAATTAAAACAGCAGGGATACGAGTAGAAGAAAGTTTGGTGTTAATGTAGGACCAAAAGTGCTTTGTTGAGCATAGATGTTATCCTAAACTGCATTCAAGTATCCTTCAAATGCAACCTTACAACGATGCTTAACCTCAGCTCTGAGGCTATGAAATGTATTACCATCACGATTCCTCCCAGACTTGTTATACAATCTGCGATATTTCTCCTTTAGGCTGATCTTCTTTCTAATATCCCTGTCAAACCATGGGGGATAACTATTAGTGCTAGAACCTCCATAAACCGGAACATGCCTATCTATAACCTGATACAATATTGAGTAGAAGTAATCGCATGCTTGATCAGGGTCATCTATCTCATACAGTGGTATATAATCTCCCGGTGACAAGTTCCTTGAGAACAGCAGAAATTGACTCCTGATTTTTTTGTGGCTGCTTTTGGTGCCCGTAGGATTGGATTCTTCGTCCTGTACTTTATATATACAGGGTGTCATTTTGAAAACTTGCCACCCCTGAATTCTCCATTGAAAAGTGTTTCTCAAAGAAATACCGAAACAGGTCAATTTTTTAATTTAATTCATGTTCTGTTGACGTACATTTTTTTATACTGGGTGTTTCTTGACTCAGTAGCTCAGTAACTCAATACCTTTCTCATTGTGGCTACCCCTGCGGAAAGTGACCTGGTGCGGTAAATCGTTTTTTATTTCCTTAGTTACAGACTATTGTATTAACCTAGACCTGTTTTACTTTCCATTACAGTCGACTTCTTAACAATAAAATGTCAACTTACCAAGGTGGTCCACTTCCTCAGAGCCAACATGCAAACAGTAAAGCTCGATACAACGGGGTGCGCCACGTGCCCCGAGATTATGTTTGCCGCTTAGACTGATATATCCACAGTCATGCATCTCTTCGGCGCGAGTAAAATACCTTGAGATTAGGGAGGTTATTATGGTGGTGCCTCATCCACGAAGTCCGGACGGTTAAGTCAAGACCACCATATCTCTCTGTACGCGGGACATGGTCATGACACAGGGTGATATACGGTTAAACGGACAGCTCACATTCGTACATTTTCGGCGCCGTTGTCCCTAGTGCAGACGTTTAGTCACGACACGACAACTAGGTTAGAGTAGGTGGCCCGCGGAAGAGCTTTCTTGAGCTACAAGTCCATTATCCGCCACCTGGGTCGCGCCTGATGTGTACCTCAACCGCACGGGTGCTTTAATAGCACCTAGTTCTCTGTGTGTATACCGCATTAATTATCACCAGCATCTAGAATAGCAATACCGGTCAATATTCATTTAATATACTGCCGCAGTATATGAAACGCCGTTATCTCTATATAACAACAAAGAGTAAATTAAATTCGCAATTCCGCAATCTCCCGTTCAAAGGGCGATACGATAGCGATCGGTATTCATTTGCATCCGGAACGTAGGTAGCAATCCCGATTTGAGCATTATTGAGGCGCGCCATGTTTGTTGCTAATAACACGGGAGCTGATATCACTCTTCCAGCACTGTCTCTCTTCGTTCTTTGTACAGTGACTTTGATCTCGCGGTTAATTTAGACGTGGCGTGATGTTTATATCTAAACTGCTTGCATATTAATCAAATTGATTATTGTGAAGGTTTAACAACTTTATCAAGACTTTGAGAGAACAGCTGTGCTGTCTTGATTGGTTGAAGCTGAATATTTACGCCGTTCGAAGGGAATTTAATGGCAACTGAAGTTGTTATTTTTCATTGCAACATAAACGGTTGTCACTTCTGGATATAAACACACGAGCCTCCCGGGGCCTCTCCAGTTAAGTGAACGCCGTCGGAGGATTATTAGGGGCGACAGCGGCGTTCGCCGGGGGTGAGGGACGAGCGATTTTAGCTGCGCGAGTTAAACGTCATGAGTAGAAAGTAATCAAGTACGATTGTTGCTGTTGTAACACAATGTAAGAAAAGTTCTTTCGAAATAAGAAAGCACTTAAAGTTCGCCGCAAAGCTTGTCTTATTCTGTCTCATAAATTCCTGTTTTCTGTTCACTACAAATTTTAACGACTTATTCAATTTTGTTGAGGGTATTTATAGCTAGACCTAATGAATAATGAAATCGTAATTTACAGTAAAATATTTTTAATAACTAGGAAATGAGATTTCAGAAAAAATTAAAAAATTTACTATTCTCTGAATGTAAATGTTCTAAATCTTATCTCGCCTCTAGTTTGCACGCGGGATTATTTAGGCTAACCCTCGTTGCCGCCTGAGAAACATAAGGTTGACAGGGTTGCGCCGTGTTAGTTGCAGTTGGTGTTCACTTCGGAGACGACGACGACGATAGGGGAATCCCTGCCAGGCAGGTCCGCGATCACTTGCAGAGATTACTGATACCATACTAATCTAGTTAGCATGTTCATTTACATGACCTACTGTTCTTATCGATCGATAAATCCACACACGTGTTCGCTTCTCTACTTTACTGCTACCGTTTCAACTCACAGCTTATCAGAATGTATGATATTAAATTTTCTTTTATAAAATTCATAAACAATAGTATAAGGTAGTAAACCAGTCCAAATACGATAAAATAACCTGTGACTCATACTTATTCAAGAAGTACCGATATACTTAAAACAGCTCCCCTTATAAATACCTTCCAAGAATAATGTATTTCGTAATATTCCAAGCTTTATTAAGAGATTCGAAACTGTTCGGGAATTAGCGTTCAGCGAAGTAATCTCTCGTCTTTAATTTAAATAGTTATTTAAAAACAATATTAAATAAATATTAAATAAACAAATACGGTTATTTTTGTAGGTTTACTTAAGTCTTCATGGGCTTTTTATTTGACATTTCAGAAACATTCTAAGCCGACTAGATTTGAGAGTTTTCCTATCAAGTATTATTTTTCCTTAGGGCCGTCATATGGGTTTTCATCCATGCAGTATATAAAAAAAGGAAACCAATAATTATTCACATTAAAAAAAAAATTAAAAAATATATAATTCTTTTTCCGGAAAGAAGAACATTTTATTCACCGTACGACGTCTATGAAGTCATGTTTTTCTTGCCTTATGCTTTTAAATTTTATATAACATTCGGTGAAAAATAATTTATTTTTCGAAAAAGGAAGATTCAATTTTTTTCATTTGTTTTTATGGTTTTCTTAATTTTTTTATACCGAACGACACGAAAAAACAAAATGGTGCCTATAAAAAGCACAAAAATTGACTACGAAAACTTTCTGGAATCTGGGCGGCCTTCAAATTTTTGGAAAGGTCCGACGGATAGCATTTTGTGCAGAATTGCATTTTCGAATCAACAAAATAAACTTATTGACAACTTCTCGCCAGGCGCAGCGGTGACATTTCTAATCCATAATGCATGATGGTGGATGATTAATCTTGGAATGTTTCGGCACTGTCAAATAATTACTTATTCCGTGCGGTAGCTAATTTATAGCCAGCGCACGGTCTCTGGGAACTTCTGTAATTGGATTTGTCCGAGTAAATTATGCCAGCAAAAGAAAAAAAATCCCAGACGTTACGCGATAAATCAGAAGTGCTCAGTTATAATCACGTCTGGAGTCTGGACTAAACCTCTATTGGATGCTTTATCAGTTTCGATTCTTAATGAAGAAAGAGACGGCGTATTTAAGGGACACCTGTTGTTTAATGTAACACTATTGTATTGAATTGTTTTTTCTTAAATTAAATGGTCTTTTGTTATTGTAGAATACTATACAATACAAATTTCTTTATTGTACTTGAATTACAACAGTCATTGCTTAGTGCAACAGCGTTATTACAGAAATAATAAAAACACATACAAAGCCAAACAAGTAAAAATTAAAAACCCACAGCAAGTCAACATAACACCGGCAACAGTGCGAGTCGAGACACGCAGAGACACTAAATACATCAGGTCTCAATTGAGGTATGGTTCCAACTTTGTGATAAGGATGGATCAAGGCTGAGGGTTTTAGGTATTGTGGCGTCATGTCAAAGTCAGATTAACATCGAATCTGACGTGACATAATGCTGCCAATCGAGTATCGAGTGGGGTGAACTTAACAATGATTTCTCCCCACACGAGACGAACCACCACGCTCACAAGTTCAAGTTACTGCAATTGTTTTTGTTTTCATTTCTTAGTATAGTGTATAAATTATTATTTAACGCGGAACTAATTATTATTTACCCTGTAGAAATTGATCGCCTCAAATAGATACGACGCGACACCTTACATTGGTGACTCCGAGACGAAGGAAATTCAAATACCACCTGCATCATGACAGACCCAACCACCTATGGCTCGCAAAACCCCGTTGCCCCAGTCAACCACAGCACGTAAAACACCGGTACTCCGCTTATCCCCGTCACGCAAAGTAATCCAGGTTCAGAGAATCCAGCCGATGTAAGCGACATTCGAAGCATTAACGAATGGCTGACAAACGAACCCAGCACTTTGGTTCGCACAGGTGGAGGCTCAGTGTTTTACAAACCGAATACGTGCAGACAATGCAAAAAATTTTGCCGTAATTGCGACGCTGGACGAAACCGTATTGCAGAAAGTAGAAGATAAAATAATTTCACCACCAGAAAACAATAAGTTTGAGTCCCTGAAATTCAACTGAGGAAGCTGCTCGCCGAACTACAATTGGATTATAGGAAACCGTCTCAACTACTCCGAGAGATGACGACTCTAGCAAATAGTAAGTTTAGCAAAGATGTCATCAAAGCACTCTGGTTGCAAAGACTCCCAGTTCGAATCCAAGCGGTACTCACTGTTACCAATGGGCTCGCCGCTTCCGACATGGCAAACATTGCCGACAAAATGCTGGATATATCAAATGTTGGTGCAACGAACCATAGTGTGCAAGTTTTGCAAGTCACCGACACTGATAGTAGTGCTGTTGGACGGCTCCAGGCCGAAGTAGATGCTCTCACACGAGCATTTGACAAGTTTTAAATACGGCACAGGTCTCGTTCGCGCGAAACGGGCATTCCATTTTCAAATAGTCAATCCTTTTCACTTGGAAGTCCCAGGACGAGCAACCTGTGCTGGTATCATTTTAGGTTCGGTAAAAGGACAAAGAAATGTAGCAAGCTCTGCGCTTTCGTAGCAGGCGCGGGAAACCAACTTTCCCGTCGTCAATAGAAGCAGTTGGCGGCAGGCTAGGCAATTTCAGTCATTAGGAACCAGCAGCAAGTCACCGCCTGATCATCAGGGACCCAGCAACTGGAGTTAAATTCTTATTCGACTCCGGTTCAGACGTATCAATCATTCCACGAGGCCATTGCAAGCAACAGCTGTCCATAATTTATATTTAGTTATACGCAGCAAACAATACAACAATCTCCACATACGGCACAAGAAAGACGACTATGTCTTCCTATGTCAGCCTATGCCTTCGTAGACCATTCACATGGCCGTTCATTACAGCGGACACTAGGAGTGCTATTATTGAAGCCGATTTCTTGTACCACTTTAGCATCTTAATCGACCTCAGGAAAGGTAATATGTTAATCGTCCAGCTCACAAATGTTTGTTCTAGTGGCAGTCGTGTGGTTGGCTTTGTAGTTTTTTTGAGTACGGTGGCACCTGATGCAAAATTTCAAGAAATTTTTTAAGAATTCCCGAATATCATACCTACCTGTCGAACAGTGAGCTTCATCAGCCACCCCCGCATGGTACATTGCATTTCATTGAAACGAAAGGCCCACAAGTTCCGGCTAAACCGCGTCGGTTAGCTTCCGACAAGCTGCTGATTGCAAAACAGGATTTTCAATATATGATTGATCAGAGAATAATTTTACAGACCACCCAATAATCCTTGGGCAAGTCCATTGCACATGGTTCCTAAGAAATCAGGTGAGTGGCGTCCAGTGGGAGACTATCGCAGATTAAACTCAGTCGCTTGACCTGACTGCTATCCTATTCCGCATATATAGGATTTTTGACATATGCTGGCTGGTAAGAAGGTTTTCAGCACCTTAGACCTGTTACTTGCATACCACCAAATTCCTGTCGAGTCTAATTCCATTGCCAAGACGGCTATTACAACTCCATTTGCTTTGTTTGAGTTTCTTAAAATGCAGCCAGGCCTTCGGAATGCGGCAGAGACCTTTCAAAGATTCATCCATGAGGTCCTTTCAGGTTTGGAGTTTTGTTTTCCTTAGATTGACGACATCATAGTAGCATCTGAAAGTCTCGAAGAATACAAAACCCACCTTGGGCAACTTTTCAGTAGACTCAGTAAGCATGGGCTTGTAATTATTACGAATTTAGAAGTTCACCAACCGCACATATGTGAATTCTTCGCTGGTGGTCCGTATCTGAGGATATCGATCGCCCTTCCAGATCGTGTCTTAGAGGTTTTTAGTTATCTTTTCCTGTGATGGAACGGACAGAACGAGGAGAACGAAGTCAGTATTCAGGAAGTATTTCGGGAGAACGGACGAAGTCGCTTCGGTCTCAAGAACGTATATTTCATTTACCATCATTTTATTATTGTATCTAGTAACTTTCTTATATTGTATAACTTTCAAACAGATACGACGCGATACCTTACAGTATTTTAATATCAGACTGCAGGTAAGGATGGGGGGTGGAAAGACAGTATATCAGAGGTAGGGTATGGTTCCAACTCCGTGAGGTGTTTCCCGGAGATACGCCTTGTACGCTGAGGACCCAACAGTTGCAGGATCTATTTTGAAGTGGTTCAGGTATTTGATAGATGCGTACGTGAATGTCCTTTCTGAAGACGACAGATGATGTGTAGGAATTTGATTTGTAGTTTGAACAAATTGAACCTGGTTGTAGTAATGGGTAAATAGGAAATGTAAAAGTTTATCCTGATTTTTGTGGATCAGTTTGAGTAGAGAGAAGATGTACAAAGCAGGCACGGTAAGAAGTCCACGCCGCCTGAAATGGCCTCTGCATGACTGCTGCACTGACATGCCTGTCAGTATCGTAATCGCTCTCTTTTGAAGAAGAAAAACTCTTCGGAGAGATCTCTCAGACCCACCCCAGACGGCCAGCCCATAGTTCACGTGGCTGATTAAATACCCATAATAAACATAGAGAAGAACCTCAGGGGACACCGTGTGCGGAAGGCGTCTGAGAAGGAAGCAGACACTAGCAAGGCGACGGAACAAATGATCCGTGTGAGCCGACCAGTTTTGGTTCTGATCGATGTGGAAGCCAAAAAAATTCACGACACCCTTCGACTGGATCAAGGCACACCGTCGGTGGGTACGGAGGGTAAAGGGGTAAGACGTGATCGGCTAGAGTGAAAAATTGTATTTTTAGATTGACTGGGATGAAAAAATTAGATTGGTTTTTACTGTTGGTGTTTAATTGAGAAGTTTGTAAGTTATAAACAAGTGAAAATCGCAATTTTCAAAGTTCAATGCCCTGTACGGGGAAAACGGCTCAAGATAGAGGAAAGTTCTCAAACTTACCGTTTGCCATTATGATTTTTATTAGAAACATTAACACAAATACAAAAATATTTGTTTTTAACAATATTATTTGTCTTTTGTTCACTTGTAAATAACGTTTAGTACCTTATTTTTCGATGGAATTGTCTCAACAAATACAACTCGACCTTAAATTTAGCGGAATATTTTATATGCAGTTGTTTTCTCATACTTACTTACATGTAGGCGATTTAACTCCATTCTACAAACCGTTCTACCCTGACAATAATGAAAGAAGAAAATTCTAAAATATGACATAAGTATTATGTAAATCATATCTACATCCTTATAATTTAAAATTATAACAGAACACCGACACCAGCTGCTGTATTCGTTTAATTCCTGCTTCAGCGATCGGTCCAGTGCCAGACCTTTTACCCATTACCCCTCTGCCTGCCCGCCGACGAGCGCCCAAGACCAGATCAGCCACCCCTAGCCCGTGCCCGTATCTGTGCCCGTAGGTACCAGACCAGTGTTGTTTGAGATTTCTAAAAGGCAGTTGGACGCATCGGTGTTTCTATTTTTACGCCGCGGTCTGCATTTTGTCCCCTCCTTTATTGGAATTGTCCATTGCTGTACCGCCGTGTACGGACTTTCCCCTATCGTTATTTACATAAGTGCATATTTTCCATTTATCACTGTAAGAATTACTATCCAGACGAAATGCAGCTAATTATCCGAACACTTTTGTTTATTGTATTGATGACAAGCTCCCCGCGCGTTGTTATAAAATTAATAATTCATACGAAATATACACAGGGTACATCTAAGTAACACCGAAAAAATTTAGGGGCAAATTCTTTGGTCAAAAATAATTTAAAAAAATTCTATTAACGTTTGTCCGGAAATGCACCGTTTTTGAGCTACAGGGTGTCAAAAAGGATTATTTTTCCAGTTTCTTGAAGATATATCTGGGGAACCGTTTGAGATGAGGAATAAGTAGATATAAAATTTTGATACCTACACCGTTCTACTTTTGACAAATTAGAGACACGAAAATTCTAAATTAAATATTTTTAAAGAGTTCGACACAATGACCGTGTTTTTCATTTGAAAGAGATCTTTTTGTTGGTCGAACATTTAATAAGATCTCTGTCGCATTACAGGGAAGTGAGAATTTTATCTGCAAAGTGGAAGCTAATTGTATTTAATAAAGCAAAAGGAAGCAGAGTTGTCGTGGAGAAAGCAGCTAATACTATTTATGAAGGATAAATTGAAGTGAAAGCGAAAAATCGCAGACAGAAAATAAAGCAAATTAAAAAGGCAAAGAGAAGTTTTTCGTTTCGTCTAAGCGAGGTAAATATATTAAAATCTGAGCATTTTCAATTCAGCTCTGGGCCTGGAATCACCCTTGAATTAGGGAGGTATCCAATGAAGCTGAAAATTATATTTTTGGATGACCGGGATCGAAGATTTCTCTGAAATGATTGAAACTTTTCAAAAGGTTTAACTTGCTTATTTAACTTCTTTGAAAAAGGCGCAACTAATCGTAATTTAATACTTTTAGATTTGAATTTTTTTTTAAGAAATACCCTGTTATTAGAAAAAGTATGTAAGTACCTAGTACAGTCGGGATTAATTGAACAGAATTGAATGGAGACTCGAGCATAGAATAATAGCATTGTCAGCAGTATTGCAAACAACTAGTTACATTCCAGCTCGGTAGTTAAGTGGTGTTATCGCATTCGTGTTGAACACCAGCGGGTCCCACCCGGATAACTCCCCTGAATTCTGGCAAGATGTAGCCCCCCGAATTGATAGCTCCTCCTTCCCGATAATGTACAGGAGCAGATTCTGCCATTAAAGGAGGGCTTGTGTGCACTCCGCATATTATCGCAATCGGGTTTTGTGAAGAGTAGGACGTATAGGGGTCTGATTAAGCAGCACCCCGGGGATACACGTGTGTGCCGGAATATCCAGGATAACGTATGCAAATTCAGCCAGCTTCTCTTCTACCTGTGATGCTCGTTTGTATCGGGGATTATATCCGATGTAGTGATAACACTGATTATACAATCCTATAATTAACGTATCTGATCTTTATTCAATTGGGCCAGCATTATTTCACCGTGAAAATATTGTTCTAAAATTGATAAAACAACTCGAGACCAAAAATTAATTTTACTTATTAACAGTGTATTCCAATATTCACGAGGACACGGCTAGCATTGAAACGTCCGAGTAAATAATAGCCATCTGTGGTGCTATTAACACCACACCGTCGGTGGCTATGGTGATCCTATACTGGACTTACCACCTCTCTATATTTATTTGGAGAGAGAGGCCAGATGAACTACATAATAGAATAATACAGATGGCAAGACGCATTACAAATGGCTTATAACTTGGAGCGAACCAGGTTACTGGATGACATAGAAAGTCACAGCCTACTGGGTATGCCCTCGGACATAGGGAAAATCATGAACCGCTCTGCTTATAAGATCCTTCTCCCGAGAAAAGACTTCTTGGAGGATAACAGAAATGAACTCCTGATAGCAGATTTAAGTTAGTTCACCAATGGAACTGGAGTTGGGTTGTGTAGCGCTGACGCCTTTACGCAACTACTTTCCCGGCCGAAATCTATGCCATAGAGTACTGTGCGCAGTTACAGGGAAAGATGCACTGCCAGCGCAGATCAATAAAGATATTTTCATATTGCTTAGTGGCTCTAAAAGCCCTTAGCTTCAGCCAGTGCAAGTTCAAGTTGGTCTGAAGACAGTTAGAGGTTAGTTAACTTTGAAAGCTCTAGCAAAGAGCAACAAAGTAACTCTTTGGATTTGGATTCCGGGTCATGCTGGATATGGAGAGAACGAACTTTCCGACTCTCTGGTCAGGAAAGGTCGCCGAATTTATCGGACCAGAATCAGCATTTGGCCTATCACCGGATATTGCCAAAACAACAATACGAAACTGAGCTGAGAGAGAAGTTCCCCAGCACTGGTAATACTTACCAAGATTGGACAATTCGAAGGCCTTTACACAGGGTACTTTGAAAAAATAGACCAAAGAACTCTTGGAGCTTGACAGGAAAGAACTAAAAGCCCTAATAGGCCTATATAATGGGCACTACAAGCATCATCTTCACAAGATGGGTTTAGCGATCAGCGCTCAATGCCGCCTGTGCTTGGATGATGACAAAACAGCAAAACACATCCTATGTGAGTGTCCCGCTTTGAGAGGGACCAGATTACAAACCTTCGGGAGAGACTTTATCACACCGGAGGACCTGGATACACTAACAACAGGCAAGATGGTCAGATTCCTAAAAGAAGCTGACCTGATGGGTTTAATGTAGTACGACTAAAAGATGTGAGCCACAATAGATCTTCTATCTCAGTGGAGGTATCACAATGGCCCTCTCACGATAAATCTAATCTAAATAATAGCCGTTTTCCAGAAGTAAAAGACGGCATTTTCTCTAAGACTGTATGAAAGAATGATTAAAAAGCTTTAAAAAAACCTAGTACGTTTTGTGGCAAATTATTGTTTCTCCACTTCTCCGGTGATAAACTTGTAGAAACTTTTTCTATTTGACTGTATACTTTAAAGCTCCAACGCACTAGAAAGATTTTTAAATTTGAGTTTTAATTAGGAATTTGGTTAAAAATCACATAAAATCTGAGCAATGGTTGGTCGCTTTCAACTGGCTCACCATTGGGATCTCCTAAACCATGGGAGATACAAAGTCGGTTAAATTGGAGAAATGTTTTATGCAATTTCTCAACTTTTTCACACAATTTAAGCTTAAGAATCTGAAAAAGCTGGGATATTCTGAAAAAAAACCGAAAAACCGAGATTTCCTTTTTTTTGCATAAAATCTTTTATTATTGAAAATTAATTGTTTATTTTTTGTAGGTTTACTTGAGTCATCAAGAGTCATTCACATGACGTTTAAAATGTCTTAATCCGACTGGATCCTAGGGTTTTATTTTATTTTTTTTTTTACTTTTTCCACACCTTCTTTTGGCAATAAGCGTGGTTCTCGAAGCGATTATAGCGGAGAATAGAAAACTGCTGCCGCAAAAATACTTCTTCAGTTTATGAAATATGATTTTTATAACCTTTCGTGTCTGTAATAACCTTCTTACTTTGAATCAAGACTAGATTGGATGGCTTAGATACCTACATGTCGTTTATAACTTATGACTCAAGAGTAAGAAGTAGGTATGTATAATAAAAGTTTGTAAGGTGTATATCTAGGTGAAGAAATAAACAAAAAAATCTTATAAAAGTTCATGGGAAGAGTCAGTGAGAGATGAGAGATAAAAAAGAGACTTTGTCGCCTCTATTTGCACAGTAGACAATATAACGATAAATTCGTAGGTTTTATTTACACGATGAGCGAGTGAAGATGCTGCTGACGCCCGCCACCGCTGCCGCCGTCGTCGTCCCGCCTCTCGAGCATATGCTACCGCGAGAATGCCAAGGCAATAAATCTATATTAAAGTCTGAAACCTATTCCCAAGGCTGTAATTCCCTTAAATTTATACCGTGAAAATTGCATGCCGCCTGATTCCGCTAAGTATCGAATCCTACAATCCCTTATCAACTTTCGTCGTTCAAACTGCTGTGTTTTTTCATGCTAAATAAACTAAAAACTGCATGACATTACTGACTGTGACAGGATTGATCAAATACTTATAGATAAGTATAATACGATGTTTCTAGTAGCTTTCTGGGTGGCTCTGTTAGGGTGACATTTTCCAACATATGAGAATATTGGTTGCGCCAAAAGTGTCGACAAGGTCCAATAGGAAAGGCTTCTGGGCAAAAACACAGTCTAGGACAAAAGTTTCTTAAATGTGGGTTTGCAATCGCATGGCTACGAAAATAACCCTCAATCCCTCATCTCCTCGCTGGGGGGGGGGGGGTGGAAGTGACTTTCAATTTTAAAATGGCGACCCCAATTTTTAGTTCGCGTATTCGGATTTTGAAGTAAAATTTATAAAACATTTGTCCGAAAAATACTTCGCTCTTTACGATCTTTGATTACCCCTATCAACTATATGTTACCTCCTCGATAAGCGTTACTCGGTGCATACCACGAGGAGGGTTCAAGAAGAATTTTCTATATCGTTTTTGGCCCAGAAAAGGGCCGTATTTGTTGTTTGTACCCGTTAGGTATGATGATGAAGCCATAAGAAGAAATGAATCCGAGATTCGCCACTGTCTCAGTGTTAAGCTACTCCAAACCTATCTCCTTACAATTTTTTTTTCGATCTCTGTCTTGCTAGATGCTCAAACTAAGCTCCTTGTCAGCTGATGAAATTTCATACCTGCAGTACTCGTGCCCTCAAACATCAATTGGTTTGTTCATGTATACTCGACCTTTTACCTTTTCTAAACCCCCGGTAAAATATTTCTAGAGGTCTTGAGCCCAAGAATCGTGGCGGCCTCTCGAGTGCGCCTCTCCGACCAATCCAGTAGTCAGAAACGTATCATTCAGATACTGGCAGGTCACAAGTCCGAAATGTCCTGGTGCTTCAGCTTGTTGGTAAACAACCCGGTCACATTCATCTTCAACAATGTGACTGCAGGAATAGTCACACATTGAATAGCACGAATATGGTATTCTTCGTTGGGGCATATTGAGATATCGTTCAGCTGTTAGATTGTCTTGAAATAAAAATTATCCAACAACTCGAATATTTAAAATACCAGCTCACACATTTATTTTCTGCTCATATTAATTGTGTGCGTCTCTCATCCAGTGAGGATTTTGATCTGACCAATATCTCATATTGTGTCGATTTACTGAACTATTCAGTTCGAACTTGGCTTCTTCGAAGAAACAGAAACAGGTCCAGAAGAAGGTGAAAGGATCATCGAGATACCGCTCCATCATCAATTCGCGGAACTCTCTCTTCAAATCGAAATAATTTTCCATTAATTTTTGCACCAAGCACAGTTAGAATGGATTATAACTATTTTACTTCGAAATTCTACCACAGACGTTGCGCTGACTTTCTTGCGTTGCGCTGTTTGCAATTTTCCAACAGGTAACAGTATGTCCAATGTTAGGAATTGAATATCGACATGCGTTACAAAAGTCATGACCTACCATCAGGCTTTCTTATTTGTTGCTTACTCTTTACTTATCCTTTGCTTCTTAATTATCATTGGTTGTATAACATTACGGAGCGGCTAAAAGAATTTAAGACAATGCATGCAGACCTACATCAAAATGACGTGAATTGCATGACTTGCATATTTTACTGATTTATATATAATCTGTAGAGACCTGTCAATTAGCCATTGGCGGTGAAGGAAACTCCGTCAAAACTATCGTTTCTAAAGTTGAAGAAAAGTTGATAGTGGCGCTTGCATCTCCAAATGTGTAAGAGATTGAAAATGCGGAGCTGTTCATAAGTGAATCTTTAATTATTTTAAAAAAGCCTCGCAAGTTAAACAAGAGTTTCGGAGTCTGTCGGCAAGCGAGAGTATCCGCCGTTTGCTTCGTAGATGTAAAGTTTCAGTTAACAAATATTAACTTAGCCGGAGTTTGATAATGTTAAGGAAATGAAATAATGTAGCCGGCAACCCGGGCTGGGCTGATTCTTCTTCGTTTCCCCGAGCGCAGGGTGAACCAACTAGGCAAACAAGGGTGAGGGGGCGCACCGAGGGACGCGAGGTTTCTCAGTTAGGTTACTTAGTAGTAGTTTAGTTAGCGGAAAGTTACGGTAAATACAATAATATTCTCTTCTCGACTTGTTCGCGATGGAACGTCTCACTGTTAATACTCACTAGTTGATTTCTAATCGAGCTTCCTTAAGTATACCGTTTGTTGATACGAGTGATAGAGCGCACTGAAACGATAGCAATAATATTATGTTACTTATGCTAAAATCTAAAGGTGTACGCGTTGAACTGAATCGTAGCAATAAAATATTTACTTTAAGTTTCTCACTGCAAATGGAGCTATTTCTAATGCTGGAATTGTGCTACACTAAAGACAATTAATTCAAGGTGTATCTTATTCTCTTGCATTATCGCGTGATGTATAGTTTGATATTAATTTGAAAGTAAATAACATTTTAGTTAATTTATTTAAATACCATTACTTTGAATTTAACTTAATTTTGGAAAGACAAAATATTTTGGAGTATTCTTTCAATAAACATTTTTCAAATATACTAATATTAGGAACATTATTTATTCAGTTCAATAATAATAATTATACAATAACAATAATGACGAAGAAGTATATTATTAACATTCATATATTGACTCTACGACGGTTATACAACCACTACTGACTTCTAGCTCCTTTTCCTGCCTTGTCCCATGTTACGCATCATGCGCAACATTCCTAATACCAACAGACTTTCCTGTTGGTGTTAATGCGTCTGCATTCCTTGCATTCCTGTCTGTATTCCGATCTGAGTGAATCCTAACAACTCGTCCATCCTGACCAGGATTCGTCCTCGAATCCTACAATGGAAAGACCCAGGGTCCTCTAGAGTCTGGCAGGTGAACCCGCAGACTGGTTTGCAGAATGGCTGAAGCAAATACTCAATTAATTATACCAACCTCATCTGTTTCACTCAGTCATCTACTTCCCTTTCCATTCATCGTACTTCCATCAGAGCTCAAACTCGACGTTTCCCAGCTACCCTTGCAGCAAAATCGAACGACACCCGCTCGAAATCATAGCCTCCTAGTTATCATAAAAGAAAACCCAATCATTCCAGCTCTGGTAACAAACTCGGTCCAGCTCAGCTCGAAGTCGTCGGCCTATCAGCCAACCAAGCAGCAAACTCGGTCCAGCTCAGCTCGAAGTCGTCGGCTCATCAGCCAACCTAGCAGCAACTCGGTCCATCTCAGCTCGAAGTCGTCGGCTTATTAGCCAACCAAGCAGCAAACTCGGTCCAGCTCAGCTCGAAGTCGTCGGCTTATCAGCCAACCAAGCAGCAAACTCGGTCCAGCTCACCTCGAAGTCGTCGGCTCATCAGCCAACCTAGCAGCAACTCGGTCCATCTCAGCTTGAAGTCGTCGGCTTATCAGCCAACCAAGCAGCAAACTCGGTCCAGCTCAGCTCGAAGTCGTCGGCTTATCAGCCAACCAAGCAGCAACTCGGTCCATCTCAGCTTGAAGTCGTCGGCTTATCAGCCAACCAAGCAGCAAACTCGGTCCAGCTCAGCTCGAAGTCGTCGGCTCATCAGCCAACCTAGCAGCAACTCGGTCCATCTCAGCTCGAAGTCGTCGGCTTATTAGCCAACCAAGCAGCAAACTCGGTCCAGCTCAGCTCGGAGTCGTCGGCTTATCAGCCAACCTAGCAGCAACTCGGTCCATCTCAGCTCAAAGTCGTCGGCTTATCAGCCAACCAAGCAGCAAACTCGGTCCAGCTCAGCTCGAAGTCGTCGGCTTATCAGCCAACCAAGCAGCAACTCGGTCCAGCTCAGCTCGGAGTTGTCAACTTCTCATTCCTCTCAGGCATTACATCTCCTCATGAGAATACCCTTCCTCTTTCCTCTCAGGCATTACATCTCCTCACTGAGAACACCCTTCCACTTTCCTCTCAGGCATTACATCTCCTCACTGAGAACACCCTTCCACTTTCCTCTCAGGCATTACATCTCCTCACTGAGAACACCCTTCCACTTTCCTCTCAGGCATTACATCTCCTCACTGAGAACACCCTTCCACTTTCCTCTCAGGCATTACATCTCCTTACCGAGAACACCCTTCCACTTTCCTCTCAGGCATTACATCTCCTTACCGAGAACACCCTTCCACTTTCCTCTCAGGCATTACATCTCCTCACTGAGAACACCCTTCCACTTTCCTCTCAGGCATTACATCTCCTCACTGAGAACACCCTTCCACTTTCCTCTCAGGCATTACATCTCCTCACTGAGAACACCCTTCCACTTTCCTCTCAGGCATTACATCTCCTCACCGAGAACACCCTTCCACTTTCCTCTCAGGCATTACATCTCCTCACTGAGAACACCCTTCCTCCTCTCAGGTATTACATCTCCTCACCGAGAACACCCTTCCACTTTCCTCTCAGGTATTACACCTCTCAAACATTACATATCTCTACAGATAACACACTTCCTCTTTCAACACACTTCCTCTTTCCTCTTTCATGTCACATTATTACATTTCATTGTTTGATAATTTATCTACTTATACTTTTCCTGCATTACAAAAACTGATAGGTACCTACATTCAAAGTGATACCACTAGGTACTTCCCCAAATTTAAGTCGGTTCAATTTATTTTCAATAATAGCGCAAATAGGGCACAATTGTTACACATGACAACAGCGGAAAATGTCCAAGGTAATCAATCACATAACCAGGCAGTCCAGGTCCAGACACGCAACACCTGACCTTTGTAATTTTCGATCAACAAAAGGGGAGGATTACCACTACCAATTATCATTGTCAAATAAAATATTGTCGTTCTAAAGCTTTTAATCAACTCATTATATAAATAAATAAATAAAATACACTAACAGATATCTCATCAGCTGAAGTAGGCCTTCCGCTTTCGTATTGTCTAGGTACTTTCCTTTTTTTTAGAATATATGATCGTTTTTCCTTAATAAGGTTTTACTTTCGAGAAAAGAAAGTTATTCGTTTCTCTTACCTTGCGTCGTCTCTGTTCACTTTCCTAAAGAGAACACTTAAGTGTCTTAACTGTCTTATTCCTCCTAAAGCTTGCCTAAGCTTGTCATTACCTAACGCTAAGCATTCTTGGCCTTCTTGCTAGCCTCTAGTGCTTTGACAGCACCCTGCTGAAGACACGTAAATCACTACTCTACTCAAGATATCTTGATCATTAGCCGTTGATTCTAGCCTTGCCAAAGTTTCCGCGCCAAGACACGCTGTGGTCAACAGTACCGACCATGGTCCTCCCTATCTGAAGTTCGCTCGCGGGCGGTCGGCAGAATCCCCTCGATCCTTCACGCCCGGAACACAAAGTCAGGCTACACTTGCCTCCACTCTGACCTACACATGCAGACTACACAGGCATCAATTATTGTCTCTTGGCCACTCTCAGGCCACAGACCTTCTCTCAGGGACTCGAACCTATGCACAGGCCAAACAGGCCTACTCGTCACACAGACCTCCCAAAACTCTATGCGGATTAATGATTTATGCATGCTTCATCATTCAATTTCTTTCTCTAACTCTAAATAAATCTCTTGCGAGTTCCTTTAATTATTCAGTAAGGCTCATAAAATAACTATAATCTTTATCATGTACCTACTTAACAATCTTTCTTCCTTAACTCTTTTTGCTTATCCTTAACTCTACTCATCTTAGGAATAGGACATTTAGTGAGTACATCAACTCAACTGTTATCTGTATTATAAGAGCACCAGAATGCACCAAACTAAAGTACTAAAAGAACTTAAAAGTAAACCTTTGTCTGGATATTTCATTTCCTTTATTACGCAGCGGACGTTGGCTCTTCAGTGCGTCGGATGCTTTATGCTAATTAAGTCGACCTTGTTTGCGTATGATATTTATTTTACTGATATTTTGTACATCGATACCAAATATGTAATAATGAAAGAGATTGAATCTGCTTACGTTCTTTTACAATTCTAACATAGTAGTCAAACCATTACATCCCTTATTAATCTTATCATAAAGAAATATTACCTTCACTACTTCTCAGTACCTATAAGTATTTTAATTACGTTCGTCTTCATCACTTGGCAAAATCATTAGGAGGCCTCCATCGTTTACATTATAATTAATCAATAGTTCACACATTAATCACAAAATTAAAATATGTAATTGCATAAAACCCCCTTTTCAAATCTGATTTTATTTCAACGAAAAAGCTATAGGTACTTATAGTATAATTTTTCAATATATTTTTATATAGGTACATATAGTCCAATAAAGTCTAAAAAGTCATACTTATCGATCAAGAATACACATCCCTTTGATAGTTCGATCTATCTTGTTTCATATACGTGGTTTTTATAGTAACCGTCTAAACAGTTTGTCTAAACCAACTATTAAATATTAATCATTTATGATATCCAATATTCCGTGAACATTCGTTCTTCATTTTATGCTATGTGCGGGTAGAAAACTCACTGACTGAAGAAGAGAAATCTTAATCTTGCGCCTTGCGCGCCAACAGTGTGTCCAGAACTCTAGAACTTCAGAGTACCTACATCAGACAGAATTTGATAGAAAATGAGAGACTTTAAAAATAGAAACTATTTAAAATTCACGGCCTCTTGTTAGTGGCTATTTTCTTCTCTCTCACTTGCATGTGCACTAGCTTTACATTAGGTAGTTATTTAAACAAAGTAATAAGTCGATTCTTTATACCTAAGACGAACGTTGAATATACATGTTTCCGTAATACCTATCGCCTTAACTTCATAGCAATAATTGAATTCACTTAACTTCATAACGATAATTCCCAAATACGTCGACGAATATAATGTACTTAATATCTACTCTTAGTTTGATCTTCATCACGTAAATTCGAGGTAAACTTCACGCAATTTATGTTAGGTGAATTAGATTACATAGGTAGTATACCTAAATCAAGTGGAATCGACGCAAATTAACCCCAAAATGCTACTTGGGTTCAATTCTACTTCAGCTTACTTCATGCTTTATACCAGCTTAATTCATGCTTTATGCTTTACTTCTACCTGTCGAATTCAAAATATGTAAGTCCATTTGGACTTTGGAGAGCTCCCCAACTTTAGTCATGCTTTTCATCTACTCATAATTATCTATCATGCATCTCTCAACTCACTAGCTAAAAATAGCTGCTTACCTTTAGGAATAATCTCAGAATAATCTTCATTACTTATCCTTACTTATCACAACTCTACTCAACATGGCAATAGCTGCTTACCTTTGGGAATAACCTTGGAATAATCTTTATAACTTATCTCCTCCAAACTCTACTTATTAATAAACTTTATTGCAGTGCCATCAACTTCGAACGTCGCAAACTTTAATTTTGGTAAATTTTTGTATGCTGTTTCTCATAACATACCACTGCTTCACCCCCTTATAATCTTTCCTTAGAAAACCTGTAATATGCTTCCTCATTTACATACCTGATCTACTTTACTTACCGACACCAGTCGGATATCAATCCAATAATACGTTAATACTTCATACTCAGTGTTTTCGTGCAAGATTTCTTGAGCTTCCGTTTTCCTTTAATTTACTAAATTCAGCTTCTAATAAATTTAATTGTTGTTAACGGAGGAGCGGAACTTCTCTCAAGTAGGTACCTAGGTAACACATAATACCCATGCGAGGCCCGCGTTGGGAAAACTCGCGCTGCGGCTCAGACCACCAACACCGGCACCAACACCACCGGTGTTAGAATTTATTTCATGGGAAATTCGCTAAAAACTTAAATTTTTGTTTCACTTCACTTTCACCAAGAAAAGGCATTTTTGTGGATATCCCACCGCTGTCAAATATTAGGAACATTATTTATTCAGTTCAATAATAATAATTATACAATAACAATAATGACGAAGAAGTATATTATTAACATTCATATATTGACTCTACGACGGTTATACAACCACTACTGACTTCTAGCTCCTTTTCCTGCCTTGTCCCATGTTACGCATCATGCGCAACATTCCTAATACCAACAGACTTTCCTGTTGGTGTTAATGCGTCTGCATTCCTTGCATTCCTGTCTGTATTCCGATCTGAGTGAATCCTAACACTACTGTACAAAATTAGGGGAACACTTTTTGAGGCTCCCTCGCCGACAAGTCAACCATTTAGACTTAAAAAAAATACAAAAAGCAAGCAGCACGGGGTATTTTCAAAGTTCCTAACCTTCCAGGTTTGTGTATGTCTTCATTATGGAGTCTGTCATATAACCACCAACAGTTCAGGCTTGACCCTTCTACAGGCTTGAATGATTGATTAAAACTTCCTACAGACTCTGTTCCAAATGTTTGCCTAATCGTCATTCGTTGTGAAGAGACAGTTCCTTCTTCGTAATCCTGCAAAATCCTCCACATGGTATTCAAAGATTGAGGCAAATCGTTTTTTATCACCACAAAAGAGGTCACCAAATTAGGAAACACTCTGGAAATGTTTTTTTTAAGACTCTGGAAAACTCTATCTCTTCATCTGGTAGGTAGAGTAGTTCTTACCACTTCTTTTGTGACCATTAGATTTTATTTAAACACAATGTTAGTGCCACATGTCGGGTGCATTGGAGTCTCTGATACCCGTTGACTTCATTCTTTGATCGCTAGCACTCCCTGTTCAATCTCCTGCAACCTCTACTACAGTTGTTTCATGAAAACAGCAGGCAGGCTTACACTTGAGATGGTCTAAAATGGTTTCCATCTCGGTCTTGTGAGAAGAAAAGGAAAAGTGAGTTGAAAATTGCTTTAAAATAACTAACAATTAGAAATTAATAAATAAAATAATGAAGGTAGGTCGTATGAGTATAAAGCACATAAAGTGCATTTACTAGCCTGTTAGGTGGGGTCGGAGTATTCCTCCGTCGCTCAACCAGAGTACCAGAAAAAGCACAGACACGTGTTTCGTCCTACTAGAGCTCATCAGTGTACTGCATCCGGAGTATCTGGAGGATGCTAAAGGATAAGTGGACGCCTGGACCCTCTTAAAGCAGGCTGTTACACGGTTCTCCGTGTGGTGTAAAGTAAAGCAACATCTAGCAGCCAGTCTAAAGAACTAACCGTGAGTTCACTCTAAGTTTATTACAGTTTCAGACACCACCAAATGCCAGACGATTGACAATCATGAATAAGAGAAGGCAAGTATACTCAACGATTAATTAATAAATAAAATAATGAAGGTAGGTCGTATATGAGTATAAAGTACATAAAGTGCATTTACTAGCCTGTTAGGTGGGGTCGGAGTATTCCTCCATCGCCCATACTTATTAACAATTGGAATTTTGCTTGTAACTCCCAAGTAATCTGCGAGTAACCCCACAACATCGCAGATGTCAGGAATTTTTATTAACTTAAGGGACATTATTATACTGAGGAGAGATAGTTATTAGTTAGTTTAGTTATATATTGAGTGGGTCGACACACCTTCACTGTGACCAAGCGGTCTATTGTGGCTCACACCTAAGTACTTTACATCCACTCTAGCAGGCCACTGCTTTATAAAAAGCTAATGACCTTAGATAGTGTGAATGTATCCAGGTCTCTTGGGGAGAGACATACTCTTCCGAACGTTGAGTGCCTGGTTCTTCCCAAGGCGGGGCAGTTGCATAGAACATGTTCTGCGTTATCGGTTAGTTCATCCTGTGTAAGTGGTGGTTCACTTTTGCAGTGTCCTGTGTATAGCCTATTAGGGCCCTTAGGTCAGTCCTTTTGAGCTCCAGTAGCTTTTTAGCTTTGTTTCTCGATGGTCTCTCAATGAAGGTCTTAGAGTGAGTTAATCCTGGTAGAGTTTGCCAGTACCGAAGTACCTTATTTTCCGCCCAGGTGTCTATTGTTGTTTTGGCAGTATTTGAGGATATGTTCTGGTGTGACAGCTGGTTCTGGTCCTGTAAATTTGGACTCGGTTCCTCTTCTAGCCAGAGAATAGGCTTTTTCGTTCTCTCCAAGGTCAGAGTGACCAGGAATCCAGACCAGAGTCAAGTTATTGTTTTTGGCTAACTCATTGAGTGCTGTTTGACAGTTCCATACTAGTTTGGAGTTGCAACGAATGGAGCGAAGGGCTTTCAGGGCCGCTTGGCTATCTGAGAAGATTTTAATTGTTTTCCGCGTGCAGTGCATTTCGTCCAGCATCTGCGCGCTGAGTACCATGGCATAAATTTCTGCCTGAAATATTGTTGCGTACTGACCCAGGTTTGCAAAGAATTCTCCTTGACCCAGCGTCGTACGCTCCAGATTCAACTCCCTTTTGGGTCTTTGAAACAGAGGAGAGATAACCTATTCCAACTGTGTCACAAAAAGCTTTTTGACTCAATTTATACATACAATTTTAACACATTAACAAAAGAAAATATATAGTCGTATTGAGAATCAAATTACCTTTCAAATGAGGGGTTACTTGACTCCCCTTTTTATTTAAAATTCTTGAGAAGTTGACTGCTGTGGCTAGGGGTTTTGGCGTCAAGTTTAAATTTGTTGTTGGAAAGGTTATCCCCCGAGAAACCGAAATTGACCCGTCTCAAGATTTTGCTCAAAACAAAAAAGAACCTTCTTGCGCATCAATCGCAGAAATAGTGTATTTTTATGCGCTTCAATAATAAATATTTTCTTCCTATTTTTTTTATAATGAATATAATGAAAAAATAATCCGATTTTTTTTTTTTTGAAAACTCCACATACCTACCAAAAAAAAAAGAATGATTTATCATCTCGTGGTTTCGAACCCACACCAACAGTTTACTAAACTTGGGTGTAATGAACTGAGCCACGGTGGGCTTCGAGTTTGTAGTGCTCATCGCGTAGATAGGTATATGTAGTACGTCAGGTACCTATTATACACCTACACATTTTATTTTCTAAACTAGTCATATCTTAGTTATTAAAAGACCAATTTGAATACTTTTTTCACCCGCATGTAGGTGATTTAATTGTCGTTGCGATTGCTCTTTTAATTTTCAGAACCATTCATAATTGAATGTGAAAAAAAATAAAAAAGAAATTGCGAACCATTTCATCGATTTAATAAGTGCAAGCTAATTTTGCACAAGCGAAAAACTTTTTTATTGTTCGTTTAAAGTGCTACATTAATCGAGGCGAATTGAAGCCAAGACATCAAATTATATGTTAAAGCAAAAAAAAAATGAAAAATTTCGGTTCAACTTCTTCAAAAATGGACTCATAAACGGTTATAGAATTGACACATTTTCACCCTTTTTCCTACCCACGTCACTGGCTTATTAATGGAAAATATGCTAATTTTATTGCATTAACTCAAATTTCCAATAATTTTCTTCAAATCCTGTTAATTTGATTTCAAAGTTTTTTTGCCATCTTGCTCATACGGGGGCTCAAAAAATTGGAAATTTTCCGAAAATTCAAATGGCTGCCATTTTGAAACGGCTCGGCCGATTCTGCTCAAGTGCAATACCAGACCACTCCTTGTGGATATCTTACTCCCACAAAAATTTCAGCCTCCTAGATTCAAAACTGCGACCTGAAATGAGATGACAAAAACCGGATACCTGGAACTTTGAAGGGACACCCTGTAGAAGTGATGGGACTTTTGGAAATTTTTTCAACGAAAATCTAACGTCATTCCAAAGATTTACAAGAATCCAAAATTTCGTTCACTAATCTTGAAAGATAAAGCTACAGGAGCGTTTTTAAAATCGACAAATCGTCATTTTGGAGAAATATATAAATATATATATATAAATATATAAAAAAAAAAAAAAATTATAATTATAATTATATATTATAATTATCAATATTTTATAAATATATAAATATATATATATATATCGTGGGCAGGTGAATTTTGGAAAACCACTTTTTCGTGATCTGGGGGTCATGATCGGTGGACATTTGATGAGTTTGGGTGATTTTCGAAAAGTGATGTCGTCCTCAATAGTGTATTTTTTGTTAAAAAATACACCAACACCAACGTAGTTATTCAAGGTGGATAGTTTTTAAAAAGACACCCGGTATAATTATTCGACGTAAATTACCCGATTTTAGTTAAAACTTCATGAGAGAAACACGTAAGTCGTTTTCCTGTATTTTATTTAGCCTACTGTTTTCAAGGTAAGCTGTTTTCAAAACTGAAAATTACTGTATTCACTATTTTTTTGAATTTTCCAAAAACTCTAAATTTAAATATTTTTATCGAATTGTTTTCATTCTTTTGTTCCTCACTAGATACTTTACTAGAAAACACTAGAAAATGTTTTGTGGGCGTCCGATAACGGACTCCCTGCGGATGTCCATAGTAGTGACAAATGGAAACTAAATAGACGTCCACTGAAGGTCTGGGACAAAAACGGATCGACTATGGACGTCCATCGATACATACAGGGATGTCCATTGGACGTCCATAGGATTACTTCGTGCTATTTGGGATAGTCTCAGTATTCGCACGGTGTGATTTAATCTCGCTTTCCATCTCTCTTAAATAAAAAAAAATATATTTTTTAGAAATCTAGTCATATAGGACACGACAAAATTAAAGGATGGTTTGCCATGATCAGACGTCAGTAGTTATTCCCTAAAGTCTAATTCCATGGTTTACTTAATGACGATATTGATGATACCTCCGAAACACATCGCGTCCTTTATTCCAGTCGGTTCCTAGATAGCGGAAGCCTGATTGCGATTCAGAACGGATGGAGGCTGGGGAGATCCATTGAGATTCAATCGATGCACTCCCTGTCTAATGGATGACAATGAAGAAGTCTCGGCGGGCGCCCTAATTGACGGCGATGGATAGACAGCGATGCCGCCCGATTGCCGAATTAATTGTGCGGGTGCCGGAGGCTTTTCCAGGCCGATCGTTCAGGAACTGTGCTTCGAGAATACGTTATCCTATCGCCGGAATACAGTTCTTTTTGTCGTTATTGTTGCTTCGGCTACTGCTGAAAGAACAGATACTGTTAACGTATTAGAAAATTTTACATGATAAGGAGAAGTGTGTCAGTGTTGGATCTCCTATAATAATAATAATAATAATAATAACCGCAAACAGGTGTTCGAATCAAAGCGAGAACCTTTTTTTGCAGACGCGACAAAGCTACTACGAAATACTAATTAACGCTCAGCGGGGCATTGTTTATTACAAATTGAGGCAGTGTTTATCCGCTGTGACAAAAAAAAACTCGAATGGATAAGAGCGGCAGCGGGAGCGGCACTGTCTCCGATTATAATGGGCGGATACAACACGCGATTCATCTTGTCTGCCCGTGATAAATGTCATGATAAATATTAAACGATAAAATAAAAAGCAGGACCGAGAATAAGGGCGTTCTTTGTAAGCTAAACCGCGGACAAAGCTCTCGACACCCGGCAAAACCTCCTGTCATTTAGCCGGTCGGGTATTGTGCACCCAGAAACACTTACCGGAAGTGACGCACAATGGCCGGCAGGCAAAAACACCCGCGCTCCAGATTGCAAATTAAGGAGATAGCGACATCTTATGAGCGCGTTCCCCTGAAGCGTCAGGGAGTATAGGCGCGGCCTCACGGAATAAGATGTGGTGATCATTCGAACACGGAATTATTTTGTCAAGTCGACATATTCTTGAGATTGCTGTTTTTATTGCCAAATGAATCTATCTCAGTATTCACATTCACGGCGAACATATTTAATCTGACCTAAGAAGTCTGTCGCTAGAAGCTTAATACAATTAGGTTTTAATAACATTCAAGAATGATTGAATGAGTTATTGAACCTACCATATTGTACTAGGATACTGTAGCGACTTTCACTTTATTCTGGTAATAAGCTTTACATACATTTTTCAGCCTTTATTAGTGTATTTTTTAACAAAAAAATACACTATTGAGGACGACATCACTTTCCAAAAATCACCCAAACTCATCAAATGTCCACCGATCATGACCCCCAGATTACGAAAAAGTGGTTTTCCAAAATTCACCTGCCCACGATATATATATATATATTTATATATATATATATATTTATATATATATTTATATATATATATATATTTCTCCAAAATCGCGAAATTTCGATTTTAAAAACGCTCCTGTGGCTTTATCTTTTAAGATTAGTGAACGAAATTTTGGGTCCTTGTAAAATTTGGGAATGACGTTGGATTTTCGTTGAAAAACTTTCCAAAAGTCCCATCACTTCTACAGGGTGTCCCTTCAAAATTCCAGGTATCCGGTTTTTGTCATCTCATTTCAGGTCGCAGTTTTGAATCTAGGAGGCTGAAATTTTTGTGGGAGTAAGATATCTATAAAAACTGGTCTGGTATTGTACTTGAGCAAAATCGGTCGAGCCGTTTCAAAATGGCGGTCATTTTAATTTTTGAAAAATGTGCTAATATTTGAACCCCTGTATGAGCAAGATGGGAAAAAAACTTTGAAATCAAATTAACAGGATTTGAAGAAAATTATTGGAAATTTGAGTTAATGCAATAAAATTAGCATATTTTCCATTAATAAGCCAGTGTCGTGGGTAGGAAAAAGGGTGAAAATGTGTCAATTCTATAACCGTTTATGAGTCCATTTTTGAAGAAGTTGAACCGAAATTTTCCATTTTTTTTTGCTTTAACATATAATTTGATGTCTTAGCTTCAATTCTCCTCGATTAATGTAGCACTTTAAACGAAAAACAAAAAAGTTTTTCGCTTGTGCAAAATTAGCTTGCACTTATTAAATCGATGAAATGGTTCGCAATTTCTTTTTTATTTTTTTTCACATTCAATTATGAATGGTTCTGAAAATTAGAAGAGCAATCGCAACGACAATTAAATCACCTACATGCGGGTGAAAAAAGTATTCAAATTGGTCTTTTAATAACTAAGATATGACTAGTTTAAAAATAAAATGTGTAGGATGAAGTATTGGACGTACTACATATACCTACTCGATCATCGCTACAAATTTGAAAGGCCCCTTGACTGAGTTAGTTAGGCAAGGGTGTCCTTGCCTAAATAGTAAACTGTTGATGCGGGTTCGAAACCACGAGAGGGCTATTCTTTTTTTTTGGTAGGTAGGTGGTTTTCCGCTTTTCCCCCCCAAAAAATCGGATTATTTTTTCATTATATTCATTATAAAAAAAAAAATAGGAAGAAAATATTTATTATTGAATCGCATAAAAATACACTATTTCTGCGATTGATGCGCAAGAAGGTTTTTTTATTATTTTTGGTAATACACAAATTTTAATCGATGAATAAATTATTATAGTCATGCACTTGTAACGTGTTTTAGTAAACTCAAAGTCTTTTTAAAATGTAAATTGTCTCTATCTGGTGTTGCATCGGCAGATAGCTCGTATGAAAAAAAAACTGTTCATGGAACTTCAATGTTGGATACTGGAGATAGGCACGTAATTCTCGTCAATGGATAATTAAGGTGCTTATTTCACCTGTTTCCAAAAGTTATTTGAAACGCGTAATATAAACTCGACTTACATTTTGGATGACGTCATGATAAAAAGGAGAAGTTCTAGCCAATGGAACCTTACCACGCATATAGCTTCGGTTCTCCTTCTCTCCATCTTTGCTAATCAGATCGCAGGACAGCACCTTTCTTTTCCCCTCAAAACGTCACGACGCTTTTAAAGTGAAAAATAATAAATATTTGAATATTTAATAATTTAAATTCACGGAGATCAATTTGCAGAAAAGAAAGCGACATAAAAAGGTCAAAATTTCAAAGTTTTTAGCTGTTTACAAACCAACCAGTAAACAAGATAAGGAAGCGGCTATAAATACGCCGCAGGAAAATCGAGGAATGAACAGATGGTCTCCAGCCTGTTGGACCTTTATTAGTGATTTAGATACACACCTATCCTCATACCAGGGAGTTGACCTAGTTCTTCGTAGTCGTTACTTTTTGTCTCTTTGTGTGTTGAGCGAAGAACACAAAAAGTAAAACGGCTATCATCATTGACAAGGAGTTGACTTGTCAAATTTCTATTCCTAGAACCTAGATCGAGGTGTTGACTCGATCAAACCTATTCACATAGTCTAAGGTGTATTTTAGCCTATAATCCTATTCTTTTCTATGCGAACTGGAGTCCCGTCTGGGTTGAATGAATTAACCATAGGATAAACGTATGAATGATACCTCGTGTTCGTTTGTAATCTAAAAGGATAAAATTGTAGTGATCGAATGATCGACAAATACGTAATTTGTAAATATTTTCCCTTTGCATTCGCTACCAGAGGTTCTGACTCAGGTTTGCGATGTTATAAATTAATTATCTGTTTCAGAAAGCCACGCAGCGGCGGGAAACGTGTATTTCATTTCATTCTTTACGCCAGCTCCTGTAGGTACCTATTAATACCCACACCGTCTGCAGGCCGGTCGCAACACAGTCAAGGTAACTGTAGGCAGTGTCACTGGTCAATAGTTATTTGGTAGGGTCTTTTTGCCATTCTTGGGAATATAGGCTGCCCCTTGCGTATTTCCAACAGTAAGGAGATATTCCCTGTTTATAAGATATTTTAAAAAGTCAACAGAAAACAGGTGACAGCATCGGGACCGGAAGTTTTGTTTGGGTTCAAGGATAACATTTTGGATTCTACCGACTGGATCATTGGCTAGGGTCTTCCCTGAAAATTGACGGAAGAATATGAAGAAAATACTCCCGCTAACAACTTTGCTTTCTCAGTAGCCGAGGGCGCAATAGTCCCGTCTATCCAAGTGGTGAAATCGTGGATGTAGTAAAGTTCTAGCTGACTGCCTTAGTGACCGACCAAAAAGATTTCAAAGCTTTAAGGCAGGAGAGAAGTCTGCTCAGAATTCTTTGGTTATGAGCTTCTTTGAATGAAATTATGAATCTGTGATATGAAATGATCCAAATTGCTTAAAGTCAAATCGGATGTCTGGTAAGCATGTTTTGGGTCTTCCATTCATAGTGATTGAGATCAAACTGTCAACGTGATATGCATATAAAACCGAGGCAAAACAAGGCACAAGCACCCCGCATAATGGCTTCAATTAGCATCTGTGGGGCTCAATCTAAGTTCTCAATTGCTTCTTATAATTAACCATCAGTCGGTACAGGATAAGTCTGTGATTGGATTAGAGCTGTTTGTCTGTATATATGTGTGTGTTGATTCGGCTCGGCACATTCATATGCCATTATCCCCCGATCTGCAAGTTATATCGTCCGCAGGTCCGGGAGACTGGGCCGGGCTGGGTCCTTGTTCGATCATAGCGCTTCCATTTGAAATGCTAATCAAGTCTTTGTTTGTAAGGAGTTGTTGGATTGAACCAGCGCCTACTCTGATTAAAGGGAGCTCTCCTACTTTGCCTGTCAGAGTCCGACCCAAGTGCTCTATTATAACGTTGTTTACTTTGGAGAAGACTCGTTTTAAATTGAAACGAACAAAGTTCGTTTGAGTGCCTTTTTCTTTTTAGTTAAGAAATGCTTAGATAGTTTCCGTTTTATTTTTAGAGAATATTTTTCTCCATATTTGTTCTGGATCTACCATATTGAGAGATATTGATTTTGTATCTCTTATTACTGATAAATGCAGTGGACTCAATTCAGAGACCACAAGCCTTAAAAGTGCAATAACAAACGAAATTTTTTAGAGTTTCCACAAGAGCTCATGTTCAATTGTAATGTCGAGAAATGCGTGAATATCGTCGTGTAATAACAATGTGACGGGTTTTTAATCTTCCCGTCATTTTATGCCTTCCGGACAGTTTTCGAATTCGGGTGAATAAGTACTCATATCGAAAAAGGTAACTGATAATTTACTCTGTAAACATTAATAATTGTACGCGAGCCAGGTCAGTAATTTCTGCAGATTTTTTTTTATATTGCTTTCTTCTCAAAACTCCTGAATAGTTCAGGCATATTTTGTAAACAAAAGTAAACAACTTTGCCTCATAGACTTTTTCTTAGAAAGCTTCTCTCTCTCAAAAAAAAAATTAGGCAATACAGATACGAAAATTTGCTTGCAGGAGAATTTGTTTTTATCTAATACGCTTCCCTCACTCAAAAGTATTTGAGAAAAGTCGATTTTTTGGAACAAATTACGAAGAGACAAAAATGATTATTTTTCTAAAAGAACGTTCCCGAATTTTTTCCTCAATTTTTGGGCAACATTTAATCGTTCCTTTTTTTTCCGCTTCCCTCTCAAAGACGAAGTAGTCACGTGACCTGTCACTGAGCTGGAATCGTAAATACAAATGCCTATAACACCTCCACCAGGCGGCGGTGTCTGCGGTGCACGATGCCTCTCTTGTCGGCGGCATCTCGTACTATATGAAGAATACGATTGAAGCATTACAACTGGTGATCACCCTACCCTACCTAACAATTCTGTGTCTAATTGATGTGTGTAGGCTTTCATGGCTGGTTTCAGTTGAAATCATATTTCAGTTGATTCCGAGACGTTTTGCCGTGCTGAATGTGGATTTGCTCCGAAAGTTTCTTCTACAGCTGCGGGAGACATCATCTCGGTTACGTGTGCGCAAGAGATAATCCTCGTGTTGACATATGTTATGAAAAGCCGAAAATCCTGTCCACTACTTCGCACTATCACAACCTTTTACACCGGGAAGAAATTGAAATTTATAAGCATCCAAATAACTTCAACAGACAGGAGGAAGAATAAAACTGGGGAGAATATCGTGGGAAAAAACCGGCGTTACGTCAGACCCAAACGAGTCATCGTCTGACTCAGGAAGGATCTAGAATCGGAGGAATCGGCCGTTTCTACGGTAGAGATAGCCGATGGGGAGGTTATGATGTCACCAGACTATCACCTTACAAATAGGAGCGCTCTTTCAGCCGTTCAGCTAGTTATCAATGAACCACAGAGCTGCAGACGAAAGGTTTGGAGCAAATCACAATGGACAAGGGAAAAACAGTACGGAAGCAATTATTATTTCAACTTTTGTGCCTATCTTCAGCAGTTTAATATCTTCACTGTTCCTCCTTAGTCCTGATGTGTCACTTCCATAAATTTGAACAAGTCGGAGAATATTTTAATAATATCGGAGGCAGTATTATTCACCCGTGGGGTATTCTATGGAGAGTATTTTGTTGTCCAAAATTATACAATTTTTTATTTTTTTTTTTAAAGAGGGAGCATCGGTCTTAACTGTGTAGGTAAGACATAGTCGCTCCACTTTGTTGTTTGAGCTTTGAGCACGAACTCTTTAGCCACACACACTTTAAATAATATTTGCCTTTTAAACTTTCGATCGCTTGTTTTACTTTTCACAGACATTCGAAAATGAATCTGAAAAGTAAAGCGGGCCGAGGTGAGTTTCGAACCCGCGATCTATGGCTTCGTGGGCCAGCGGAGAACCACTTGGCCACGCAAGTCACTAAATTATACAATATATTATATAATTGGACATGGTATGAAGCTAGTCAGAGAATGAATTTAGATTCCTCAAAAATACATCTAATTTCATTCTGCCCATTGATAATATAGAAACGACCGGGAGTATCTTGCTCGATCCTCGAAGGTGTGATATTTGTTACAAATGACAATCTTATACGGATTATTGGCTGCTTGTTGGGAACGTTCGATAAAACTTTCTATACCCTCCATCTTACTAGGCTGCACCCGGAGCTTCCCAGACGTTTTTGGGTTCGTTCACATGCTGAGCTCGTTAAAACTCGCATCAGCGAATGTTCCCACAAGTAGGTACTCATATCCAAGAAAATTTACATCTGGTCAGCAGTTCCAGTAAACATGGATTGTGTGTTCATAACTACTAATAATAGAAAATATGATTAGTCTTCAAAGGCAATGTGAAGTTTTCGTCAGCATGAAATTATTCCCATCAGTTGTTCACAGAACTTCAGCCTGGCTTCTGCATCATGGGGCAGGAGTTTATTTCCCACAGAAAGTTTAAGAGACTAGTAACCATTTCTTTTTAAGGACTCTTCGAAATATGTTCGTACTGCATAGGGCTATAGAATCTGATGACTCTGATTGCCCACGACCGAACAGTGAAGAATTTTGTTCGTCTACGGTACGAATAAGAACATCTCGTTTAATTCTTCTTCACTTAAAACGTTTTGCCGCTAATCGCAATGACATCACACATATTCAAAATTCAAAACAATTCGCAAAACTGTCGATCGTGATAGAATAAGTCTGTCTTCATAAACCGCTATAAATAACTAATAAACTCCTTTATTCATTGTATACTTTCTGTTATCGGTGTTATACATAACAAAATTATTTTGGATTCTGGCGTTTTGATAGGGCAGAAAAAGTCCGCTGCACTGAGCCCTTAGATGGCGCATTGTGCATCCTCAACAAAATTATTTTTTTGATGTTTTTAATTATTATCAATTGATTTATTAATAAATGGTTAACAAGAGCCAAATTGACTCATTCTAAAGATTTCGTCAATTTAGGGGGTAGCTGCGTTTCTCCATGCTATGGCCTCTATAATATCCTTAGATGACCAGAAATCACAACAAATTGCTAGAATGTCAAGAATGGCAACACTGCCAACTACAAGACGCAGTTTTCGTGACCGTATCGGCCATCTTCTCCGACCCTCGGCTATGCACGGCCCCTTTCCATGTAAATCCCAGAGCGTGTTAGCTTGGATGCATTCGTCGGGTGGGAGTCCCCGGGGGCCCCATTAAGGCTCCTCTGCCTGTCCTCGACGATCGTGTGTCGGCGAATAAACAAACATCCCGCTCATCCCACCGGTCTCGTGATTGTCCAGACGAGGGCAACAACTCACGGCGACGAACCGGATTATTGGCTCTTGCTGTTGCATGTATGTAAGCTGGCCTGCTCGTTTCGTCCCTTGTTTGTATATTGTACGAAAGAATTGAGCGCATCTGCTTTAGATGGAAATGCAGATTTCAGTAGAAACAATGATCAAGGCTATTTTCTGTCAATATGCTTCCCTGAAAGCATCTCGTTCACATTTCCTGCAAGTACGATAACCTTGTTGAATAAATTGGTAATATATTTCTAAAAGCCAGGATATTACAGCGACTTGTATAAAAAAAGTGTTTTTCTTAGGAATTACTTTCAAAACACGAAACAAGAAATGGTTCAATGAAGCCAAGTTGGTACTACCTACCTATAATATAGAATGGGGTAGTTTAAAGCTCGACACCGACAGCTTGGAGCTAGACACCGACGTATGCATCAAATGGAACGCTAAATGAAACATCCCTTTCAACGTCTGATTAGCACGTTAGTTATAATTTCGAATGTGTAGTTTTGTTATCTAGGTTTTGACAATTGGGTTATCTCAAATCTGATTCTGTGTTGTGAGTGACAACTTTTTTAAAAGCAACCTTGCAACTCACTTGTTTGTAGAGAAATACCATGCCTAATTTCCACATTAATACCCTCAATTCGATAAGTTCTTCATTATAATAAGCAAGATTTATTGAAATTTTAAAAATTACTGATACAAACTCACTTAATTACAACTTAATCTGTCTCCATAATGGAGACATAGCCAGACAACTTAGTCGACAATGTGTGTCGACTCTTCAACATGGTGTTATAAAAAGGGAATATTTTCTTCATGCTGGCAATGCACGCGAGTCCAGCATATTCCAAAGACAGACAAAAAAACCATACCAAACTAGTACCGGCCAGTGGCCCTGCTCCCAGTAATATCTAAGATTACGGAGGAAGTCTCAATACTCACAGAACGTAAATAGAACAGCGCAGTCGAACCATGGGGAGTCCCGAATGGTTGCCTGCTTTGTATCTCTAAAGGCTTCGATCATGTCTGGCATGCGGGATTGTTGGCAAAACTGCAGGCTTATGGCATGATGAGAAGTTCTGCTTGTGGCTGGCGAGTTACCTCAGAGGTCGCTCCATGCGGATGGCCGTCCATGGTGTTCTTTCAGAGACCTTTTCTGTCAATAACGGCGAACCTCAAGGATCCATTTTATCTCCGACTTTCTTTCTTATTATTTATACTAACGATCTGCTTGAAACAACAAAAAACCCAATATACACTTTTGCCGATGACAGTACACTCATACCTATACTTACTTACTCCTATACCTTAGATGCGCGAACGCGCGAACTTCGTCCGCGCGAACTAGAAGTCTCAATACTTAACAACGATCTTCAAGAGATTCTAGCTTGGTGCCATAGAAATCAGGTGCAGTTTAATCCTGGGAAAACACACTTGGCGATCTTCTTAAAAAAAATCAACTTTGTGGTCCTAGACATGGTAATGCCGGGACACTCTCTTCTTTCTTCCATCGTCACCTCTTGCTAGGCGTGAGCCTCGGAGCTAACACGTCTTGGCAAGATCATGATGCGGGTTTCGCGAATAGCGCTTCTAAATAACTTTGAATACTGTTCCGCACAAAAAAAATTATACGCTTGAACAGCCTCTTGTACAAGGCTCAAATACAACCATCTTTGGAGAACTACTCACATGTTTGGAAACTCAGCTCCTAAACATACTCTGAGATTACTTTACTACATTCAGAAAAGAGCCAACCACTTGATTGGGGACCCAGATTCGACAAAACATCTAGATAGTCTTGAACATCGAAGAAAAGTAGCTGACCTGAGCCTGTTTTATGGGAATTGTTCACAAGACGTGGGCCGTTTGATCCCATCTAGAACGAGGCCTGGAAGAGATACACGTCGAGCCGCAGTAGCTCATCCGTATCTCCGCTCATGCACCGCTTCCAGAGCGCCATAAGGATTTCCCTGCTCTGAGGGTCGTTTCTGGTGAAGGCTCGACTAAAAACATACAGACATTGTCGCGGGAAGAATTTGGTGGTCCGGTTCGTGCCGGTCCCTGCAGGTGTAGTAGTGTCCGTCTTTCAATCGGATAGGTGCAATCGCGCAATAGCATTTTTTTCTGACAATCCTTCTCAGGTAGTTCGATACAAAAATTGGAAATATTTGGAGCAGCTAGGTTTACGTATAAAAGAACTTTGCTAGAAAAAACCTCAATTAAATGTGGTATTTTTTTAGAAAATGTCTTTGACAATTATTCTTGTTAGGAAAGTCAGAATAGATTACCTTCTATAGACTCTCATAGCCAAGGTAAGGATCCTATTAGGCAAGCTTGGTTTCATTGTAACCTGCCAATTATTGTTCTGGAAGTCATAAACTTTATCAAACATGATAATAATATTTTCCAAGAAATTATCAAAAGATCTTGAAGATATTTTGGTTTACGTATCTTCAACTTAGACTCCGATGGTTAGCATTGGGTCGTTTAAATATCACCTTGTTTAAAATATCAGCTTAAGATATAAGGTATTACATCCGCTTAGACGATTAGACAGATAGAACTAGGCGAGTCTATTCGACTGCGAAAAATTCAAATAGGTTAAACATTGAAGTACATCTGCTCAGAATTTAGATAGGCTTTTTGGAATCAGACGTACTAAAATTCTCGGATCTGTGATCTATAACATGGTTGATTCTTCATCCGCCATCGCGAAAACACAAAAGTACCTACCTATATGAGATCCTACGAAGAAATGAAAGAATCGATCTTAGGCAAAAACTACCTAATATCAGAATCAGAACGGTGTGCGAAGTTAAAAATGAAAAGACATTACAATATACCTAAAGGTATTACCTCCCTGCTTTCCAATGTCCATTAAACCCCTCGCAACCAATAATTATTAACTAATTTAAGATATATTATCTGAATTTGAATATCACTAAACTGCAGGGAAATCCAACACAATATTAAATTGTTGAAAATAGAACGTAATTTTCATTTCAACTCTACTCATTATTATGAACATTGAACATACATAATTTTGACAGAGAGGTTATTTGGCTGTCTGAGTTGTTAATTATTGCAATTCGGACATCAACCCCATTCACCCCGGCTGCTGTTTGGAATCACTTGTTAGGAGCAGCCTGATCTCGACGCTCAGCTTCTGCACGTGACACGAGCTCACCCCGACGACCTCCCACGTCATCGCTGGCAGACCGAGTGATAATGTAGCTTCATTAAAATTTTACGCATTAGCTTAGCTGAGCAGCTCCCGTGATTGGATTTAATTTCGTCTGACTGGCTTCTCGTTTTCCGCGTAGCTTGTGTAATTAGTTTATTCGATAATTGATTTTATTGGTTTCGATGCAGCAGGACATGTGGACAGACGCAAATTCCTGTTGCACACAATTAGAGGATTTTAATTAATTTTTGTGGAGGGTGAAAATTACAACAAAGTATAATACATACAAATAAAATAATTGAAAAATGTAAAATTTCCCAGGTGTGAGCGAATGGATTGTGTCCACAATCGCTCCCAGAAGCTAAAGGGAGACAAGAGAGACTAAAGTAAGGTCTTCATTGCACCACCGAATCAATCTATCGAGTCAGTTCTGAAGACGTCGACAGTCTACTAGAGAACTAACTGTAACAAATAGTTATGTCATCAGCGTAGAAAAGCATATCAACATCACGATCTCTACATAATATCAAAAACAACAGAGGTCTCAAATTAGAGCATTGAGGCACTCCAGAAGAAATCGAACAACTATCTGACAGAGATTGTATATCACTGTAGCAGACACTCTAGCAAAGAGCTAAATTGCATCTACCGTAACAACAGTAGGTGGAGTAGCTCTCAAGGCATAAAAAAGAAAATACACGGCGTATCGAGATATTTTTCAGGGTCATTTCATTTCTCCATTGGCATTTGAAACTTTTGGTCCGTGGGGTCCCAAAGCCGTTCGCATGTTGAATTTCATTGGTAAGCGAATAACTGAGAAATCGGGAGAACGATGATCAATGAAAATCTTCAGTCAACGGCTTAGTCAAACTCAAACTCGGCTGATTCCAATTCGATGAAATTTGGTAGGTAAATTTCTTATTAAAAGTACTAATTTCTGATGTACATGATAATTTGACGAAAACCCGGGAAGGGGTGAAACTACCCCTACCCTCCATTAAAATCGATCGTAATAATTATTGATAGGGTAGCAGGAACGCTGGTCATGTTTTTTTGTTTGAAAGATACATCGTTTTAGCCCATTGTTGGTCTCCTACAAAAATCTTTACCTTTCCGAGGTTCTATGTGATAAAATAAATTAGTCGATGGTACCTAACCAAAATTTTATTTCATTCTTTTAATTTGAAATCACATTTCCAATTGTCAGGTGATTATTTGATCTTATCTCATAAAAGATGTTTAATATGGTTCGATTTTTTTTTCAGGTGTTTGCAAACGTTTTTTTCAAACGCAGTAAACAGTTTGCAAAATGACGAGGTTCTAAGAAGAGTTCAAATAAATTTTTTGCCCAGGATGGAACTTTGCGTAGGGTCCAAACCGGCGCCCACATATTTTATGAGATTAGATTTTTAATTTTTTATTTTTTTTTTAATTGAAAATGCACATGCACTGCAGGGAAATCCCTATGACGCTCTGGGAGCAGTGCATGAGCGGAGATATCGACTCACGTTGGCCTTGAATCTCTGTAAGTTGTATACTTCGGGAAACACGCCCTTTGGAATGCTATTCCAAAGTGATGCGGTTCTATATATAAAAGAAGTCTGAAATAGGGTGGTACGAGGTGTAACGAGCTGAACCTGATACGGATGAGCGTCTGCGGCTCGACGTGTATATCTGCCCGGTCTTGTTCTTGGTGGAATCAAGCGGGCCACGTCTTTTGAACACCTTCCATTAAAATATCTGTAAAACAGACTCAGGTCAGCTACTCTTCTTCGATGTTCGAGAGTGTCTAAATTTTTTGTCAAATCTGGGTCCCCAATCAAGCGGATGGCTCTTTTCTGAATAGAGTCGAGTAGTCTCAGCGTATGTTTGGGAGCTGAGCTCCAAACATGTGAGCAGTACTCCAAGGATGGTCGGATTTGAGCCTTGTATAGGAGGAGAAGCTGTTGTGGTGTATAAAATTTTTCCTTCGTGCGGAAGAGTGTTCCAAGTTTTTGAGAAGCACTCTTAGCCAGACCTGCAACATGATCATGCCAAGACATGTTCGCTCCGAGGCTCACTCCAAGTAAACGAAGAGATGACGCTGGGGTAAGAGAGTGTCCCGTCATCATCATATCTGGCTCCAAAACGTTTGTCTTTTTGGAGAAGATGGCTGCTTGGGTTTTTCCAGCATTAAATTGGACTTGGTTTCCATCGCCCCAAGTTATAATGTCTCGCAAGTCATTGTTAAGTATATCAACTTCTTGCTCCCTGCGAGTCCGTGCGTCGATGGCAGATGTTCGCGCATCTAACGTATAAGAAGATATGAGGGTACTATCGTCGGCAAAACTGTATATTGGATTTTTTGTTGTTTCAAGTAAGTCGTTTATAAATATTAGAAAGAGAGTCCGAAATAAAATGGATCCCTGAGGCACACCGGCATTGATGGAAAAGGTCTCAGAAAGAACTCCATCGACTGCCACCTGCAATGAACGATTTCCGAGATAACTCGCAAGCCACAAGTAGAATTTCTCGGGCATGCCATAGGCCTGCAGTTTTGCCAATAGTCCATCATGCCAAACACGGTCGAAAGCTCTAGAAATATCAAGCGCAACCCCTCGAGACTCCCCATGGTACTCGATTGCGCCGTCCCACAGCTGGGTGACGTAAGTGAGGAGGTCACCAGTTGACCTCTGTTTGCGGAATCCGTATTGGCGGTCGCTGATTATATTAGCTCCTTCCAAGTATTTTAAAAGATGTTGGTTAATAGCTTTCTCCATAATCTTGGATATTACTGAAAGCAGTGCCACTGGTCGATAGTTATTTGGTATAGTCTGTAACGAAATCCGAGGCTTTCGTTGATAATTATTATTTATTTCATTCTTAGAGGGGTTTATTTGGAAGGATACAGTTTTTACGACAGTGATTAGCAGGTTATCTCCACCAGCACCGGCTATATAAAGAGCACCAGCTAAAGACTGGAGAGAGTGCATCGTGAGGAATTAACTTGCGAACAACTCTCTCTCCTAGGTGAATTGAGCCCGGAGATCAGCTGGGGCATGTAGTGAGTGCCCCATACAATATACATAGCCGGATACAGTAGGTCGATGAACTGAGTTGACCGAACCGTAACCCGGCATTGGAAGCGCGACCAGAGTGAAGTGAGCTCTGGCCGGCGACCGATCAGAATAATCGCCCCGAGGTTGTAGTGAAACATCAGGAGCGGTTTTTGTTTTCAGAAAGCGCCCGCCGACGGAGGACGTTCCCTGATCAGCTCTCCGGCGCGTGTACCGGAGACGGCTGGGATCGACACAGACGGCCCGACTGCGAGTAAGTTACTGGCCCTGACCGCTGACCGACAGGCCGTAGTCCTATCGACGACGACAACGAGAAGAAACAGCGTACGCCCCGACGTGGCTATCTGGAGCCAATGAGGCCACCTTGCGGAATGAGGGCCAGCCCACTTTAACATTTATCACTCAGGACGAAACGAAAGCAAAGGATACAGGACAGATAGTTTGTCAATATTCATATAGCCCCAATATATGTAAATACGAGTGTGTTAATAAATGTCATAAATTTTAATCGACTTGTCACGGGTACAAAGGGGCAATTACCCATTCCTGGGAACTCACCTCTACCCTCAGAAAAATCCCGTTACAAGTCTTTTTGCCTTTCTTGGGAATAGGTTGGATCCGTGCACATTTCCAACAAGAAGGAAATATTCCCTTTTTATACGACAAGTTGAAAAGTCGGCAGAAAACAGATGACAGCTCAGTGGCGCACTTTTTTAGTACGATAACAGGTACGTCATCGGGCCTAGAAGCTTTGTTTGGGTCTAAGGCTAACACAATGCTCTTTATGACCCGCTGTCGGAAAAAAATGTGTGACATTTTGGTCTCCACGGAAGGGATCATTGGCGGAGTTCTTCCATGAAAGTCGACGGAAGGGTATGAAGAAAACACTCCCGCCAACAAGTTCGCCTTCTCAGTAGCCGTGGATGCGATAGTCCCATCTGTCCGTGTAAGTGGTGGAATCCTTGATCTGGTGAAGTTCTGGCTGACTGCCTTAGTTACAGACCAAAAAGATTTCGAACCGTTAGGGCAGGAGAGAAGTTTGTTCCTAATTCTTTGGTTGTGAGTTTCCTTGGTTTGATCTACTATTTCTTTGCATCTGTTTCGAGCAAGGATGAAATTGTGGTGGTTCATGCCGTCGGGACTCTCTTGCCATTGGCGAAAAGCCAGTTGTTTGGAGGCGACAGCTATATCAGGGAGATCAAATAAATGATCACCTGTCAATTTAAAATATGATTCCAGATTAAAAGAATGAAATAAAAATTTGGTTAGGTGTCATCGACTAATTTATTTTATCACATAGCACCCCGGAAAGTTACAGATTTTTGTAGGAGACCAACAATGGGCTAAAACGATGTATCTTTCAAACAAAAAAACATGACCAGCGTTCCTGCTACCCTATCAACAATTACGATCGATTTTAATGGAGGGTACTTTCACCCCTTCCCGGGTTTCCGTCAAATTATCATGTACATCAGAAATTAGTGCTTTTAATAAGAAATTTACCTACCAAATTTCATCGAATTGGAATCAGCCGACTTTCAGCTATTTCAAAAAAACTAAAATTGTCAAAAGACTTAGAAGCCCTCTCACGGACAAACGAAGCATTTTGGTATAGAGATAAGTTTGGTCCGAACGACTTTTTTTTTACCTCAGTAATCTGTGGTTGCTCCATGTCCATGGAATATTGGGACACCTGTATATAGCAGTACAAGCGTGCTGTTTTCACTCATGTTCGCGGGCAATTTTTACCCTGGTTTCTTACTCTAAAGTGTTTGGAGAGAACCCCACTTTTAGCCGTAAAATTATCTTTAGCGATGAGGTGATTTTTTGCATTAATGGCTACGTTAATGAGTTCAATAGTAATTGTTGTCTATAGAGCGAGGCCAACCCTCACGAGGCTCACCAGGTTGCAATTAATCCACAAAAAGTTATCGTTTGGTGCGAAGTTTGTGCCGGTTGCGTTATTGGTCCGTACTTTTTCGAAAACGATAATGGTGACACTATCACCGTCAACGGCGACCACAAAAATAGGATGACAACCAATTTATTTTGGCTCAAACTGAACGATATGTGGTTCCAGCGGGACGGCGCTACATGCCACACAGCACAGCGGACGTCACGATGGACATTCTGCGCGAACGACTTAAGGGTAGGTTTATCTATCGCAGAGGTGACGTAAATTGCCACAAAATCATATGATTTGACCTTGCTAGACTTTTTTGTGGAGTTTTCTGGAGTCGCAGTCTATGCCAATAGGCCGCAATCGACCGATGTCCTTGGTCGATTAAGTCCACATAACCAGGCCTTGACTCAAGTTCAGCCGGAGTTGAAAATTGAGCCACTCGGATCCGTCATGGTGAAAAGCCACGGTGGACATTTGAACGATATTATATTCCACACAGAATGGCATACGTATGCCTTTCAAATTAAAATAGAATTTCTCTAATACCTCACACATACTTTATGCTTGTTTTATTCGATTTCAACATCAACCCGCCCTTATTGAAAAACCTTCGGTTTCAAAAAGCATCATACACCAAATTATAATATAAGGTCACCTGTTATCTCAGTCATCAGCTAATTAGAATGTATGCGAGTTCACTTGGTGTGTCTTAAATATTGAAATAATAGTTCGAGTTCCTTATTTAATATATTATTTTTATATTTTCAGATTTTGGAAGACATGAATAATTCATCCAAATCGGAGTAGATTTGAAAAAGGTAAGTTGATGTAATATGAAGTTATTTTTATCTTATCAAAAGAATATCTGTTACCACAACAAAACCAAGCAGATAGGCAGTAAATTTATACGATTTGGACGCTGAAATATGAGAGAGGCTTTGAGATGCTGTTTACTTTTGCTAAGTGGAATTTTATTGTTGGAAATTGGAGTGGAAAGCCTGCTTTATCTCATTGCAGCTAACTAGAAATCGAATACCTAAATGGAATGTGCAGCATCTATTTTTTATCAAAGCTGTCTTATTAAAATTTGCATTCATGATATAGAATTGTTGGTACACGTTTCAGGAAAAGCTTTCCCACTAAGAATTACTCCGAATATGGGTACTGATAAAATAACTGGATTCAACAAATCGTTATAACAATTAATGAAAAGCAGCTCTATAACATAATAGAAATACGAATTCGGATACGTTACCCAATTAGTTTCTTCGAATGCTCAGTATTAGGCTCTAAATCGGGAAACACCATGTTTCTTTCCCCATATCATATGCTTTAATATAGGGTGACTTTTTTTTCAATGTTTAGCACAGGAATATTCTAAAATTCTTCAGTTAAAGGAACAATTATATGGGGAAAGTAGTGCAGTTTTATGAGCTAAATTTGAAGCAACTTTTGTTATTTTGAAAATCTTCATGGGTTCCTAGATATTTGACAGAAACTTAATTTCGCGAATTTGTTTACCAAATCTTATTATTGGGCTAGAGAGAGAGAAAAAAAATTGATTGGTTATAAAATCCTTTAAACCGTTTTTCTTAACGATTTTTCTCTAATTCAATTAATAAGAGTGCTATCTCAAGATAAATAAATTCCAGAAATTTAGTTTACCCATGTCAAATATCTAGGAACCTATGAAGATTTTCGGATAAACAAGAGTTTCTTCGATTTCGCCTCATAAAACTGCACCATTTTCTCCATTTAACCGTTCCTTTAACTGCTGTACTTTACGAGATCCCTGTACTATACATTGAAAAAAACTCACCCAGTATTTTTACATGAAACTCTAAAAGTAATTACAAACAACTTCGACTCTAAGTATACCACCCTCACCCCCTTTACCGTGTAATTATCCAGAGGGAAAGCTAATAGAGGTAGGATGCGTGATGGTGGTGATGCGAACATGCACGGAATATTTACACTGACTCGGCCGGGCTGACAACAGTCTTCACCTCATAAAACAGGACACTAATGTTTGTGTATAATTTATCCCAAATGATCCTCATCTGTGTACATTAACATGGAATATGGTACGTAAAAACTTACCATTCTGCGTATACGTTTACATTAATTATGAATTTTATGTTTGCTTCATTAGCGGGCATGTTGTTATAATGTTGTGAAAAAAGTTAGGAAGCTGTTGATGCAATGGACGAGCATAAAAAACTCAAAACTGACACCTCTAATCTAGTGTTAACGTCGAAAATTTTACTTATATAAAAATTTTTTTGTCCTAAATTTGATGGGTCTTAATATGAGTTGTGGAGCGGCGACTGAGAAGAGTGAAAAGCAACTGAGTCTCAATTTTTTTTTAAGAAAGCGATAAAAATCAATATTAAGTTTTATTAGACAAAGAAAATAGTTACCGAAATTTGGTTATTTATTTTCTGAGTAACAAATGTGAGATAGGGTAGTGTTCGTATGTATCGTGTGAGCAAATGAAAACATAATTTAGGTAGGCCTTGGAAAAAAATTTCATGTCTTAGATTGGATCTGTAAAACTGTAAAATGAAAATTTTGGTTTGTAAAATCGTAAACTCATTCTGATATTGCCTTCTTCTTGTTTTCCAATTTTATTGTCAAATAATAATTATTTTGACATTTGCTGAAATAATGTGCATCAGGTTGTTAAAATTAGTTTTGTGATTTCTTGAATAACGCGTACATAAATTATTCGGAGATTGTTCCAGTTACCGTGTGCAGTTTATTGGATTATTGACACTGCAAACCCCGTAAAAATGTCATGTTCAAGCCAAAGCAATAAAGGATTAATATCTAATAATAGTTTTCCTTAGTCTGCAGTTTGCCCTTTGTAAAATGGTAGGTATTTATGTTTAAGGCCCAATTATCTATCTACTTATTAATTATAGTAAAGTCATTTATTAAGTATTTACACCTGAGGGTAACCTAAACACACACCAGAAAGAATCCACCACAAGATATAAAAATAAAATCCAACAAGAATAAAGTAACATAACCAATGAAAATGGGAATAAATCCAGAGATGTTTACACCATATATTAGGAACTTTCGTCCTACTATGCACTCATGCTCATGATAAAAGTAAGGTCTGTGATCTGTGGCTCTAGTGGTGGCCATTTTTTAAGAGGGCAAACTGTTCTGGAAATAATGTTTATAAATTTTTGGCGGACAGTCGCTCGCCCAATTTTTTTTTAGAAAAACTATTCTCATAAAGCCTAAATAGCTGTGCCAACGGAATCTTGCCTCGTCACACCCTTACCTAAAAAAGTCCAGATAGGTGGTACGGTTGTCGTCAATAAAGATAGGTGGTACAGTAGGTAGAATATCGTCAGATTGTTCCATTTTATGAACGTAATTCGAACGAGAAAGAAAAGGAAATAATAATTCCAAAGTAATAGATTATTGCCCGTATTCACAAACGATAATTTCCTAAATAATTACGTAATCAATTATACCCATCTCACTCTATTGCAAAAAAACTACATATCTCCATCTCGCTCATTTAATTAATTACGTAATTATTTATGAAATTATCGTTTGTGAATACGAGCATAAGTGTAACTGTCAGATTCACACTTTTTTTTTTTAATTTAATACTAATTTTTGTAATTTGCTAATATTATGCACAAAATTGATTCACCCATGTGTTTCTTCAAAACTCTGCGAGTGCACTTCAAGCGTCGTCATCGGCAATTTATGAACGATGCTAGATTTTTATCCAATCAAGCGAACTGGTTATTTTATGAACGCATCCAGAGTTTTTCATGTATGATGCAAACTGTAATTCATGAACGCACCCCAGACCACTCAAAATCACAAAATAAGAAAAATAAGATTTTTAAAAAATGACAGTGATTTTATCGTAGGATTCAATCTAAGACATGACATTTTTTTCCAGGGCCTACCTAAATTATGTTTTCATTTGCTCACACGATATAACGAACGTACGCATATCTGCTAGCTTGTGCCGACGGCCAATTTACAGGTACCGGGTGCTAAAGGTACGTGAAAACATTACTAAGTAACTTTTCTTAAATTCTTAGTGATGATTTTCATATACTTATGTTTTGTAGGATAATGTTAAAAGTTAACACTCTCGCCGCCAAGTGTATCATTTATGATACACCATGTGTCCATCGTGCAGGCCAAGTGTATTATAAATGATACATCAAGTAGTCCTATTTTCATAACGTCGGTGTATCGAAACGAAGACACGTATATGTACATTTACACGCTAAAACGACAGGCCTGGCCTGGGAATGGACATTCACATTGTACTGCGAGTGTTGGTCGATAGACAAGAGTCTATCGAAATTTTGTTATTTGTATTCATTACCTTGCAATAAGTACCTTTGGAAATACATTATGTATTTCCGAAGCTGTGACTGTGTGTTTGGTTACTTAGAAAGTCGGGACTAAGGATATATAAGAAGAGTTCGTTTAGTAAATTTTATTGTATTATATAGGTAATCAACCGGTAAATGAAAAAAAAAAAAAAATTCTAATGCATTTTGTTGAAGCAATATCTGCAGAAGAAAGGAGTTCCATCGCAAGTGTCGCAAACAGTACCAACTTGTGATGGCATCTTCTTTCGGCCATCTACGATTTTACCATGTTTACCATATTTCCGGTAACATTGCTTGTAACATTGTATGCCCAGGCCACGTGTATCATTTTTGATACACGCTATAAATATTTCCAAAAAATACAGAAAAAAATTGCAGAAATTAAATTTATATTAAAAACCGCTATTTAAACATAACAGCTGAGACAGAAACACCCTTGGCCTGTGGGACCAAAAACTGTTTTTTCACTTTGGCAGTGAGAGTGTTAATAATGAACACTGTCAGACAATTCCCGTAAGCCATAATTTCTACCAGACGCTTTGAAGCTCGCGAAAAATACATGAACTTTATTTATATGTATTCTGTTATACCTACGCCTATCTGTTATTCTGTTCTCTCCTTATACACTGTGTTGCATATGAAAGAACATAGTATACATATAAAGTGCATTTTTTTAAGTCTTGCCATAGGGAATAGCATGTATGGCCAAAAAAATAGCATGTAGCTAGACTTTACAATACGACCTTTCAGAAAAGCCGGTCGTTGTTTAATTTAATTATACAGGCTGTCCCATTTAGATAAAATGAACTGCATGAAACGGTAAGAGATACGAAGTTGGTTAAATTACAAAAAAGTTGCGCTGTTTTGAGACGAGTATTCGGCAATTTTTTGGCAATGTCCCAAAAAAGCTGTTCAAACAGAGAAATTAAACAAATAATGAGAAACTAATGTAACACTGCAATTTTTAATTACATGCATTTGTACAATAAATTTAATAGAGGTCAAATTCATGATAATGACTTTCGCACGGCTATCAGGATAAAGAAGAAAATAAAGACATAATGAACTTATTGTCACAAAGGCTGATGAAGGGAACTGCACAGTAATAATTATGAACAAGTCTTCTTACGTCTCTAAGATCTTTAAATTTATTAACGACAACAATTTTTCACAGATTACACATAGCCCCAGGATCAAATATCATATCAACTTAAAGCGATTAGTTAAGACATTACCGGATAGCATAGACCAATACCGGGAGAAGACACTTAGTTCCATCCAATTTCCATCGTCCTAGATTATATGCCCTTCCAAAGGTTCACAAAGAAAATATGCCCATTCGGCCAGTGGTTTCACAAATAGGTACACCGGGTTGCAATCTGAACAAATTCCTTAAAAATATCCTTCAAAACTTTACCGATTTCAAACCCCAATTTTCTGGCAAAAACTCCAACGATTTCAACAATAGTCTTCCAAAAACAAAAATCAATGCTTCACAGATCATGGTCTCTTACGACGTCACTAATCTTTCCACTTCAGTTTCCATAGATTACACAGTAGTTAACATAGTTCATAATTCTTAGAAAATAAAATTACAGAGAAGAATGCCGCATTCAACTCTTTTTAACTCAGGTCACACCATAGATTAGAGCATTCACAGGAAACCCACCCACACTGATCACACCTTACATTACAGCTCCAACAGCCCTTTTCAATACAAGTTAGCAGCTTTCAGGACTATATGAAACCAATTACAACACAGAGTTTCAAAAAATACAAGCTATCGCTCGTAACAATAGTTTTAGTAGTGATTTGGTCCGCGATTTAAAGAAGGGGTACATCAAAAAGGCTGCACTAACATCCTCTTATATCAGTGAACATCCTCAGGAATCTCCTAGCAGAAAATATTTCTCAATAGCTTACATTGCCCTATTTCGCAAAAATAATCCAGAGACACTCCGAATCCAGGGTATCCAGGGTCTCTCAAACAACTTCTTGTCTTAAGAAACGAGAATCTTCAGTCTTTGGTCACCATCTAGAGAGATTTAGTGAACACAGATTCGATTAGCTCAACTTCTAATGGCCCAACTTCTAACACAAACAAACAAAAGGGGTCTTCTCCTGGACTTGATGGAATCTTTTGAAATAGAGAACCAACAACAGAATATGTTTTTTCAACTTAACACCCATATGCAAATATTTACCTTTTTCACAGTAAGTCTGTTCTCTAATATTTATAGAGGCGCTTGAACGCGTGATCATGATTTTTATTGTTGTTTTTATTGTTTAATTTTACATTAATTTGCAGTCTTTTTCTTTTGGTTTTCCTCTTCTGTCAACTGATATTCTTAGGGCCGGTTGTTGACGATTTCAAACCGTCCAGTTTGTCTAAACACTCCATCCCGCATAAATAAATATACGTCAACATTAGTTTTGAATGAGAATTAAATGCACAACACAGAGGATAGAGTTTCATTACGTGAATAAATTTTATGTAGTTGTCAGTGGCTTAGTTGTCACTGACTTAAACAGTTCAATTCATTGTTTGAACGATTTCTTTATTAAATTACGCTCGTTCACACCTTGAAATTTAACTGTTTGACATTTTCTGGTGAAATGAAAAATAATAATTCGGACGGTTCGTGTGACGTCACATATCACTTTTTAAACTTAATCGTACCATAATAATATTCACCGTAGTGTTTTCCCTATGTTACCTTTCCTATGCAACACAGTATATAGGCGAATTGCAATTTTGATGGTTTCTATGGTAAATTGTTTCAATGAGATGAGATTGTTTGTAACCATACCAACAATGAAGTAGGTATCTATGGTAACTCATTGAAATAGAGCCTAACAATTTTTCCTATGGATAAAGTTTCAGTATTCAACATAATCGTACAGGGCCATTATTTGTTTACGTATAGAGACCCGCCAGTTATTATTATTATTATAACTTCTAGGGTAGGTTCAAAGCCCTTGTACTGAAGCTGGCGCTTATCGTACCCCTTTGGATAATTTTCTCATCGGTCCCATCTCCTGAAAGTATTTCAGTATGAGTCCAATGGGTGCTTGTTCTATTTCTTTTGGTTCTGCCATTAGGTGGTATAGGGTTTCTTCCCCCTCCCCGCATCTCCTGCAATCTGGGATATTTTTCACTCCTATTATTGAGAGGTGTTTCATTAGTGGGCAGTGTCCTGTTAGAAGTCCATTTGCTCATCTCAGCTGGTGTTTACTCAGCTTTTTCAGTTACATCTTCTCTGCTCCCTTTACCCACCTAGTCGCTTGAACAGTACCCCAGTTAGGTTTAGGTAAGGTCTGCATTGAAGTGGCTCTATTTTCTCCCATGAGAAAAATTTGTTATTGGCCTTTTGTGTCAGATTTTGAGTCCCTGGTTTTGAATTCCCAGTCTTTTTTTTTTTTTTCTGGTTCCTCTTGGGTCCCTGGTATCCACACTGGTGCTCTTATAGGTTTCGGAACGTCCTCGGTGACGAGTTTCGCTCCTGACCAGGGTTCCATTTCCCTGACCACCCGCACTATCCAGTCCTCTGTAGCCTGGTCAGCGCAGGAAGCCATGAGAAAGTCCCCTCTAAGCTGCACTCCTGAGAACCTTGGTGCAGGTTCTCCTTCTTTTACGTTGTTCCGGTTCCTTGCTGGTCCCGGGTTTTGTTACACTGGGGTTCACCTTCAACCCTAGCTTTCTAGGTTCTCCAGGTTACCCCTGCAAAAATTATAAAACCACGGTTTTGTAGTTTCTACTCTTTTCTCAGTTTCCTGCGAACGGCTCCTGAGAGTCTTTTTTTGGGTGGGCCTTTCTCTTCAGAATCCCCTTCCCTTTTTGAATTAGTTGTGTCTTGGTCCATATCGCCCACGAGTAATGGAGCTATTAAATAAATACACGACGCAGAGCTCCATACGTATGGTAGGCATTTATTTTCGAAGGTGCGCCACTTCTTCGAGGTTGAATCCAGAAGGGACTGATCTACTATTCAGCCACGCATCCTTTTAGCCTGGGTTCCCGCCGTAGGATTTAGGTTTTTAAAGGTTGTCTCCTTTTGGTTCAGGCGGCAAAGCCTAGACCCCCGTATTCCTCTGTTCGCGAGATGTGACCTCGACAACAGAGTTTTACGGTCTTTCGAAGAGTACACATTTTTTTTAAGTCCGTTTTTTTAAAGAGTTTTAAATCCTACGAGCTCTATCACTGCTGCTAACCTTACTCACTTTCGCTCATTGTAAGGCCTTTCCCTATCGGCCACCGGGGACGCGCCTGATGGGTACCTCAACCACACAGGGAGACCCGCCAGTACTTGCACGGTATGAAAATGAGAACCCAGAATTGAAGAAAATTTAGTATTGTTTTATGTACTTTTATCAGCCAGTACCTGAAAATTGTCAGTCCGCACAAGCTATCAGGTATGCATACGTTCATGGTGCATGCCTACTCTACACTATCCCACATATTTTGTTACTCAGAAAATAAGTTAGGTCTGGCGGCTCTAGGCTCTTAAAATATTTGGATGTTGTTGACTTTAAAGACCTTAAGTTGCAGAAATGTATCTTCAATTCTTTGGCGCAACTGCTCCACAGTATTCACGGGCTGGACATAGACCCTCTACTTCATTTGGCGCCAAACAGTGAAATCTATTAGATTCAAATCGGGAGATTTTGGGGGCCAATATATAGGAGCATAATTTCCCCGGCCTATCCAGCGATGTGGAACGTTCTCATTGAGCCACTGTCGACATATGGCGCCGAAATGTGGTGGAGCACCATCGTGCATGTACAAAGTATTAATCCTTATTTCTAAGGGAATGTCTTCCATGAGTTCAAAGAGTCTTGTGGTAGGAAACTCGTGGTACATCTCTCCATTTAAACTACCAGGAAAAACGTGGAAACCTAGTAAGTCATTCCCAGATGTTAATTTTAAATGAACGTTGGTAATGCGTCACGTTCCACGCTTGTGGATTTTGTTCTGCTCAAATATGCTCATTACGCATAATAAAAACCCCACTGCTTGTAAAAGAACCATCATCGGTAAAAATTATTCTAGATAAAAATCATTTCACAAAATTGTAGCAAATACATAACGTTTGACATTTTGAAGCCGCGTTGAAATTTAAAAAAATATTTAAAAAGAAAATCATCGCATGCATGTATTTACTGAAAAAAAGTCAGTAAATTCGAATTTATGCCTTACGATATCCCGAAAAACGCCATCAAGGCGAGTTAACTTACTTCGAAAAACTAAAATAAAGATTAGATAGAACTGGCCACGTCGAGTTTAAAAAAACTGAACTAAGAAGAAACATTTACAACGACGGCAATGAATTTTCGGTATTCACTAGCCTTGTAGAGAACCCACCCACATATTAGCACTAGGGAAATGAGCTGTGAGTTCCAGTTCAATCAAACGTATACACCGTTCACATATTATATACGCACTAGTAGGCCATTAAGTTTTGTTTTTAGGTTTACAAAAATAGTTTCCCTAGATTTTTATTGACAATATCAGCTGATCGAGGCATTAAAGGTTTAGTAAACACTGACATTTGTTAAATTACTCAAATTGTCTCCGCTGATTAACAGCCTTGAATTTTTTACTCCGATAAATTTTTCTCAAAGTGACAAAGAAATATTAATTTTTCGACATTTTAAATTTCAGAAGAACAAAATGACGAAAGTAGTATCTTTGAATGAAGATATCCACATTAGGAAAGCATTTCAATGATTAAGAACCAGAAAATTCAAACTTGAGCAAACATTATGTCTTTATGAAGGTGAAAATATATTTGGGATGTATAAGTATTAATTATGTGTAATCTTGTGTACTTAATCTTACGTGTAATTAATTATATATATCATGTACAGTTGAAAAGCAATGTTCCGATCTCTCACTATTGCCTCACCCTGTAAATCCGCACCTTGGTGATTCCGTTCATCTCCAGACCACTACTAGCAATATAGTAGTATAGTAGTATTTACATATATGATTTGCTGTAACTAATTTTACGATAAAAAACGAGCTTTAGTGAGCTTAAAAATATGATGCAATCGGGCATAAGTATCAAAGATTAATTTCCATCCAGGGCTGAGTGAAAGTAATCAGCGAAACAAATTTGACAGGAAACAATAGCAAGAACAGTTTCTCGTCGTTGCGGCAGCGCCTGAAGTGTTCGAAAATAAACTAAAACGACTGAAACAGAAGACAACTGTTAATAACGGCACGTTATTAATGAAATAATATTAAGCAAAATAAAGGGGTCGTAGGGATAAAAAGCGGCAAGACGAATGGCGTTGTAAAGCGCCCTTAATGAACACAATAGGAGATTTATGTGTCGACGTATCGGAATGAGAGCGATATTTTCAACGTCATAAGCAGGCGCTGGGGGCGCTGTGGCGGCCAGATATGAGAGGAGAGACCGTTCTGTTTAACGATTATCTCCATCCATCCATCCATCCACCTATTCCTTGCCGCCCTAAAACTGCAACAGAGATAACTCTGGAGATTCCGAGGCGCCCGTTCGATCCAGATCCAGACGAGCGATGCTCGACAAGTCGACAATTCGACATTCTTACTTCCTTACTTGATGCACTCGGATATCGTCTTATTCAAGGCTAGAAAAATTCTCTTGTTTGAATTTCTCTGCTCTTTTCATGTCTCAAGAGGTAATCTCAGAAGTCTTATTCCGTTCCGACGTTTCTTTCAGTTCGATAGATTTAAATAATTTTTGACTAATTATTGTAATATGTTGCCGGATGAAGAAGAAGAATATAAGAAGGTAAATTTTAGTTAAGCAATGCAGACAGTATAAAACTGTGCGGTTTGTGTTATTATTATTAAGAAAAAACGTTTTAGCATAAACCGCAGGTGCTACACCGTAAATTTGAATTTATCTTTTCTCGCCGCGTATGATGCCTTTTCATCTGTTAAAGCGAGGGAATTTATAATAAAGCAGCATCTTTATATGTGTACGAGTACACACACGATTTCTTCGTTTTCTTTCCACTTTCCTTATATCTCTATCGCTCTTTCTGGGCAAATAAAGATAAAGAGGGAGCATTTATAAGTCTCTTGTGGAAGCCAATTTCATGCGTTACTGATCATAGAAAGGCTCGACAAAAAAGACAAATTACTTCCATTTCTTTCATGTTGCTGGGCCAATTCCGTTCGCTAGAATCCCCTAAGAAGTCTCATATGGAAAATTGCAGAAAAACTCAAGCTCGGCTGGTTATCGGGAATCCACAATTTCTACGGCAAACACGCCGCTTCGCGTGTTTGTTATTCGTTAAAAAATATAATTTCTATTCCGATGATTCCTTCAAAGGTAGAAGGAAGAAGCTATGGGCACCCCGGACGAGGGAAGGGACTTGCAATCACGTCAGCAAGAAATTCTACCCTGCCTTACCGTCCCAACGTCTTTCTACTTTCTACTTCTGTCCCTACAGGATTATCAGAATCGTTTATTGATTAGATTCGTACAACACCTTAACACAGTTCTCCTCACCCGCCGGTCCACAGCAGCGTGCTAAATTTTTAAAATCAGATTGAATGAAAAAAAAACCCTTGTATCAAATGCTAAATAAGTGTTTGTTTATTACAATTTCAAACTCACAATATTACACAATAACCTAAAAACTACTGCAGACTTTTATTTTGTCCTTTAACTGTGTGCTGAACGGACCACGTTCACCGCTTGCGATCTGAATGATGATGTCACGGCTCCAATCTCGGTGAAGTTTTATTAGGCAATGTACAGGGTGTTATATTACTCATATTAACAGTAGAACATCAACTTTATTTTTCTCTTACAGGTGACGATCTGCTGGATTTCCATTTATTTTTTCGCCCGCAATAACTCAGTGAATGTTTCAATACAGAAATTCAGCGGTGTTTCGTAGTTATAGTTGGGAAGTAGGCTTTGATTAATGCGTTGATCGAATTATTATTATTTTCGCAATTTTGAAAACTGGTTTGTTAAAAATTTTCAAGGTCATATCATATTAGTATACAGCAGGTGCTCTAAAAGGTACCACCAACGCTCTACCACAAATTCCCGGGTAAAAAAAGTCGATTTATCGAAATTATCTATGTCCAAAAAGGCACCCTGTTCAAGATTAAGCCAATAAAATGGGGTCAACCAAATACGTTTTCCAGAATAAATCAAAAATGGATTAAGGAATCTGTGGTAGAGCGATGGTGGTACCTTCTAGCGACACCCACTGTATACTTTTTTTTCAAAATATCGAAAATATTATTAATTGCATTTACGCATTAAAATACACTGTGCGATTGATGAGCAAGATGGTTTCTTTGTCGGGCCGTGGACTTTTCACTGCACCTTCTTATTTAACTCAAACAATTTTTTTCTCTATCAAACTCTCGAGTTTAAGTTAGACAGTCTGAATTAACCGTATCATAAAACAACGATAAGAATGTGTTTACAACCATTGAAGCCGCACCACAAATGAGAAAAATAGAAAAGTAATCCACCCTAATGAAGACCAGGAATCGAGAGTAAGGGGATGGCAGGTATACAATTAGTAAGCTGGCCTTTTGGAGTCCGATCGACGGTATGCCTGCTCGGCTAACCGGGAATACGGGGTTACCCCGCTCCGGCATGATCCGGTCGGGAATCCGACGCCTTGTTAGGGAGACAAGCTGCTGCTCGCGCTTAATTGGGGGAGCGTGCCTCGCCAACTGGCCCTAGCGCCGCGTTGCCAAGGACAGATGTAAAACATTCATGTGCTATTTTGCGGGAAGCAGCGAAATTGGTTGTATTTATGCCCTGAGAATTGGGGCAATAATAATAGCTTCCGTTGAGATTATTTGCACCCATACAGCAGAAAAATAATCACCGTTCTACCAGTGGCTGAACATAGCGTCCCTGTTTTGTGAATCGCATCTTCGTTTAACTTAAAAAAAAAAAATCTTAGAGAATTGACTAATTCACTCAGGGTATTTAAGTGGGTAGCGGTGACTATTGACTATTGACAATTGACTATTACAATTGAAGCCACCACACGGCTACAACGAGGAATGATCTATGCAAGCGTGAGCATGATATTCGGTTGTAAGAGGTGATTTATGATCGAAATATAGGTATGGTGATATTATCTAGTCCTGCAATGTAGTCCTGCACTCTCTGATAATTTTAGGGCTGGCCCTCATTAGTTATTGCTAGTCAAGTAACGACCGAAATGCAATTAGAGTTACAATTTTCTGAAAATAATTAAGGAAAAACAAACAGTTAAAATAATTCGCGGGCAATAGAGCTCTCCATATACCAAGTCATCCATCCAGCAGACTCATTGAAGAGGCTCCAAATGCAATTTACTCGGATTGCGGTCTTGCCAGCTTTTGTCTAATTCAGCAGCGGCATTGCTGCGAAATTATTGTTTTAAATTTCATTATACGTACCGTTTTACGCAGTGATTTATAGGGGGTTATTTTGCACGCCGGTGCCCTTCCAATTTACATACTTTCAATGTTTATGGCGCCGAATGCGAGAGAGTCTGCTGGTTAGGGCCTGTTTTATGTTACCGGCTCCTGAATGTGAGAACTCGGTCCGGGAATCCGGACCACAGTAAGCCAGAATCGTAGGATATGCTAACTGAATGTAAAACTATGTAGATAGTCAGGTATTCTTCAATATACAGGGTTATCTTTATAACTACTGGACTCGATTACTTCATATGTACCTAGTGCTTAATTCACAGGTTCTAGTTATTTTGAGCGAGACAAGTCTTTATTTATATCTCACACTTGCCGTATCAAAAAATTAAAACAGTTTGATCTATCGGCGTTTATGTAACCTTATTTATTCAAATCTCACGGACAGACGACAATATACTCAATATAATGAGAAAACATCATATTTTGCACCGGTAACACATGGGGTTCTCCAGGGATCTGTACTTTGACCAACTCTCTTTACATTATACATAAATGACATCCAAAAGCTGTCTGAACGTGGATGATTGTGTGTTGCACGCTGATGACACAACATTGTTATCGAGGTCGCGACAGCTGGAAGTGCTTGAGGGTAAAATGGCAGAAGCCATGAGAGTTGCAACTCAATAGTAACATAGCAACAGTATGGTAACCTAAGTGATCATTAAAAAGTAACTAGATTTAAATGGTTGTTTAACAGAGCTAACCAGATCATAATATAATTTCTTCAGAATATTCGAGCTGTTCATTTATCACTGTGTATTGTTGATTATGTAAAATAAATGTCTCTGGATCTCTAGAGATTCAAGAAAATTTAATTTAAAATAATGATCACAATGATAAAGTAATTCAATTTTGTTGTTCGCTGTTAGAATGTGATTGTTTTCTATTAAGTGTTTTGCAAAATTTGATCTTTCTGGATGTTTGAGTCTGTAAGAGTTTAGGTGCTCGTTGTATCGAATTTCTAGGTTTCTACAAGTTTCTCCTATATAAACTGAATCACAATGAGAACAGTTTAATCGATAAATTCCAGGTTTCTGTAATTTAGATAACTTTTCCTTTGCATTCAGTAATATAGAACCGTTGCTCATAAAAGATTTGAATGAAATATTAATAAATGTAGTAGTGTTAGAAATTATCCTTGATATTTGTGTTGAAATGTTTCCAATCTACGTTAGCGATGAATATTTTCTGATGTCGTTGTTTTGTTGAGGATAAATGAGGTTTATGGCTAATTTGTGTTGTTTTTTGTGTAATAAGTTGTCTATTCCACGATACACGATGAATCTCTATCTAAATCCAATATATCATAATCCCATGGATGCGGCAATGAAGAAGAAAAACTTTCCTAATATTCATTTTTAGAAAAAAAGTTATCAATGTTTTTTTTTATCTACTTACCGAGAAACCTCAGAAACTACACTCAGATTTTTGCTTGGACATGCAGGGTTTCATTTGAATAGTAAAATTTTATGAATATTTATTTTGGGCCAAAATTAATTTCTTTGAAAATGTTTTATTTCTCATGAAACTTCAGAAACCACACTAAAATATGAGATATACAGGGTGTTAAATCTAGTAGTAAGAAGGAGTTACAACAACATGAGTCAACAAAATCGATAAACGAAGCTCGCAGCCAGCACTTACGGAATTGAAGACCACAACATTAGGTTAATATGAATTCTCCTGCAGGCAGATTCGAGAAATAAATACACGGGAACGTTGGATTGAACGGGAGGGACCTGAACCGAAACTTCGGTCTGTCATCAGGAACTTCAACAGGACACGGTGTTTTATCGGAAACTAAATATACAACAATTCGGCTGAATAATTCGCTCGATTCTTTCCGAGAACGTTACCGTCTTGAGGGAACGAATGACAAACGCAGAGGAACGTACAATCGATCAGGGAGCCTCGAATAGGTGTTTCCTGTGTGTACTTGACATTTTGTTTAAGTTTCTGTAAATTATTTTCTTTTTTCTTTCAAAGATACTGGTAGAGTATTCTTAAGAGCACTTAGAGCCACCTCTCATACTTCTTTTCGGGCTAGATTGCCACATGGAGCGTTCTGCAGTTCAAGAGGGTACCGGCAGCGCTTTGACATAAAAATACTACTTACTTCTCTGTTGTTTCCTATTTAAAAATTCTTATCTGCAGGTTGATATGTTTGCAATTTTGTTGATCTCTTGAGCTTTACTATACAAAACAGTGAACGTATTTTATCAACTGCTTGACCGCAGAATTTTCTGTGGAAAAACAATCTAATAGAAAATTATTTCTAGAAGGGAAAAATATAACTATCGATTAAAAAATCACATAAAATCGAACCAGGATTTTGTCCTATTATAAAAGCGTCAGCATAATTCAGTTAATATCAGTGAATATTCAATTTCTCTTTAGTCGGAGCGTCGTTGCACCTGTGTCCCTCTGATGCTTCTTTTGACATCAGGTGCGCGTGCCGATTTTAAATACGTACTTGCGACTTTTTCTTTTGCGCACTAGAGCTACTAAGATATGTTTAGTTGCGATAATTGCTTAGTCGACCAAAGCCATATAATAATTGTTTTGTTGACAAGCTAGTTTAATCCTTTAGCGTTTTGGTCCCTCATATCTGAATCTAATTAAAGATCTGATAAATTTGATTCGCATGCAAATCGATAATAGAACGCCTGTGATCATTTTTAATCATTTTACGTAAATATAATTTAAATTTAGATACGAATAAATGCGAATAGTGAAATTACCGATCGTGTGCTATGGGAGACTAATAAACTATCCGTTAAAAACCATTCGATTTCATTTAGTTTGAAGCATGATACACATACCACGGTATGCTATCGCGCGCATGTATGACGTCACACCCGAGGAGACTGTTCATTTGCTGATAGTAATTCTCATTCAAGTTTTCAAGTTTCATCGTATTCAATGTGTAGAAGAATGTATTAAAGATGTGTGTCAATAAAGAATTATCGAGTAAAATGTCAGGTCAGGACTTCTCGAATGTGACAGCATGCGCGAAGCCAAACGAATTCTAAGCCAATAGTAGCATTCCGTGTTAGTTTATAAAAAAATAAGTATATAACAATACACGAATCGCTTGATAATGTAAATTTTGACGGTTCGACAATAAATAATTGTGACTGCACGTCAAAATGAATCGCTTCTGCATGATTTAAATTTTTTGAAATAAAGGGACAGTATCGATAGAAAATCGCGATTGAAATCGCGAAAATAATTCAAACATTTGTGATATTACTACTGAAAATGAGTCTGGAATATTTATTTTTGCAGATATTTAAAATGCAGATTTATTATTAATTTAAAAAATACCTGACAAGTTTGTCTTCTACGGTAAATTCCTTAGAAGAAATTCCTTGGGCCGCTGCATATTCATTTTTCATGCGTTTAATTTAATTCATTCGCAGGAAAATTAAATTAACACTTAGATCATTTCGTTATATTTCTTGCTCGACTATAACCAGATAAATTTTCAAATTACTAGATAGGTACTTAATAATTATTAAGATGCACGTCAATGACAGTAGTTGTGAATCTCGATTGAAACCGAACAGAAACACGTGAACCACCTTTGACGCGAGAAAGTAACTACCATGTAAAAAAAACGACGAAAATTACACTAACCTTCCGTATTCTGATACAATGAAAATCTGTCAATACCCAGGTACTCTAGATAATTATATTCATGCTAAACTCGTATAAATTATTTAAAAAAAATGTAAGGACATACCCAGATCTCCGCCAGCAGATGAAAATTTTTTGTTGGGAGTATCAAGTCATGTACTTCAGTTAGTACTACAACTGTCAAAAATTTCTAGTTATTCTGATCAGTCAGTTTGTAGATATTCAAAAATTATTAAAATTTTTCTAGAACTTTAACATCCCGTATCTATATAATTAACGCAGCAACGATCCATGTTTAAAGGAAATATTTCGTATAATTTTTGTATTTGCTAAAAGCCCTTTAAATTTCTTCAAAGATTATGAGGAGTGATTTTATACACCTTCTTCAGTTGTTACCTGCCAAAGTCACGATGATCCAAACTTGCTAGTCGCTGCGTCGTTTCTACCTGTCTTGGGGACATTTGCAGAGATACCTTCAGCTTTTATAAAATAACGAAGGTTTGACAGTCGCGGGCTGTTAGTCTATTACTGCCATTTACTAAAGTAAAGCAGTTCTTTTTATGGATTATTATGAATTTTAAATATAAACATTAACAAAAATGGATTGTACTTACAATATTTGCTTTGGAGAAAAACTAACCTACTTTTTCTCAGTCTATTGTCACAAATTGGAAAAATCCTGATGAGCATTTCAGAAATTTCACTTTACATTTGTAACGGGTTTTTCCTGACAGCAATAAATGTCGCAGGGGAGGTTCGAGTCGCAACTAACCCGTCGTAAAGTTTAAACCAGTTTTATTTCAAATAAATAGATTATACAAAATGAGATGAGATTTTGATTATTTTGATTTCACTAAATAATATACCTGTTTGAATAATAAGATAATAAATAATCCTGTCTTCTGGGGCTTTGAAAAAATCTTCACTTCCTTTGGCACCTACCTTCTGGTGGTGCGCCACCGGCTCAGGATATTGATATCAGTCCTCGGTGAGCCTATCCGGTGGTTAACATATTCTAGTGATGTTGTAAACAAACTAGAAAGAGATCTCCAGCAATTTGTTCCTGCAATAAAATCATACCTAGATAACGTGGAAAAATATGCACGCACCATTACTTCGTTATTCAGTGGAATGCAAACTGCATTCAAATATAAATATTCAAATATAAAATCTTCACTTCCTTTGGCACCTACCTTCTGGTGGTGCGCCACCGGCTCAGAATATTGATATCAGTCCTCGGTGAGCCTATCCGGTGGTACTTGTCTGATGGTGGGGGTGATACGTGCTTCGGGTTGGTGGCGAACGCCGATAAGGAGCTCGCACCGGCACCGCCGTGACCTCCAGTTCATCAACCCGGGCGTATCGCTGTGTGCTCCCCTGCCTGCGGCCCGGATCTTGTAGCCTCGGTCTCGCTTGATGATCGGCCGGGCCTCGCCTTAATCCGGCGTCGGTCCGGGTGTCGATGAGGGGTAGGGTCCTTCTGGTAGGCTCTTCTTATTCCACACGACCAGATTTACTATTAAAGGGATTTGGTTTGAGATCGGTAGGTAGGTGTGTTTAAATGTCTGTAAGCTGTATTGTGTGTTGTGGTGAGATGTCAAAAAAAAAAAAATATCGATCGTGGAGCAAGAAGACATCTGATGTAAAGAAGGGGTAGAAGAAAACAGCCGAAGGGTAACCCCCTTCGTTACCGAACATAGAGTGCCCGAAGCAAGAAGAGTTTAGGGGATGCATGCATGCTAATTTCTTATTCAATTTTAAATAATTTTCTCAATTTGAATGGTTTGTTAGTTTAGAAATTTGATTGAAAGGCATTTACTGTTTAATCTTAATAAATTGACTTTATATCCGAAGGGTATCGTTTTCTTTGGGAGGAATGTACCAAATAACCCCATTTGCCTGAGTTAAAGCAAAACACACACAAAAACAAGAGTCTCATGTTCAATTTAAAGCCGAGGTAAGAAAACAATTAAATAATAGTTGCACGGGCACATTATACAGGGTGTTACAAAAAAGGAGGTCAAGCTCTTGGCCACAGATTGCTGGGCCAAAAATAATGACACTTTCCTTATGCCATTTTTCACATAGGCGTTCCATTTTCAAGATACAGGGTGTCAAACTTTAAATAAAAAGAAGGTTTTTTATCAATAACTCCGTTATTTTTTAAGATACTTACTTGAAAATTTGCATAGCCTTCTTTCTTATGCAGACACACATTTTTAGGGAAAAAAAAATCAAAGAAAATCCAAGCGCGAGCGCACGAAAGGGGGTTTATGGCAGACCTTGGCCCCCCAACATTTTTCTGCGTACGCCTATGGCTCTGATGTATGGTTTTTTTGATTGAGCGTTTATTTGTTTTACTATCCTCACTCTTATATCATTTTGATTTAGGCCTTCGTTTACGAGATATATCAACATGTTTGGATGTGTGTCATTGATCAACTTACTGATATTTAAATTTCCCAATTTCTTTTTAGAGCGGTGATTCGGTAGTGGCTGATTCGGATATGTTTCTGCATAACGTGTTCGTCTAATATTATAGTCAAAGTATAATAGGTAAACTCAGATTAAAATGCTGACTGTATTTTTTTTTTTTAAGACTATTAGACTATTTACTACTTACAATTTACAATCACCCTGTATTTATAGTTCAGAAGGTATTTTATTGAGGCACAGATCACACTTTAGCACATCATTTGCATCTTTGCACCATCCATAATCTGTCAGTTGCAGAAAAATTGTTTTGTGATAGGTTAACGTATTCCCTTAAAACAAAATATTCCCTTGAAATAAAACATTCCTGTAAAACAAAAAAGCATCTTCAGATATATCCATTTCTTAGCGAAAAACTTCTGTTTGTGAAATGCACAACGGATTTGATCTTATTTTGATGATGGATTTAAAATTTGAACAAATTACAGTAAGGTAAGATGGTTTTGTTCCAAACTTAATTGCGACATTAGGTACTACCTGTAGGTATGTGGGCCTTTTTATAGGTTTTCCAAAGTGATATTGCTGCATGTTTAATATAACTAATCACCCTCTCGTCATGGATAATGAGTCCTTACTCTGGTAACACGATGAAATTCCTCACTTACTATAAATAGATTATACACAAGTGCGCTGAAAATTATCATTCCGGGAACCAGAGCGGCGAAATACCCTATTAACGATATTACAGGCAACCACGTAGTTATACCGACAGTTGTGTAACTTCCAAGAGACGGCTTAAATGCATCGATACATACAACAAGATCTGGCCGAAACATCCTGTTTCGTTCAGTCATTAAATTGGAGCGAAGCATCGTGCTGCTTCGATCCAATTTTATTCTCTGCTGAAAATAGAAGGATCACTCGGGCCTATCTGATTTTAATTCACCACCGGAACATGAGAGCAGGCCGCGATATCGGTTCCAAATCAAGACAATCGCCTGCTAATGGCCTGCGAAATACTGGAGGACTCTCCGATCGTATCAAACGCCCCGGAAAGCGCACGAGAGAGAGAGAGAGAGGTGAGGAGAGAAGAGTGAGTTTTCTAATGGCCTACTTTGGATTTAATGCTTCTCTTTTGTTAAATAAACATCTCGTATTGCCCGGGTTCTAATCCCCCCGTGTGATTCGTTCACCGATTGTATCGGGGAATACCGGGAAGGAGATTCGATTCCCCTGCCGGCTTCTTCGGGCCGGTTGCCGGGAAGAAGTCAATTACTTTCCGTGGAAAAGGTTCGCGACACGGTCGAGGGATACTTCCGGTGATGATATCTGCCTGTTTATGGTCCGCATGGTCCGGTTTAATCACAACGGGAATAAGGATTAGATTGCGTTTTGTTCGATTTCGTAACAGTGTTGTTCGAACAAATACGGGAATCACTTTCAAGGTTTCCGATAGAAGTAGTAATTATTCCTACGGATATGTAGGTAATCAAAATGATTTCAATTTCCGGAATTATTACTTATGAAGTATATAGTTGACCGTAGAGGTCAGCTAGAAGTAATATAGACTTGTAGAAGTCGCTTGGTCAGATATACATCATTAAACATCATTAGAAAATTTAACTGTTGCGTATTTTCTGAATCTCTAATAGTATCATTAGGGCTATATTTATTTCAAGGAAATTTACTTGTAAGAGACAATAACAGGTCGCAAATTTTCTACAAGCTGAGCCATTTTAATCAACGCACTTGAATATTTCAGTTGGCAAGCCGGATACAACAAAAAAAAATTGCGCATCAATCATGAATATTTCTACCGCTTTTAAAATCTGCTCCCGATATTTTCTATAGCCAGGTCGAATTAGCGTAGTGGTGTATTGTGAAAATTTCATTTCATTTCGTTTGAAAACGTGCCAGAAAAGGGATTTAAAAAAAATGGAAAAATTCCGATTTTGTCCCTTTTTCTATGCCCGCCACTGGCTAACTTTACTTAAAAAAATTATATTTTTTACATTATCTTCAATAAAATCGGTAAAACTTACAGGAGGGTTTGAAAACCTAAAATTTAAAATTTTAGAGAAATAAACATCATGTCGTATAGAAATTCTACTATATCTCCGTCATTTTCTTTATTTGCTTGGAGAAATTTTTGAGAGTTAAATGTTATCAATAAAGTTGTCTACTGTAAAAATTTCAGTTTAATTTCTCCAAAAGTATGCTTATAAACGGTTACCTATACAATTTTAGCCATTTTACCCTATTCCTACCCACGTCACTGGCTTATTATTAGAAATAATGCAAATTTTATTTCATCAGCTCAAATTTCAAAAAAAATTCCTTCCAAATTTTGTTAACTTAGTTTAAATTTTTTTTTCTATTTTGCTTATAGAGGGATTCAAAAAATAGTGATTTTTTCTAAAATTCAAAAAGTTTGGAACGGCTCTACCGATTTTAGTCAAATACAGATCACTATTTGTGGATATTTTACTCCTACTAAAATTTCAGCCCTCTAGATTCAAAACTGCGACCAGAAACCGTGCCTAATGGCCGGTTTTCTTTGAAAATTCGAAGGGAGACCCTGTAGAAGTAAGGCAACTTTTGGAAATTTTTCTAACGAAAGTCAAACATCATTCCAAAGTTTCACAAGAATAAAAAAAATCGTTCACTAATCTTGACAGATGAAGCTATTTAGAAGCGATTAAAAAAAATTAAGAGAAATAAACATCATGAAAAAAATTCTAATTTTAGCGCCATTTTTCTTATTTGGTTCTTGATATTTTTGATAGTTAAATGAATTGATGGAAGTTATTGGTATAGAGTTGTCTACTGTAAAAATTTCAGTTCAATTCTTTCAAAAATGCGCTCAGAAACGGTTATAGAAATTTAGCCATTTTTACCCTTTTCCTACCCACGCCACTGGCTTATTATTAGAAATAATGGAAATTTTGTTGCATCAGCTCAAATATCAGAAAATATTTTCTTCCAATGTTGTTAATTTAGTTTGAAAGTTTTTTTTTTATTTTGCTTATACAGGGATTAAAAAAATAGTAATTTTTTCTAAAATTCAAAAAGTCTCAATTTTAGAACGGCTCTACCGATTTTGCTCAAATGCAATACCAAACTACTTCTTGTGAATGTCCTACTTCCACAAATATTTCAGTCTCCTAGATTGAAAACTGTGACCAGAAATCGTGCCTCATGGACCGAATTTTTGGAATTTTGGAAGGTTACTCTGTAGAAGTAAGGCGACTTTTAAAAATTTTTTCAACGAAAATCTAACGTCATTCCAAAGTTGTACAATAATCCAAAATTTGGGTCACTAATCTTGAATCATGACACTACAGAAGCGTTTTTAAAATCGAATTTTCCCGATTTTGGAAAATGTATACAGGATGAGTAATTTTAATCCTCGGATATCTCTGCTGGTAAGCCAGATACAGAAAAATTGTAAACACAAAAGTTGTACAAAACAATGAGGGTCATCTGTGACTGTCTGATGACTTTGACCTTGTGGACCAATTTTCATTGTCATTTGAAGGTGAAGGTTGCTTTTCAAATAGGACATCTGTATATTTTTGTTTTTTCATATTTCCCGAGAAAATCCAATAAGGGTGGTTTTACAGTTGAAGTCTAAAAAGAGTAGGTTATGAATTATAAAGAACTGAAAATCGCAGTTTCTCATTCTAAAAGCAGTGTACATTAGAAACAGCTCCAACTATCGGAAAACGGCTTGCATGTCCCTGTCCTAATCTCATCCCTTCTCATGTAGAATCCTATTGTGTGGATGAAATTTTTATACAAGGTGATTAAAAATCTGGTAATTTTCTTCACTCGTCTGTATTCAAATTTAAACCACATAATAGGATACAACCTGAAAAATTTGGATAGGGACATGTAAGCCGTTTTCCGCGTGGATAAATCTTAGAATTTTTTAAATTTTTTATCACCCTGTATAAACATTTCATCTACATCATAGGATAGTACATTAAAGATTAAAATAGAGACACGTAAACCATTTTTCTCTCTCTTGAGGCGTTTTCGTTGTACAGGGCCTTGAACTTTGAAAATTGGGCTTTTCAATTGTTTATAACTCAAAAACTTCTGAATTTAAACACCAACTGTAAAAGCCAATCTTATTTTCTCTTCTCAGACAATCTAAAAATGCAATAACATAAGAGCATTCCATTTAAAAAAGCATAACTTTGATATGTCACTCTCATATAGGACATGCTGTATAGTTCAAAATAATTTTAAGTTGTAGGCACTACGAGCCTGTATAATAAGACCCAATTTAATTTTTTTTTAAATCGTGCACGATATTGGCTACACAGATCGAGGCGTTCAACGCGCCCCACCCTATATCGTTGGCAGGTGAATTTTTGAAAACCACTTTTTCGTGATCTTAGGGTCATGATCGGTGGACATTTGATGAGTTTGGATGATTTTCGTAAAGTGATGTCCTCAATAGTGTATTTTAAAATATACTAAAAATGTGTGTACAGAAGTTATTCAGGACAATGGGAGTCATCTGACGGTGCTAACGACTTTGACCTTGGGGTCAAATTTCAAGGTCCTTTGAATGTCGACATAATTTCATTAAATCGGAACTCCGATTTTTGACACGGGATTTGGAGAGATCTGTATGGTCTATGTCGGAAATAATAGTTTCAATTTGTTAGAGTGGCCTTCGACGATCAAATCAAGGCCAAATTTTGAAAAATCGTTAAGAAGTTGTTTTCTTTGAAGTTTAGACAATAAAGATCTATTTACATCTAACGGCACGGACACGGGCCGGGTATTCAACGTGGACGTGCATTTTCATTGATAAATAGGTTTTGAATGGCCGCATTTACATCTGACGGGGACGGCCTGACAACAAAACATCTAACGGCACATACACAGGGTGGGTGTTTAATGTAGACGTGCAATTTTGTTATTAAAAGGATTTTCAATGACAGCATTTATATCTGACGGTGACGGCCCATCCTTGATAGATGTAAACGCAGCCATTCAAAATTCACTTAATAAAAATGCACGTCCACACGTTGAACACTCGGTCCGTCTCCGAGCCGTTTAATGTATATTACCTATAATTGGCGAACAATCATTTAGTAGGATTGAGGCACATTACACTAACATTGGTCAGGGCAATTCTGAAGGTAATTCGAAAATAATTTTTGTTATGAAAATCCATAAGTACTGCCCTAATGTTACTTTTAGCGCTACACAAAAACAGTTGTGTTCATAGTAGTAGTTTTCGTACTTGTTTTACATGGACATAGTACGTGTCCCTGTTACAGTGTGTTCCCTTGTCTGTCACGTTCGGGGCGCTTGTTTACCACGAGTCCCTTTGTGAGAGAATCCCCACAAGTCTCACAAATGTTGCAATAGTTATAGAATAATAATTATTAAAGCAAATACTAAAAGTTACCTCCGTTTGATTCAAGCCACAAAAAAAAGCCTTTGGTTATGTCCCACTGTTCCTAGCATAGTCTCTCTGGATATTATAAATATAGAAAAAATCTTATCACCGTTCCCCCCCCTCCCCTAGGGTTGATCTGTCGAACTCGCGTCAATGGGGAGAATTGCAGGCAAGTGTATGAGTATCAATTTTTTTTTTTGTTATGAACAAATTATTTTTCCATTACGTGAGGCGTATTGAGTAATTACGTGAGGCGATTAATACGAGAAAATGAGTGGTTTTTGAGTTTTTTCATAAATAAATAATAATTGCCGATATCTCACAATTTTGGTTTCCAGAAAACTGATTGCCAGAACTCTTAGAAAATGTTAATTTGGTGACAAGACGACGAATGTGGCTCCAAAAAGAAGGTGCAGACTTTTGCACGAATAGTACGTGACTTTTTGAATGTTATGTGACTTTTGAACCTACTGCTACCTCCTAGACCAGATTTGACAACTCCAGACTTTTTTTCATCCGCATACTTGAAACGTGAGGTTTTCGCACAACGCCCGACAAATAGAGTAGCTACGCTAGATCATGTTGATGGAGTTTGCATAGCATTGCCAAAGACACTTCTCTAGGTCTCTAGGAACCGTGGGACACTTTTATGGCCGTTTACATTTATTTTGTATATTGAAGAATATTGAGACAACTTTGAAAATTTGCTCTAATAATTCTATGTAAAGTACCAGTTGTGAGAGGCCCCTAAAAGTACCCCAAAGAAGGCAGAACTTACTATGTCCACGTTCGTTGTTTCTATGTAACGCTAAAAGTAAAATTAGGCTTGCAAGTAAGACTTTTCCTAAGAAATACTGTCAAATTCAAAGTTGACCTCAATGTAATGGGCCTCATAGCTTACTGAAACATTTGTTCGCCCTTAAATTATCTAGCACTCAGGAAAACAACTTTTGGATGATCTTTTAATATTTACCTTTGATCCAACCTTCTGAAGGTCACTCTAACAAATTGAAAACTATTACTTCCGACTTAAAATTTCCCGCGCTTTCTGAATCCGGTGTCAAAAATAGAGGTTCCCATTTAATAAACTGACTTTGGTCACTAGAGTCACATAATCCTCATTGTCCTGAACTACTGAACAACTTTGGTCTACACAATTGTTACCAATCTGGCTTACGAACGCAGATACTCGGGTGCGCCGATTAAAATTACCCTACTGTATAATATATATCCGGCCGTAAGGTTCAAAGTTGGCTAGGTTAGTCTTTTTAATTTTCCCTAAAATCATCTGATGTTATTTACTGATGTATTTTATTTCATTTACGACAACGATTTGAAGGTATACATCTACATTGAATCAACTAGTGACTGTGAAGTTTTGCAGCTGTGATAAACTAGGGGGGATATGGCAGTATCGCCATGTAATAAACTGATTAATTGAGATGATTCGAGGGATTATCGGTCAGGATCGTCATGTGCTAGAGGAGAGCGGGCAGAGTTGCCATGTAATAAACTACGAAAACTGGCAGGGTCGCCATGTCATGAAATTGAAAGGGTGAATGGTTTCAAACAGTCGAACAATAAAAATTAACTTTTGGTGATGTACTCGTATTATAGGTACTATAATAGTGGCGTCTTTGCGGAGCCCGCCAGGACATCACAAACGACGTATAAGTAATTGCACTCGGATCGCTTATTTAATCCACAATTCAAACAATAAACATTTCTTATACCAAGTTACAAGTTAAATAATGATAGTCTCCTTACTGTTCCTGCTTCCGTAAATCACACACTGTCTGTAACACTACCGTCACCTTCTTATATCGCTCACTTATTAACGCTTCCTTATTCGCAGTCTACACTGAGCGCGTCTACACGCTCGCAGTTTGCCCGGTCAACGCGACCACGGTAGGCGGAGTCAGCGATCCTTCTTACGCCGCATCCCGGACCGACCATTGCATCTGCAGCACCGATCAGTCGCACTCGGATATCTTAACAATATGATAATAAATTACTTCTTGTAGTTGGTGGTCAATGACATGTTTATTATACACAAGTTAAGTAAGGTAGGATATAAAAAATAATTTTTAATTAAAATATAGGTACAAGATATATTCTTGAGCTTCTACGATATAGAATCTCGTTAATACCAACAGAGAAAATTCGAGAAAATAGTTTTTCTTGTTTTCCTTTTCGATGTTTTCAATACTTTTGTAGGCTCTGGTAATAATAAAAATAGCTATACATAGATTTCCATCGATATATTTTTATGCTAATAGATTACTTATTATATCTCCGTCCGTTTGTTAATGCTTTTATTTTTTGTGCATATTTTAGTTATCTATTTCCTCTCATTTTGCTTTATTTCCCCGCATTCGCTGGAGAACCATTTTCGTTCAGCTTCTCGAATCTTTGTGTTCTTATTCTGGTGTGAATCTGCCGATACTTTTAGTTCATCGGTTATATCCTCCTTCTTCCTTGGTCTGTCTCCGTATTAAGAAGGTTGTGCATGTTGTTTGTATCGCTTCTTTGTCTTCTCCCATTTCTCTTCTACGATAGACCTGTGTTCGTTGGTATTTTATATGTCATGTTTTAGTTGCTCTCTTACTTTATAATCGGTTTCGGGGTTCGAGAGCTTCTTTATACGTATCAATTCTGTTGAGATGATTTTTTTCCGAGTTGTCCTACGCTCAAGACCTTTCTGCATATAACTGGATTATAGTTCGTGGGAACAACGGTACCGGGATTATAGTCTGTACAATGAGTGTTGCCTGTTGTGATAACTAAGGATACATCATCTCGTTATGTGTCTTACTCCTTCTATTGCATTGCATAGTCAATCGAGTTAAATTGGGACGTATTGTCAGAAATACGTTTGAATCGTCAGCAATTCTAAAAAGATGAGCGAGAGCAAGACGGAAGTACGACTCGCGTCTTGATACGCTTAGGTTGATACGATAAGATTGTCGTCCAGCTCATCGGTTACTGTCAGCAGTTGACAGTGACAGCGCTAAATATACTAATTTGGTTTGTTATTTGAAACGTTTTTAATACGAAATTAGCAGAATTACCTGAGATATTGTACGAGGTGATAAACTACGAGTAACTTATTAATTGCGTGAATGCCTAAAAATCTATTTTACCTTGTTTTTCTAACGTTTAAAAAAAAACGGACTGGGTATATTCTCGCAAGGAACTACAAAAGTTACACAAAATGCCTGTGAAACGATTGAACTCCCTAGGACGTGGTCTTGTGAGGTTAAATTGCTAGGATATTTTACTGCAGAAAAAGGAAACGGAGGTGTTATGCTTTGTTTTAAACGCCAACCAGCAGGTAGGTGACATGCTATTTTTAATCATAGTTATAACAATTCACACGCCACTGACACGAACTGAGATGAGTACCACATCTGGTTCGACTTAGAAATAAGTGTGTGAATCAAATCGAATTAAATGAAATTGTTTAGCCAGAATCAGTGTGTCATGACAACGGACAACACTCAGAGGACAGAGCATATATTTTTGATGCGTTTATTATGCGTTTAAATGTAGTGGGTACTGCAATGCAGTTAATCTGGTTTCTTATGATACTCTCTGGTGACTCGGCGGGAGATTTCCTTGTGTTCCATGCTTAATTCATGATTATGTTTTCCTGCTTAATCGCCAAAAATTTTGGAAACTAAGCAGGAAGTTGGCGGAGACCGAGGTAACAGTCAGAAATAACAGGAAGGAGTTAACCATATTAACAATCAATGTGAAAAGTGCTGTTGAAGTCCATTTTATTTATTGTTTTATCGATATTTTACATTTAAAAACTGTTTACAATGATCCAACATGTAATTAAATTTGAACAGGAAATATCACCTTTTCAAATTTACTCCTTTTTTATGAGAGGCCTTTTTTATAGTTCTGTCGGTAAAGTAAAACATGTACCCAAAGTTCATAAAAAATGTTATCAAAGATTTTCCTTCAATAATAATTGTTAATGAAGAGGCTATAGAACATAAATACCCAAAAATCAGTTCTGGGGGTGTAGCGCGTCCCCCCCCCCCCAAAAAAAAAAAACAGGGTGTTGAGAAAATGACTGATAAACTCTTCAGAACATTGTAGGGGACACTCAGTAGAGTACGGAAAAAATTTAAAAAAATTCTGGTCTTCAATTTGGTGAGATAAAAAATGTCAAAGTAAACATTTTACTATCTTTGTTTTTCAGTATTTGCAAAAAATAAATGATTTTACATATATAAAAAGGGTACTTTAATCGTTATCAATTAAAAAAATAGCTTAAGATGGATTACTGGCTTGGAAAATTTAATAAGAATTTTTTTTCTTTTCTAAGATCCTGAAAAAGAGCATTTGGCAACAACGGTTTTGATACCTTGACTACCTACATTGTTAGAAATTAGACGAAATTGCCAAATACCAACTGATATCGTGTTAAACGTTGCCAAATTTATTGTTCAATATTTTGCTTATATTTTTTAAAATGTAGATCTGGATTTTTAAAAATTATTTTTCCTGTACTTTACTGAGTGTCCCCTACAATGTACTGAATAGTTTATTCGTCATTTTCTTAACACCCTGTATAAAAAAAATTCTTGTTAGGGAAGAGAAAGCTTAAGTGATTTCCTAAAATTGTAATTTGTTCGTATATGTCATAGTTTTCAATTTTTACCTATTTCTTTTAGGAAATCTCTCAAGCTTTCTTTCTTTTAATAAGTTTTTTTTATACAGGGTGTATTGTAATGTCCGCATAATATTAGCACCACGTGTGGTCAATGGTCAAATAACGAAGTTATCGACCATTGTAGTTTAAATTTGAAGTTTTTAATACTCAAAAATATTGCTTAATATTATTAAAAAATTATCCAAAATTTTAGATTTTTTTTTGGTAAAAATGGTTTTAATTAACATTTCAAAACTAGGTTTCAAAAAAAAAAAAAAAACATTTCAAAAATAACTAAAAATTATTTGATTTCCTGAGTTCCAATACTTCCAATCAATATTGCAACTGCGCGTTTTAATTGTTGAATAAAAAATTGAAAAAATAAAAAATCTTAAAAAAAATTGCAACATTGACACGTTGCAGCATGACATTTGTCTTGTTGCACCTTTTTTCGATTACATAGCAACGGCACACTATACCAGTGAGGTGACTTCACGTCTAATAAGTTATCTTAATTTTTATACCAGCGCCAGTGTTGCAAAATTTAAGAACGTTAAATTGTCCATATCTTAAAATCTGTGTACATCAAGAAAAAACTGTTGAGGACTTTTTTGTTCTGTTTTTGATGTAGAATCGCGTGGTGCTAATATTATGCGGACATTACAATACACCCTGTATATTCAAGGATTAACGAGTTATTAGCGAAAAAATACTTTTTAAATCAAATGGGAGTCTTTTTTGAAGGGAGGGGGGGACGCGCTGCACCTCCAGAACTGATTTTCGTGACTTATGTTCTAGAACCACTTCACTTACCTACAATAATTATTGAAGGAAAATCTTAGATCAGATCTTTTATGAAATTCGAGGAAGTACATTTATTTATTAATTTACCGACTGGACTAAAATAGGAGAAGCTGAATGAAATTTGTAAGATAAATTGCTTATTAATTCCCGATGTTCAGTCATTTAACGGAACTTTTTGCGATTCTACAATATGCCGCCATCTCAACCTTCAGTCTTCAAGTATCAGCGATCGTTCCGTCAGCTTGTCATAGTATAGTACAAACATCTCTGGACTAGACTCTTGTTCCTTAATAATTATTAAATCAAGTAGGTAACAGTTTTAACCGATACTTATAATAACATACCTCCGCCTGTTATTTGCTTATTCGCGGGTTTCCTGGGGGTCTCTAAATACCTTCCAGGAAAACTTCACGACTTACATTAAGGAGTTTCATTATAATACTCGTAAGTGGACGCTCTCCCTCTTTATAGAGTTTGGAAACCCGAAGGAGACAATGCGGAAATTTAGATGTATGTACACGGTTGGTATTGGTATTTGGTATTTTAACTAAATGTGAGAGATGGTTTATTAGGTCCCAAACACTGAAGCCAGCGGGCTTATTGTATTTCTCACATTTAGATTCTCCTTGATTAGAAGAGCTTCGTTCCTTTGACAAGGTTTAGTAGCCCGCTAACCAAGGTTTTTTCCGCCAGATGGCTCTCGGGACTGATTGGTCCCAGGACCGCATAGCGCGTTCGTGCGAGTGCTGGACACTCGAATATCACATGAGAAGCTATCTCGTCTTCTTCATTGCAGAGTCTACAAATTGGGTCTTCTCAGAATTGAGAAGACCCACCACCGTTCTGATCTGCATTCTATTTAGTTGCAGTATCTGTCTGGCAAAGTTTTGAGAGGGCTCCTTGATCATCACCTTACCATGTTTGTTTCCTGTTATACGGTTCCAGTGTGCTCTATGTTGTGTTCTTATCCACTGAGCCACCGCCCCGCGTACAGTGTTCTTTGGGATGCCAAACACTGGTTCGGGCCCAGTGTAGTTTATCCCAGCGCCTTTCTTGGCTAGTTGATCTGCAGCCTCATTACCAGGCGTCCCACGGTGACCCGGAACCCAAACTAGTGTCACCACGTTACACCTGGCTAAGTCAATGAGGTCTTGCAGGCATTCCCAGACCAGTTTTGATCTGATTTCATAAGCTGCAAGGGCTTTCAGGCTAGCCTGACTGTCGGAGAGGATGTAGATTTCCCTACCTCGATAGTTCCTTCTGGTATTCTCTCCAACGCATAGCCTAATTGCATTTATTTCGGCCTGGAAGATGCTGGCATGAGTCCCCAGTGGCACGTAAATATTGCATCCGGGGACCACCCCATGCACTCCAGCTCCGGTACCTGTCCCTGTCTTTGAGCCGTCAGTGTACCAGACCAGCCCTTTTTTCAGGCACAGGTGTTCCATTTGTTGCCATTCTTTCCAGTCCATTAGAACCTTGAATGGTTTTACAAATGATATCGTAGTACTCATACCATCGGATTGCATTTCCAGGATAGGATCTGCGATGATATCAGTTATTCTGGAATGCCCGGTTTTCCCAGGTTTATCCCAGTTTTGGTTTTGTTTCAGCCTGTAGGCGCCCAATCGTGCCTCGCTCTTAATATGAATGTCAAGAGGAGGCAGGTCAAGTATGGCCTCCAGTGCTGTCGTTGATGTAGTGTTCATGGCTCCCGTGATGCCTAAGCATGCAAGCCTTTGAACACTTTGAATTTTCATAATGGCTTGTTTCTGGTCGATCTTTGGCCACCAGACTAAACAGCCATATGTTAGTATGGGCCTGACCACGGCAATATACAGCCAATGTACCATGCGTGGTTTCAGTCCCCATGTTTTACTGAATGACCTTCTACAAGCCATCAGTGCCATTTTACTTTTATTAATCGCTTTCTGCAGGTGAAGATTCCAGGTCAGTTTTGCATCCAGGGTTATTCCCAGATATTTGACCCGGTCGTTCACCTGCAGCCGTTCATTGAAGAAGATGGGTGGAGTTAATTCCTCCATCTTGCTTCTTTTGGTGAAGGGGACCAGTGCCGTTTTGACAGGGTTTACGCGAAGCTTCGCCCCGAGGCACCATTCCTCCACGATATTCAGAGCCCCTTGCATGAGCTCTGAGATGGTTTTAGTGTATTTCCCCATGACCAGTATGACTATGTCATCCGCATAGCCTTGGGTATAATAACCTTTGTTGTTTAGCTTGATGAGCAGGTCATCCACCACCATGTCCCACAGCAACGGAGATAGGACTCCGCCCTGTGGGCATCCTTTGGTGACGGTGACCCGCATCGTCTCGCCAAACAGAGTTGCTTGGACTCTTCTGCCTTCCAACATAGCGCTCAGCCACCTAGTTGTGGTGTCGTCGACGCCATGTCTTCCAGCGGCCGATACCATGCAGCTAAAGGAGGTGTTGTCAAACGCCCCCTCTATATCTAGAAAAGCCCCGAGGGCAATTTCTTTGTTGTCTAGTGATTTTTCAATTCTCATCACTAGCTGGTGCAAAGCTGATTCGCATGATTTACCTGGTTGAAAAGTATGTTGCCTCTGGCTTAATGGCCTCTCTGTAAGAAAGGTTTGCCTGAGATGCTTCTCAACCAGTTTTTCCATCGCTTTTAGTAAAAAGGATGTCAAACTAATCGGTCTATATGCCTTGGCCTCGTCGTAGTCATTACGTCCAGGTTTCGGTATAAAAACCTCTTTTATTTCTCTCCAGGCCAGCGGAATGTAACCAAGTGCCAAACTGGCTCTGAATATCCTACAAAGCACCGGCGTGAGATCTTCACTCGCCTGCTCCAAAAGGGCAGGATAGATCCCGTCCGGGCCAGGTGACTTGTAAGGCTCAAATGAGCTTATGGCCCATTTAACTTTTTCATATGTAATTATGTGTCTCGATGTCCTCCAGTCCTCCCTGGTGACCCTGTGATTCAGGTTTTCCAGAGTGTTGTGTAGGCCATCTTCCACTTCAATTACATTGCAGTCCGGAAAGTGTGCTCTGAGGAGTACCTTAAGAGTTTCCCTCCCGGTTTCTGTGTAATTACCATTGCTACTTTTTAAGGTACCAATGGGGTTCAGGGGATCTTTTGCCATGAGTTTGTAGAGTCTTGCTCCTTCGGATGTCGTTTCCACATCCTGACAGAGCTTCCTCCACGCAGCTCTTCTTGCAAATCTGATCTCCTTGTTGTATTCAGTAATGGTGGTCTTATATTCGTCCCACTTTCCTGTTTTTTTAGCTTTGTTAAAAAGCTTACGTGTTTTCTGTCTCATTTCTGCCAGTTTGGGGTTCCACCAACTGACATCCCCACCTTTCCGACGGGGTGTCTGAGCACAGTTGTTGTGATATGAGGTTGTAATGGCTACTTGGAGTTGTTCTGTAGCTACCTCGATATCGTATATGCATGCAATGTTGCTTTTGACATTGGTTAGATTTGCCCTCAACTCCGCCCTGTACCTCGCCCAGTCAGTCTTTCGTGGATTGCGATACAGCTCTGCTGTCTTATCAACGGAGTTGATTTCCAGCTGAATGTATCTGTGATCTGAGTGAGACGGTTCATCAGATACACGCCACTTGACTACCCGGGCGCCGATACGAGGGGAAGCTAAGGTGATGTCAATTATTTCTTTCCGTCTCGATGTTACAAAGGTGGGTTCCATGCCCCTATTCAGAAGTTCCAGTTTCCTGGATACCATAAACTGTAACAGTGACTCACCTCTGTTGTTTGTGTCGCTGCTGCCCCACACTGCGTGATGGGAGTTTGCATCGACACCAATGATGACCTGGAGGTTATGGTCCTCGCAGTACTTAACCAGTAGTTCCATTTCCTGTGACGGAGGAGGACTGGTGGAGTCATATGGTAGGTATAATGAAGCTACTACAAGCTCCTTGGCTGCCCCATCCATATGATATTTCAGTATTACTGTGATCAAGTCCCTGAAACATAATTGTGTTATAACCAGGACTTTTAGTTCGTTTTTCACGTAAATTCATGTTCTGCTGTTACCGTAGGCCCTATTGTAAATGATCTTACCTCTGGCTGCTCCTAAACCTGCTACGCGGCCGGCTACCAGCCAAGGTTCTTGAATTAGGGCTACGTCTACATCTCCGGCAGCTAGAAGTCTGCACAGAGATGCGGAGGCAGCTTTGCTATGCTGCAGGTTGATCTGGAGAGCCCGCAGCATTGCAGGGTGTGTTCTTTCCTCCCATCACTCTGAAGGTTACCTCACCAAAACCGAGGTACGCTTTGTACCCCCTTCCGGCGAGAGCCTTCAGAGACTCTTCATCGATCTACAGCACAAGTGTGGTACCCTTACCGTCCCTCTCCCTGTGCTGTGTGATGATAGACCATTCGTCTGTTTTAATGCCCAGATTCTGGTTTTCCAACAGACGAAAGGCTTTTGTTGGTTCCTCGAGGCCTGGTGTGTCTGCAGCAATCAAGACCACGACCTTAGTGGCTTTCACCACTTCTCTGGACGGGCCCACACGTAGTGCGGCCCCATCCCAAGGTCGTAGCTTCGGTACCAAGTCCACCAGCCACCTCTTAGATTTTTCATTGGCGCAGGTGATGAAGACCACGCCCTTCTCAAACCTGGTGCTCTTGAATTGTGGCCCCAGTCCAGGCACGCCCCCCATCACCTGCTCCATGTTGGATTGCTGGACCAGTTTTGCCTGGTGTTGATCCAGCCGCTCTTCGGGGTAACTTTCCATTACCACCGCCATTTTGAAAGCCGTCAGGGCTTGATTGTAGCTTACTCCGGAGCCAGTAGCACCCTGTGAGGATGCGCCAGGCTCGGAGGTCACAGTCTCCCCTTCGTGCTTTGGCTTTTTGGCCAGGACTTTGGTTGCACTCATCGCTGGGGATGGAGTATTTACCACTGACCTTGGCCTTTTTACAGATGGGGTGGCAGTTCCCTGTCATGCAGAGTTTGACGCTCTGCTGGGTCCCGCCTCTCCATCAGGGTTTTTTCGCTGGCGGTTTGTCCGCGGCCTTCTGGGTTTGATTGGTACCCCAGCGGCTTTCGCGAATTCAACTGCCAGCTTTCTACGCTGTGCACCCGACAGCTTAGGTCTCGGGGTTTGTATTAGGGCCCCTGAGGCCGTTTTTTGTTCAGCTGTCGTACTCGCTGGTCTTGTAGCACTGCTACTTCCCTGCGAGTCCGCACAGCTGTGTGTTTCAACTTGCATAGGTTCCAGGGTGGCATGGCTCTGGGGGCCTGCCACATCCTGTGCATCCATGCTAAGTTCTGAGGTTCCTTCTTGTGGAGGTCCCTCAGTTGTTTGTTTTGTTTTTTCGTTGGTTTCCATTTTGGTCCCACGAGAACTGGGGGAAATAAGGTACTGCGCCATAACCCCCATGACGCAGCAGGCTACATACAACGGGGTGCGCCAGGTTCCCCGAGGTTTGTCGCTAGTTGCCGAGCTCCCCCTCGACCATGCATCCATTGGCGCGCACAATACCGTGGATTTGGGGAGGTTTTTATAGTGGTCCTCATCCACGCAGACAGGCGGTTAAGCCAAGCCCCCGTGCCCCTGGCGTCACTACCCCGAGGCAGGTCACGACAGTGATATACCTCGGGGGTCGTTGTGCCACCTAGCGGTTTACGGTCTGTGCCATGTTTTGTCAGAGCCTTGTTAGCCGTGGTACTCACAAGTGGCACCACGTTGCCCGGTCCCCACGATCTTGGACGTAAGGTTGGCTTGTCCACCACATGACTGGAATCGCCTAGGCTTTGACCAGTTGTGAGTGGACCTTAAGGACCTATGTACACGGTAATGAAATGTAATTATCAGCTAGTGTGGGAGACATAATAAATGGAAAAGAGAATATAAATGGTAGTTTTGCACAGTTCAAATTTCTGGATTCAGTAATTACTGTACAGAAATTATTTCATTTTAGCTTTCAGTACCTGCGATAATTGATGGGTGGTATTTACGCAGGTTTTCACTTAACTGCGTTATAAATAAATGCAACATTGATAAAAGTAAGTATTCATTATTCAAAAACATAGTCAAGTTCTCCATGGGAAAGACCTACATGTTAAACGATTCCTACATCCTTTGTCAAATATAATCAGAAAACCAGAGAATGCAACGAAGCTCCTCGCAGACGAAGTAGGGATAATTTGAAAGTCAATGTTGGTATGTTTGAACATTACAAGAATGATTTGTGTGCAGGGAATTTTGTTATGACGAAAAAATCATGACCAAAAAGGATATGACTCTAATTTGAAAACAAATGAACATTGCATTAACATAATGAGTTTTTCTTACATCATTTTAACTTGTAGAATCACTCTTGTAGTTTGATGTATCCCTCTCGACTCATAATATGACGGTGTATTATACTCAAAAATATAATTTACCGCAGTCCTGTGGAACTGAAATGTAATAATTTTGTTTTTCTCATTCCGTGAGTCATTAAAAAAATGAAAAAAGCCTAATTACATAAATTACATTCAAGCAGTGACTGAGGGCAGCACGTGTCTCCGGACGTCGGTTTGCATATTTATGCTAATCCTGCAATATTTCACATTTTTTTATCGATCATGTTCTGTCTATTAGCAGGCAGGCCAGAGGCGCGCTCGCTCGCCCTAATGCCATTCCAGGGCCCAAAACGTAGATCCGGCGAGCCGGGGCACCGGAACACATCCACTGCCCGACGTACACTTCCGTCGCCATACCGCCCTCTGTATTATTCACCTCCAGGTCTCCCGAATATGCTGTGCTTGCAGACCTAATTTTTGCACGCTTTTTTTTATTTTTAGCAATGACGAAGAACAGTAAATTTTTGTAAGACTTATTCATGACCTAAACACATTCTTGTCATATACTTCAGTGTTATTTTATAACCTTCAATTCCACCCCATGCAATTTTAGGGGAGGTAAAGAACGCTATTTAGCAGCCAACTAGCTCAAAAAAGAAATTTACTTGTTTAATTGTTTAATGCACACAAATGAACGTCACATGTGGAAAAAAATTCACAGGCCAATTTTAACAGTTTTTATTAATAAATAGAATAATTGAACGGCTAAGTGCAGAAAGGGAAGTACTTCAAAATATTAGTTCTGAGAAAATCAATATAAACTGGGTAGGCACTGCTCTTAATCTGCATCGACGCATTTTTTTTATTAATTAATTGTGCCATGTAAATAAATAATTATTATGAAGAAGAGCGAGTTTCACTTTGTGTGTTACCTTATCTGTGCCATTATTATTTTTAAAATCTCGCAAATTTAAAACTATTAAGAGCAGAAAGGAAAGTATTGTTGTAGTACTTCCCTTTCTGCATCAAACGGGATTTTCTGCGTAGCCTATAAGAACAACTAAATCGCATCGCATGACTTTCTTTTCTGCGCCAAACGATCGGGCTAGGTCGAAACTATATGAAAGCATGTGTAACTCATTTTTCGTTAAAATGTCAGTACTTCCCTTTCTGCACTTAGCCATTCAATTAATTTACATAGTAAATGTAAAAACTGCAATTGTATAATAAATAATATAACAGATAATAAAAATATTCAAATATCACAAAGTATAATAATGAAATAGAATAATTTTAAAATATCATAAAAATGAAATTTTGCGATAGATGGTAAAAATGCGAATGGTATCACAGGTAGGTATCATAATCAAATGCCAAATTCATATAAATTATTAAATAATTAAATAGGAACGATAAAATAATTATAAATAGAATAAGACGAACATTAAAACTCACACGATGACGTGTGAGGTGCTGGTACTAGTTTTAGCTGTTCCTGGTCATGGCAAGGCGCTGATGGCACTAATACTGGTTTTAATGGTGCTGGTACTGGTCCTTAATGCGTCCTCTGGAGTGCAAGGTATCCACGGAAAAAGGGACGAACTCCTCTATTAAGGGGATGAAGAGCGGCTCTAGCTGGTAGACATTATTAGTTAAACCAGATAATTAATTACTTAGGAGTAAAACAGGTGGTTTGTTCTGAGTTTAGCAGGAATCAATTCACCGACTGATATGCTCTCCCTTTTAAAACCGCTCTCCCTGCCAAGCTACCAAGAGCCTAAACGAATCGACCCGACAGACCCGAACGGTAGTACCACCGCCGGTCGGCGCACATTGCAATCGACAGCGCTGTACCCTGTACCGGGCGCTTGACGAAAGTACCTACTGTACCGTGCGTTCCAGAAATAATTTATAGATGAAAAAGGTAAACGAATGGAACAGCTATTGGACGGACCCGAACGGTAGTACCACCGCCGGTCGGCGCACATTGCAATCGACAGCGCTGTACCCTGTACCGGGCGCTTGACGAAAGTACCTACTGTACCGTGCGTTCCAGAAATAATTTATGGTAAACGAATGGAACAGCTATTGATGAAAGAACCGTTACAATTTGAAGCTATAATGGCGTTTCCTAAGAGTCATAGGCTGGAGTAATATTATTGCTGTAAAGAAATTATGCACCCAACGCATTTTTTATTTTCGTTTTCAATTCTTCTCTTCTCCGTCAGTCTTCAAGTATTACACTTCTAGCAGTGCTAATCTTTAAATGGACATAAGGAATTCATCAAAGACTTTTTTCGTCAGAGTCTTTCCTAAGACGCTTAAGAATCGCGTTGATAGACTTGTCTTATCCTGTGGCTATGTTTGATATCCAGGGGCAGTTTACACTGCTTAAAGCCTGGATCCTAACTAGAGTAATTCATATTCCCAAAGCTGTGAAAATAGGACAAGATGGGTAAAAATCCCTAAGACCAATAATAAATGTCATGTCCTTTTTAGCGAAGAATTTAGAAAAACTGCTAGACAGGAACATAAGGGATGATGTCTTGGCAAACAGACCACTTCATCAAAACCAACATGCATAGGTATAGAGCAAGAAAATGAACGGAATCAGCTTTACACCAATTGTGTAAAAATGCCGTATAGGGAAATGTAGGTACTACCTCCTTTCATATTAAACCTTGTTATGGATGAGCTACTGAAGCATCTGAACCAAGAGGGAATCAATATAGCATATTTCTGAGGACTTTGTAATACTAAAGCTAGGTCAGTTCAACGACACAATAAGACCTTGCATGCCAGGAGCCCTAAATGTTGTAACCAAATTAACAGATGAAGAGGGATTTAATACCTAAAAGTCGTTCACTAACCAAAGAAAATTGGAGGACATAGGACAACTAAAACGTCGGGACAGCAATATACAAATATCGGAAGACGTGAAGTGTGAAGTATCTTGGACTCGAAACTCACCTGGAACCAAAAGATGGACAGAATTAAGAATATACCGGAGACTGCATTCATGATGGTCTAACGGATTTATGGGAAACGTTAGGAATAAAACTACATATGGTGCACTGGGCGTATACACCAGAGTGATTAGTTCTTGTCGTTTCCAAGATCCCCATGTATTGCCACTTATACTGGACACACTGTATAGATCTTTGTTTCAACTGTAGCAATGGAAGTCCTTCTAGACCACCCTCCACTTCATTTAATGGAAGAGGTAAGAATGGCTCACCTAAGGCTGCAAAAAGAACCAAACGGAAAGTACGCGGACCTAGGAAAAATAAAGTCAAAAGCCATGTGGATCTGCTACATGACTCCAAAATTCAAATTCCAAAAGTAATTTAAGTTAAGAATTATAAATCCGAAGAAATGGAATAAATGAAAAGACGGCAACACGCTGGCCGGAACAACAAACTATGATATGTGATAGTATTTGTTGAATTATTATTTACATACATATAGAAAAAGCTTTCCGACAAATCAATATGCTTAAGTGTGTTGCTTTTATTTCTGTTCGGCACACTCCTCTGGTGGTGGTGATGTGTCAGACTGATGAGATTGAAATAATCATTTAAACATCGATGTCTCTGTCTTCACCAACTTTTTTTAATCGTTCATACATTACTGTAATTTTCAAAAAATTCAAGTTCTCGCGTAACATTTTTAAATAAACAATTACATATAAACAATATGACAACAAAACAAAGAATATGAACATAATCAAATTCTAGGTATACAATTTTGTTCATGTCTCTTTTGGGCCGAATTATGAAAATAACAGAGATGACGAAAAACATACTTGCTCCTAAATCCAAGATGGTGGGCCATGCCTAGGGGGAAGGGGGATTTGTAACAAGTTTGTATTCAAGTAATTATGAGTCAGGTAAGATCAATGGGAATCAGCGAATTTTGCAAACACTCAATTTTCCGGCAAAGTATGTAGTAAAGCTATTGGACATATTTCACGACTTACCGAACTTTGTCGCATTCCCAGATAAACAGAGTTAATTACACGATACCTAAAGTATTTTTCATCAAATTAGTTGCAAATCAGGAACAACTTGCCGATTTAAAAATGGCACATTTTCTTTGAGAAAAGAAGTGAAGCAATGCAAAAATTCCACTTCACCCCCTTCGTTGTTGAGCTCATTATGCGTAAAATTTGTTTTCAAAACAACTGACAATCGAAAAAATTATAAGCTCATAGTTTGTTGAAAATTACACTCCAAAACTCAAAAACTAATCAGATAATGAGGAAAAACTAACTCACCTCCTAAATTCAAGATGGCGGACGATCCCTTGGGGTAAGTTGTAACAATTTTTCACTTTGGGGAGAGAGAAACTAATACGTTATTACACCCATTCGATTTATAAAATTTCGCTGTTTGCTATCGATATTTTGTTTCGAGAAAGGAAGAGACAATGCAAGTGGATAAATTTGTCGATAATTACCTATTCGGCTTGTTCACAGTTGTCATTGAAATTTGTGACATATTTTGAAACAAAACATTGTATTATGAACATGGTATATTAATTTGGAACAAACAAATACCTTAATTTTTTTTTTCAAAAATTTAAATTTACTATTATTATTATAAACACCATTTTCACGATCAATTTTATTGAATATTTTCAAGATTTTTAACATTTTTATACGTTTTTGAGTGAACAAGGGATCAATCTGCCCCGAAACGTTTTTATTATTATAAAATTTAAAAAAAAGTAATATTTTTAATCAAGAACCCAAACCCCAATAAACCAGAAGACAAAAATTGAATTATTATTTGATTATAGAACGTCAAAGTCATGATAAAACTTTTCTCTTTAAAATATTTTAAATTATACATTATTTATACATCATATTTAAAGAAGTATTTTATAATAGTTATTAGATTATCAAGTTTTATTATACGCGTCGTTTTAAAAGTTTTATTGTAGATTTTTCATTTTATATTATGGAGTATTACTAAAATCATGTCACTGTCATCAGACAACTCTTTCGAAAATGGATATTTATCACCAAAATACCCCAATAGTGGAAATTTCTACACAAAAATCAAGAACTGGACTATTATTCCTAGTGATTTAAATGAAGCAGGACCCTCTTATGAATCATCAAAATCAAAAATATTTCAAAATGAAAATTATGAAATATCATGCAGTAAGTGTTACAAAAAATTCAAAAATAAAAATGGACTCAAGATACACCACAGCCGGACACATAAATTAACATCAATAGATCAAACGCCATTTGAATTAAGCAATAAGATCAATAATAAAAGTAATCAACAAAAATCAGAATGTAAATCCGAACAATCTGAAATAATCCAACCTGAGAGTCGTAGAAAATCCTCGAGAATAAAATCAAAGAAATCTGATATCAAGACTAATGATCAAAATTCAGACTTCAGAAATAGCAAACCCTGCACTGCAGCAACATACCCCAACGAAAGGACCCATCAAAACTGTAACAAGACCTTCAAAAATGAAAATTCAATAGTAGTGGATATATCAAGGATTCACTCTAATGTGAACAACATCCAAAATTCTAATTTTTCTGGAGAGGTAAATAACTTAAATAATAAAGTAAATGATAATACATCATGTGACTTATGTGGTAAAACATTCAAAAATAATAAAGGTGTTATAATGCATAAAACTAAAGCTCATCCTAACGAATACAGAAAAACATTAATGGATAAACACTCTAAAATTGATGATATGTTTATTGAAAGTGACAATCAAGAAATCAGTGAAGTAAATTCCATAAAAATCGAATCATTTAAAGCTAATATAGAAAAATGGCTATGTGAATTCAATAAACAATATAATAAAGAAGAATTCAACATAAAGGTTAAGGAATTTGCAAATTTTTTATCTAATTCGATTCATACATTACCTGGACCTAAACATCCCGCACGAAAATATTATGAAAAACGTAAGAAAAAACAAATAATTTCTCAAAATTGTAAATATCAAAATTGTTCTAATCCTCTAAGAAAAACAAAATCTGACCGAACGAAAAGAAAAGAAAAATATGAGTATGATTTACTACAATTTGAATTTTATAATCGACGACAAAAAGTAATAAATAAAATTCTAAACAAAGAAAATAAAAGCTGTACCTTAAAATTAGATGAGATTTTTGATAAATTTTCTGAATTATTTTCAAAAAATAATGAATCCATACGACATTCTTATAACAGAAAATCTAATTTTAATAATGAAGAAGAAATGAATTTAACTTATGACTCTAAAATTACCAAAGAAGAAATTTTAACTGCAATGAAATCATTTAAGATTGACACTGCACCCGGTCCTGATAAAATTTTAATGAGAGTTTTAAGATATGGAAAGACTTCAGAGGTTTTAGCAGAAATAGCAACATTCATCTCAAGTACTGGTTTTATTCCTGAATGCTTTCATGAAGCTAGAACTATTCTCATTGACAAAGGAGGCGATCCATCTAAAATTACCAACTGGAGACCCATAACTATATGTTCAATTTTACGAAGAATTTTAGAAAAAATTCTCGATAAAAGACTGAAAGAATATATATCATTTAATAAAAACCAAAGAGGTTTTATTAGAACTCCCGGCACATACATCAATACTTCAATAATCAATTCAATTTTACAAACTGCCAAGAAAGAAAAAAGAGATTGCTGTTTAATATATCTTGATATTCAAAAAGCATATGATAATGTTGGTCATGATCATATTCGAGCTACTCTTGAATCTTTACAAATACCTAACAAATTAAGGCAAATTATTTTCAATCTACAAGAAAATAACTCAACTCAAATTGAAACAATTAAAGGAAAAACAAAGAAAATTCCACTTAAACGAGGTGTTATGCAAGGTTCTCCTTTATCACCAGCTCTATACAATCTCTGTGTAGATCATATATTAGATGAAAATTATCAGAAGAACACATTACAAATGAACTTGGTTTTAAAATAAATAATCAGCTACAGCTAATTAATATTTTAGGATTTGCTGATGATACAGTTTTAATTGGAAAATCAAAAGCCAATGCTCTGATTTTATATGAAACAACAATTAAACTTTTCATGAGATTGGATTAAATTTAAACATTAACAAGACTAAAATCATAAATATTGTTAATGGTAAAATAATGGAAGATGAAATTTATTTAGATGGATTTAAAATAAAAACCATCAACCTAAATGAAAGTATTAAATACTTAGGAGTAAATTTTAATAATGAAATAGTAATTGACAAATCGGAAATAATTAAAAAATTAGGAAGAAACTTGATATTATAACAGCCCATCCATACCTTAAAGAAGATCAGAAATTAACCATTTTGAATACTTATATTTGGCCAATTTTAACGTACAATTTCCAAACAGCACCACTGCTTTCACTATCGAAACAATTTCTGAATGATATCGACAAAATGATTAGATGCACATTAAAAGAAATTTTAGATCTACCATCTGATTTACCGAATTCAATGATTTATACTTCAAAAAATAAAAAAGGTCTACAATTATTTTGTGCTAGTTGGGAAACATATTTACAGCACTTCAATATCTGTAACAGATTAGAACAATCAAATGACGAAACAATCTCAAAAACAAGAAATCTTTTAGATGAAAAACGTATATGTTTAGAAAAATTACAAATCACCGATAAAAATTTAATAAACGAGAAAACAAAACATTTAAGATCTTTTTTACGTGAATTAGAATATCAGAACTGGATAAACATGGCTCATAAAGGTAGAGGTGTGATTCTTTTTAAAGAATATCAACCTGCCAACAACTTACTGGATCGTAGCGGACTTACTATATCAGAAATAAAAGATGCTTTAAAAATCATCGGTGAAGTTGCTCCCGTAAGAGTTCTCCCTGGAAGGTCCAAAGACGGCACCCATTGTAGACATTGTTCTAACAATGAGAAATTCGTTTGTGAAACTTTGCCACATGTTCTTGGATCATGTCCTTTTAGTGAACGATTACGCAATCACCGTCATCATACAGTCCGAAATATGATAGCAGATGCTTTACGAATAAAAGGACTTGAAGTTTTTGAAGAAGTAACTTGTTTAGAAAATATGGGAAGTACACGTAGAGTAGACATTCTTGCAATTGATAAAAAAAAGAACATAGGTTGGATTATAGACCCAACTATACGGTTTGAAATTGACGAAAAACAACCTATGAACGTTAACCTAGAAAAACAATTAATCTATAATCAAACAATTGATTTCTTTAAAAAATCATACAAATTAAATAGTATTGAAGTAATAGGTATATTTATTGGTGCTCGGGGAACAATCACGAATTTTTTAAAAGATTTTTGTCTTAAATTTGGACTACATTCAAAATTATTAAAATCAATAGCAATCATCACCTTAAAAAAATCCATTTATATATTAAGACATCATTTATATAGTACCGGGTGGGCAGATAAGAATGCAAAGTGCTGTATCTCGGGAAATATTGATCCTACAGTTTCAAAATGAAAATTTTCCAGACATAAGTGACTATGCGAAATGCAATGAAAATATTTTCAAGATGGTCGCACTTCCGAAAATACCGGAAGTTGACACCTACTTCGTTATTTTAACGGGGACACCCTTTATATTATTGTATTTTTAAATTGCCTGGCAAAATCGAATACAGGTGGTTTTCACAATTGGAATTTTGGTTGAGTAGTTTATGAGTTATAAACAAGTGAAAATCGCAATTTTCAATTTTCAAAGCATCTCACATTGAAAACGGCTCAAGATATTTAAAAACGGCTTACATGTCCCTATCTTAACTTTTTACAAGGTATCCTACCATGTGGTTTAAATTTTTATACAGAGTGACGAAAATTAACAGATTTTTCATCACCCTGTAGAAAAATCTAAACTATATAATAGAATACCTTGTAAAAAGTTAAGATAGGGACATGTAAGCCGTTTTTAAATATCTTGAGCCGTTTTCAATGTGAGATGCTTTGAAAATTGAAAATTGCGATTTTCACTTGTTTATAACTCATAAACTGCTCAACCTAAATTCCAATTGTGAAAACCACCTGTATTCGATTTTGCCAGGCAATTTAAAAATACAATAATATAAAGGGTGTCCCCGTTAAAATAACGAAGTAGGTGTCAACTTCCGGTATTTCCGGAAGTGCGACCATCTTGAAAATATTTTCATTGCATTTCGCATAGTCACTTATGTCTGGAAAATTTTCATTTTGAAACTGTAGGATCAATATTTCCCGAGATACATGCCCACCCGGTACATAGTAACTTAATTATTAAAAAAAAAAATTTTTTATTGTATTATTATCAATGTTATTAAGTATTCTTTGTTTCTTACAACCCAGACTGTTGGGAAGATGTAATTTTATTAAATAGTTAATAAAATTTCTATATACAGGGTGAATTATAAAAAACGCCCCAAGCGATAACTCCGGTAATTTTGAAGATATGACAAAACTTTTTGGAACAAAGTGGCGTAGTTTATCATCATCTATATGTTGAGATAAACGGTCGATCAACACAACTTCCTGTTTAACCGGAAGTAACATCAACTTCGGGTTTTTAAATAGAACACCCTGTAAAATTTTATATTTTTTAAATGTCTGAAGAAATCTAATACAGGTGGTTTTCACCATTGGAATTTAGATTGAGCGGTTTAGGAGTTATAAACAAGTGAAAATCGAAAATTTTCAACTTCAAAGCAGTGTAGAACTAGAACGGCTCAAGATATGTAAAAACGGTTTACATGTCCTTATCTTAACTTTTGACATAGTATCCTACTATGTGGTTTAAATTTTAATACAGGGTGATGAAAAATCGGATAATTTTCATTATCCTGTATTAAAATTTACTCCACATAGTGGGATAAAACATAAAAAGTTAGGATAGGGACATGTAAACTGTTTTTAGATATCTTGAGCCGTTCTAGTTCTATACTGCTTTGAAGTTGAAAATTTTCGATCTTCACTTGTTTATAACTCATAAACCGCTCCATCTAAATTCCAATGGTGAAAACCACCTGTATTAGATTTCTTCAGACATTTAAAAAATATAAAGTCTTACAGGGTGTTCTATTTAAAAACCCGAAGTTGATGTTACTTCCGGTTAAACAGGAAGTTGTGTTGATCGGACGTTTATCTCAACATATAGATGATGATAAACTACGCCACTTTGTATCAAAAAGTTTTGTCATATCTTCAAAATTAACGGAGTTATCGCTTGGGGCGTTTTTTATAATTCACCCTGTATATATATATATACAATTTCATGCTGACAACCTGAATCTCACCCCTAGTTATCCCTATCCCCGGTAGTGAACTCTAACGGGTCGATTATTACACTATGAAAACAATAGGTTGCAAAAGGTGAATATTTTGAGAATAGCTTCACAAAAATGCAGATTTGATTTTAGAATCACCAGAACAAAGTGGTTTTAAAACCCGATCTGGATTACAACAATACGCTTGAATTTATATTGACATGCTTTTAAATCGCGCTCGTAATAATAACAGCAGACACTAAAGTATAGTTTCCCTATAATTTAAAGTTATTAATTTGGAATAAAGCTATGAAAGCAATGATAGTATCAGTAATAATAATAAATAAAATAGGTTCTATGCTAAACGGCCTCCCATAGAGCATACAATGTTAACTTTATTGCGGCCGTAAAAGAAGATTTTTAGTTCTTTGCATACAATTTTGTAATAACTTTTGCATTTTATTATAGCCCAACAGTCGGGCAGATTTTTCATGATATGTATTTGAAATCTAGTTACGCGAGTAAGTAGGTAGTAGTGTAAGATTTAAGGATATTACGTACAAAATGTAACAACTGCTAAATGATAATGTGGCAGGCCGGGGCAGCATAAACCTCCCTGAGCACTCAAATTTTAACTCGAATGCAGAAAATTGGAGTACGTGCTCAACTGTAACGAGTTCCGAATGGAAATATTATCTATTTTTAAAACTTTAATTTATTTTGTTGCAGGGGAGCTAGGCTACTTATTTTTAATCTTTTATAGTGTGCGCAATTTCTGTTAGGTAATTAGAGGACTTATTTCAAACCAAATGCTCTTCTCTTAAAAACGAATGAATATATAATGTCCTTATTGCAGATTTGAGAAAAGTAAATACTTAGTACTCGAGTTAAATAAATTTTTAATACAAAAATGTATAAGTTTTTTGATTAATTATTTTGAACAACCTGGTGATGAGAACAGTTGATGACAGAGAAGGTGTGATGATAATAAATGACTAATGTAAAAACAGTGATTTTCCGGTTCAATTTAAGTTAGATGACAGTTTAGGAGGCATCTTATAAAAACGTCTCAGATTTAACACTAGGAATCCATGTTCCAGAACTTGATGTACAATTTAGCTTCTTAAGCCGTTTTAAAAAAGGGTTGTCCGAGTATCAACATCCTTATGCTACTCGATGAGAGTCGAGAAAAGAAAGACAAATGAATTTATTTCCAAGGAAAGGTAACAATAACCCTTGCTACCATCTTTTGTTTGATACAATTTTAAGAATAAAAATGGAATCGTCACACCACAGGATTGGTCAATCTCAAAGCGGCGACGAGACCTAGGTTGCCGTAGCGGTGCAGAATGAAGTCACGATGTGACCGTTTGTGATGTGTGGTCGTGAAGCTGTTCCACTAGACTGGTCCTCACATTGCGAGGACGTCAACGTCAACGCAGTGGCGAGACCTTCGTCACCTTGGCTATGTAGAATAGAGTCGTGCTATGACCATATGCGATAATATGTGACCTGCTTAACTGGCACCCGGTTCCGCTCGCATTAAAAGATTGTGATGAGTGAAGATAGCGATGAGACCTGTACTTCCGCAGCAATAGAGTCACGTTGTGTCCGTATGTGAAGTGTGGCCATGGAGCTGTTCCACTGGCACCCGATCTCACCCGAATCACATGATTGGCCGTCACAAAACGAAGACGTCAAGCTCAAAAAGGTGACGAGACCTTCGTTATCACAGCGGCTTGAAATGAAGTCACGATATAACCGTTTGTGATATGTGGTCGTGGGACTACTTCACTGGCACCTAGTCTCGTTGGTCCCACAAGATTGGCCTTCACACCGCGAAGATGTCAGTCTCAAGGCGGTGACGACACCTTCGTCACCACAGCGGTGTGGAAGGAATTCACGATATAGTTGAAGAGATGGTGACAAAAATGCCTTGTATCCCCCAAATGGAATTAAAGCAGGTTTTTATCTTGTTCGAGTCCCCTTCTCAAAATCCGTCTTGTCAAGCAGGGGTCTAGCACGTTGCGATGAGCGGCTACGGATTTTTTGCCCAAGTTTACCCGAGAGATTTCAAAAAGTATCTACCCAAAGTCATTAATATGGAAGAAAATTACTGGGAGCATCTAGGCAATGAAAAAGCCCCAAACGAAGAAAAAACATTTTCTTCCAATTTTCTCCTTATGTCAAGACCCCATACCGGGTGAGTCATTAATATGGTCACCGGTAATATCTCAGAGAATTAGAGTTGTACTGCCTTAGGAGAAGATTTTTTTCTAAGGAAAGTGGCCCTCAAAATTCGCTGAAAAATAGTTTTGAGCTTCTAAAATGACCGCTAGGGGGCGAATAAATAAAATAAAAAAAATAAAAAATTCTTATCATTTCTCAAAATTGGAGTAGGTACCTACTGTAGTGTAACAGGCCTAAAACCTGAATCCTGGTTGACGGTACCAAATCTGTAAAATGTAACCTACCTAACCTCTTAAAATGGAGGTTCTGCGTCATGCGCATCAAATTCAGTAATGTGGCCCCCCCGACTGAATGATTTTGAAAAAGAAGAACCTCTTTGACGTTTGAAATGTCAACTTGTCTGTCATGAATGACTGTTTGGATTCCCGCTCTAAATGCTTGATTTGAATTTGAGGTTATCCCAACCCGATTTCAAATAAAATGGAAAATGGCCAACATTACTTACCGTTTGTGATCGTGTTTTTACCTGTGTTTGTGGTTTTACCTGGGCTCGTGATCTGTCTAGTTTTCGTCTTGTGGTGGACCTCCTGTTGTGTGCGAAGTAACCTTATTTGGTTCGTTCGTAGCAAAACGCTACGAAAATACTTTGAGCCAGTCTTTTGTTGAGAGATAGGAGATTTAATTTAAAAGACAGAGTTTCCCTCTTAAAAAGGAATTGATTTATTGACTTTTGAATTATTTGATTATTGAATCTGTTTACCCACACGCGTAATGACCCCAACCCGCAAAAGAGTTCCACCTGATCAAGTTCATAGTCAGAGTAAAAAAAGAACCCCGTGAAAATAAAAAACCTCTGACTGTGCAAAATGAAAAACATACAACGAAACGACGACATGTTAGAATCAAGCATTTGCTTGGGCGTTGAGGGGTGAGAACTAAATCTTGTATTATGTATCCTGTCATTTTACCGTTAGTCTTTGCGAACCGTTTAGTACCTGTAAAGAAAAGACATAACAAAACACACATAAATTAGACCTTTGTGATGGGAGAAACCAAATCGGTTAATACTCCCCACTCCAGACTAATACCCAGAAAAATATCAACTTCGAATAAAATAAATAAAATCAATTCCAAAGGACATCTAACGTCAAAATGAGACATAACCTATACAACAGATTGAAGCGTCGTTGTCTAACGGTGCGATTCGTGAGTCAAACATACAAAATCATATCGTCGTTTCATTTGGGATTTTACATATTTTCAAATACATTTTACACAAAGCACAACATGACAAAAACAAATGCAAGAACCCATTGATATGTAAATCTGATAAGTATGAGATTGTTAAAGAGATAAAAATAACAGAACATGTGGCATAAGTTTGCGATAAAGACAAAGAAGGTTTATCAAATAAAATGCATTCAAAGACATAATAAAATTATACAGTGTGATCGTCTAAAAGGTTTCAAGAATAAATGTAAATAGAGTTGTTGAGAGCAGAAAATAGTTCAAAATACAAAGAAAATGTGACCATCGTAAAATAAATTGTTTGTAGAGAAATGTGCTTGATCATAATAATAATAATAATAATAATAATTAGTCAAAAAGGCATGTGCTGTTTCAAGAATACAATAAATAATTCAAATAACAATAAAGATTGGATGAAACGTGGTGTTAAAATAAAGCGTGTTAATTTCCTATAAAACGTGGTATTAGAATAAATCATGTGTCCTATAAAATGTGCATTTCCTACCATTGTGTTTTTAAATAAATGATGTTTAAATAACAGATAAACAGTAAAAGGTAAGAGCTAGTCTCTTGTAATATTGCAATAACAATAAATAAATAAATAATAACTCACGTGCGTATAAATAAACAATAATAAATGCTGGGAGAACTCAGTAAATATAACCAAAACAACAGCTGAGCTTGACGGCTCGTGTTCACTGTCTCGATGTCAGAAATCAAGTGAAAGATGACCACTGAGAGTTGACTTATGACAATGCCGTACCACGTTTTTGGATACATCGAGTGACTGACAAAATTGACGTTTCTGCTTTGAAAGCTTGAAAAGTGATAAATGACATTTGAATACATAGAATATAAGTGAATAGGATCGACTCTTATTAAAACTATCATCATTGCTTAAATAGCTCGAATTTTTTATCTTGTGTTTATTATGCAATTATGCAATTTTAACCGAGAAATGTTTCTATTTGTTCCGCGCGGGGTCCAAACTCTGAAAATTTATTGAGTCAACTTACTGCGATTTACAATGTCACTTTAGGAATTTAATTCTCTTTTTTACTATGTAAAAATAAAATTATCTACTTATTAAAAAAATGTATTTAAATTTTTTAGAAAAATCGCGATATTTCCTTACATGTCAAATAACGCACTTTAGCGGTTGCGGTGGTAATCGGTGGTACTAAAGGTAAAATTAGTAAGACACAATAGACAGAAGAAGGAAAGCTCTTTGTAATGAAACTAATCGTTAGTTTGTAATGTTAAATTCGTCGACCAATAACTACCTATGATGGCTAGTGTGAATATAGTTAAGACGAAAACTTTCCAAGTAGCAAGTACCTTGCAGACACTAGTGAAATAACTTTAACTTTAAACGCTCCGTGAAGTTTCAAAGTTTGAATAGTCGAACAAGCGTTAGTTGTAGCACTAGCACAAACACAGCGCCGAAGGGATGCACCAACCGGGAAAGAACATCAAAGCGAGTCATATTTCATTAATAATCCCGCGAGAGGCCCGTCACGCTAAAATTTGCAAACGTGAAATTGTGCCCTACTTTTACATATATGGCTCGAAGCACTTCCACTGATCTAGTCTTTATTCCTTTCATACTCTCTATTCTCTCAATGAAGCACAAAAGTATATACCAATGAAATTATTACCATTTCTGGAAACAGGATCGTTTATCTGCAGGTATTTCAAGTAGGTACTAAGTAGTAGTTTTCGATATGATTTTTTTTACTGCGAAGGTAGTGTTTATACATAAATAATTATTGCATTTTGTATTTTTTATGGAAGAGTTTTATATGAAACTATCTCGTTTGGTGAGGAACGTAGGTAAGCTATGTGTTGTTAGTAGGTAGTTATTGTTGTCTGTCTCATCAACACAATTGTTTGATGGTGTCAGATGAAAGCAGGAGGGAAGTAGATGACATCTAATTCTGTATTAGCGAAAGGGAATTCGGTAGCCGGAGCGTGTGAATCTGCTGGAGAAATTCAATAAACAGAAATAGACCAAATGCCTTACGTTCCAAAGACGTATTTGATCTTGTTAGCCCCCGTTGGTTTTTTCTGTTTCCACTAACAACTCAGAGACGTACCTACCTATCATTCTTTCCAGTTCTTTTAATTCTTAAAAATACCAGGTGTGAAACAATTTTCATAAAGTTGTTATATTTTCGTCAGAATCGAGAAAAAAGCTGAGGTAGGCTAGAATATATCTGCATATTGCGTTAGAGTATATATGGTTAATGTAATCTTCCTCGGATATTTATTTTTACGTTGCAGTTTGTATAATTCTCCTATAGATCCCTCGATTTATTGAGAAGAAAAGAAACGTGTAAAAAATTTAATGAAGATAAAAAACAATTAGACATTTGCTTGTAACACCCATTTAACTTGTAATTAACCGCTCCACCACAGCTGTCAGGAATTAGAAATAACTCAAACGTCACAATATTGAAGAGAGATATCCTGTTGCTTATCAATCCGCTGCCTTTGGGAAAAAGGGGAAAGATTAGCTTCCGTACTCTTCATAATATTTTTATATCAAGGTAATCTAGAGTAACGCTGAAAAAACTGGATAGATAGGTACAGACAGATGCGGTAGCGGCAGGTATTATACCGTGTGAAAAGTTTCAAAGCAGAACATAGGCAAATAGCATGGGATATCACATATTTGGTGTTTATTTCTCACCACTTTTATTTACAAGAACGGTAGTGGTGTCTATCGAAAGAGAATTGTTTTTTGAGCAATTAAAAGCTTTGTTACAAGATAAAATAACCATAATTTATTTTGCTCTAGCTTCGAGAGAATAGAGACGTTTAAGGAAATGGCAGCTATATCCCACTTGGCATTTAACATTGCAGCAAAGTTGATTTTTCATTATTTTTCAAATTTCATTTGGTAAGTTGTTGAAATCTTGCTTTAGCTTTTGTAAATTGCCATGTAAGTACAGAAAGTTCCGAAAGTAATGTTGCAGCTGAAATGTTGAAACTTCACTGCATACCTACTTCAACACTAAAGAAAACTAACTTTGAAGTGCACTGATGTTAGATACGTAATGTTGTGGTTGGAATGTTTCAACAATGTGCATTTTTGAAAGTCAACGGGACCTAACCCTGCAACTTTGACTTTTTTTTCTTCGAGGGCCGTCTGATACAAGATCGCCGGAAGCACCTCACCCTCATGGGCTTATTGTGCTAAACCCCCTTTGCTTCATGCCACCAATTCTGTCAGTCTGGTCCCCTGAACTAGTTTGTACAGTCCCATCACTGGATGAATGTCATATTCTTCCGGACTCATTTTTGGTTGTCCATATGATACGTAAATGATTCCTGCTTAGTGGTAGAAGTTCTCCAGTTGTCTTTATGAGTCTCTTGAAGAAGGCTTTCCCATGTTGATGTTTGGTCTTTTTATCCCATTTCTTAACCCATGTATTAACTTGGACCCGTGCTGTACTTTTTGGTAATACCAGACCCGGTTCTGGGCCTATATATTTAGCCGAGGATCCATTTCTTGCCAGCTCGTCGGCTTTTTCATTGCCTATGATTCCGCTGTGTCCTGACACCCATATCAAAGATATTTTCTTGTGTCCTGCCAGGCTTTCGAGGTTTTCACGACATTTCCACAGTAGTCTGGACGTTATCTTAGGGTTACCTATAGCCCTCAGAACCGCCTGACTGTTTGTCAATATGTTGATCCGCTTATTCCTATAGACCCTGTTGTTGTTCTCTATATTTTTTATTGAAATAAAGTTGACCACTGCCCAAGAGATATGTTGTATTGAGTGTTGTCCAGCTCATTGTATACATATGTCGGCTCCAGTCCCTTGATCGGTCTTTGACCCGTCTGCATACCAGCTTGCTCGACCAGCCTTTTGCTGTCTGTTGGTTCAATCAATTCCTTCCGATCATGATGCTTACCTCAAAGTTCTTTTGGAATTTGAATTTTGGAGTCATGTGGTGTGTGTTTGCATCGAGCACAACTTTGACTTAGAAATACAACAAAGTCTTAAATGTATTGTGGGAATTAAAGTTGCCAGCAATGTTATATGAACATACATTAACCTAACCTAACCTTGCTTTGTATTAGAAACTCTGCATATACTGATGAATATGATATTTATCATCCATCAGTAACGTAAAATTGTTACGTGTTTTCTAAGGAGTTATTGTGAGACACATAAGAGGGGTTCCAACTGTCTAGAATTGCGAATGACGAAACCCAATAACCTATAGGCAGAAGACGAGACCATATCGCGTGAAATCTAACATAAGATTGAATTAAAACAACTTCTAGGTCTTTTATGTTTGAAGCGAGTAAGAACGGGATTTGGCAATTTATAGTTATTAAAAATTAAATTTTCATTACGTGTGTTAGGCACAACATCAAACTTGGAAAGATTAAAATTTATAAGATTTTTTAGACAGCACTGCCCAATTAAATCCAAATTATTTTGCATAGTCAATGGGCGTAAAATTTCAAGTCACCCGCATAACAAACAACAATGTCATTGTATATATTAAAAAGGTGGCGTACCCAGGATAGATCCCTGTGGCTCACCAGAGAATGCATCTAACATATCTGACCAGAATTCTGATAACTCAACAAATTAACTCCTGCTTGGAAAAGAAAGAGTAAGCTATGATTTACAGTCTACAAGATCGAAGACGTTGCTAAGATTCATATAGACAAGCTAAACTAGTCGCTATACGTCCAAATTTTCAGAGATTGATCATGAATCACTGCTAGATTCTTTACAATGGATTTACTCCTTACGAAACTAGGCTGGCAGGTCGAGTGTTTTTGACTGAGGTTACATTTTATCCTCCGATAGAGACAGAGTTCGAAGAGCTTAGAGAAACTAACATAGAAGTGCAATTGGTCGACAACTTGCAACGGAAGATATATCACCGGTCTTAAAAACTAGAATCGTCTTGTAAACTTTCCATTTATCTCGAAAGCTGTGTTTTTTGAGAATTAAGTTGAAAATGTGAAGTAATTGATCAATTAGGATATGAGTTCAGCCCTTCATAAAAAAGCTGGAATCACGTCAACCCTTGCGATCGTATGGTTTTGAACTTTTTTACAGATAACAGGAAATCGGATTCCTGGAAAGCACATGGCAAGAATGTTGTAGAAATGCCATCATTAGTACTGAGAGCTAATGCATATGAGGTAGTAAAAATGTGACCGTCCCGAAAGCAAATACTGAAAAATGTTCCAAAATAGTTACCAACTTTCAATAGATCACCGTAATATGACACTTGAGGGGAAATAGAACACTCACCTCTTCTACGGTTATTCGCACCTAGGTCCCATTAGATTCTAAAAGTCAATTTCACAAAAAACTACCATTCTTTTTAGAATGTACATAAGAAATGGAATTGTTGAGTGTAAAATTGATGAAAACAGGGATATGGTAGTCATTTTTGCAATAAGTTAAAGAGCTAAACGAAGTCTTGCGTAATAATGTAGCCAGCAAACAGGAACAATGTCGACAACCTACCTTAAACGACGTAGAGCCACAGATACAATGGAATTCCATATTATGTTTGGTTCATGTTGATGTAATCTAAATCTTGAAACACGTAATTACCTACTCGATCAATACGGAAAATTTTCATCTTGCGAGAAATTCCGAAGACAAGGTATGATCAAAAGAGAAGGATTCTTAATATTTCAAACTTCTAAGTAAATAGTAAAAAGGTATAATGCAGTAAAAGGGTCGTTCTACTCGATGCTCTTTTCTCTGGTGACTTCCATTGAATTTCATTTGCGACCCCGCGTCCGTGATCCTCTCATTAAATTTTCTTTATCATTTAGAACCAATCGGAATCTTATCTCGAAACTATTTCCTTATACGACGGGCCTTATCAACGACTCGCCTCCAGATGCCTGTCTGTTATGTCATTCAAGAATGTCTTGCTTGAAATTATTTACTTAAGTGAGAATATATGTTTTATTAAATATGAGCGAAAAAATTGGGGGGTGATTCTTTGTTGGATTTACTTGATTCCTAAGCAGGTTTTTCAAATGAAAGTGAATCATTTGTCTCTCTCCTGTTGAGATATGACCTCTTGAAGGGGGCGTCTCAAAAGTAAATTGTATCTTTTTTCTTGCAGCCTAAAGGCTTTTTTGGATAGGTAGTTGTATTTATTCTAAATTAAAAAGGAACCTTGTGATTTTTTCCGTAAAAATTATATTCGAAAAAATAATATTCAAATTTAATTATTTCTTAAAATTTCTAAAAATCGAAATCTAAATCTAAACAGGTTATCCAAAATGCTCAGTATTGATCACCCGTTACAATTCTTCAACTTATTTATATCATCATTTCCCAAATTAATGTAAAAAATCTGTAAGTAAAAGTTATGCCAGTCTCAATGCGCCCGGCAGTCAAAGGAAAACAAACAACACAAATCTCTGCTGCCCAAGAATAGATCTCGGATCGAAGCGATAAGACAAAGTCCCTTCTATTGATCCACCATCCATATAGGCACAACTTCTTTCGAGGGGGATTTCACATACTGTCTCTCATGATAGCTAATTCTCAGCTCGAGTTTGAAGCGACAAAATGCAGACGGCACTGGTCGAGAGATGCAGGAATTGAGAAATAGAGAGAGAGAGAGAGAGAGAAGTTTGATAGGAAAGGTAAAGAGTTATCCGTTGATCCAGGTCCCGGCAACTCAGACCCCCAGACACTTCAAGTGAGCGATCCGGTGACCTCGCATCTCTTTGAATTAGCCAAGCAAGCTGCAGACTTGGGCCCTTTACTAACCGGCGCCGCTTATTACAACCGGCGTCCATTTCTTACTAACTGACCAGCTAGCATAAGGGAGTCATATTTTTTATTTTTTTTTTAAAGAGGGAGCATCGGTCTTAACTGTGTAGGTAAGACATAGTCGCTCCACTCTGGTAAATTGGCTTTGAGCACGAACTCTTTAGCCACACACACTTTTAAATTATATTTGCCTTTAAAACCTTCGATCGCTTGTTTTACTTTTCACAGACATTCGAAAATGAATCTGAAAAGTAAAGCGGGCCGAGGTGAGTTTCGAAACCGCGATCTATGGCTTCGTGAGCCAGCGGAGTACCACTAGGCCACGCAAGTCACTGGAGTCATATTTTACAGGGTTACTGGTAACTGGATACATTCCTTTGGTGATCTGATAAAACAAGAGGTAAGGAGTAAATTAACCCCAACATGCACCATACAAAACTCAATAGATTTTGAGATATTTCGATTTTCAACTTTTCTTAAAAAAATGGGTTGAAATGTCTTGAAATGTAATTTTCAAAAAATCTACTTTAACTTTTTGATTTTTTTTTTGCTGGAATACTTGTCCAATACTATGCTTCCTTCTGGAATAAAAAATATCCTGAGGTATTTCGATAGTGTGAAAATTTCATAGAAAAACTTTCACAAACTATTTTTTTTAAATAAGATTTAAAAGTTTTTACAAGTTATTTTCGCAAAATTGTCAAGGCAACTTGCGTACAAATTGTTTTAAAAACTTTCTTAGGCCCGTATTCATCAATAAATATAACCCCTGGGGTTATATTTTAGAACATGTGATTGGTTTAAAATTCGTAGCGTTCGTAGGGTTTGAGCGTTAGACCAATCAGCTGTCAGAAAATTCAAAATATAACCCCAGAGTTATATTTTGAAGTTTGATGAATACGGACATTAGTGTAGTACCTATCTAACAAGGTACGAATCTTGTACAAGAATAACAGAATCTCCCCGCTATGTACCGTTACCGAGGAACAAATCCTTAAGTCGGGACGTTTTAAAAAAAATACGGCCCTGAACGGGGGTCTTAAAATTCTCTGATCCGGCCCATTTTCAATAGGTCGTATTTGGGGGTGACGAGCTTCGTCCCTACCAAGTTTCGTCCCGATCGGTAAAACTTTCAGACACTTAGGCCCGTATTCATCAATAAATATAACCCCTGGGGTTATATTTTGGAACATGTCATTGGTCTAAAACTCGTAGCGTTCGTAGGTTTAGAGCATTAGACCAATCAGCTGTCAGAAAATTCAAAATATAACCCCAGAGTTATATTTTGAAGTTTGATGAATACGGACATTAGAGTGGCTATTACTAGGCTATTCCCGAAAAATCCCGAAATTCTCGAAAAAATGACACTTCCCGGGAACGGATCCCGCTCATTTTCAATAGGCATCGTGCCACGGTGCGCCTCTTCAATTGAGCAAAATTTCAACTTTCCCACATGAAAACTGGCGGCTCTAGAGTGTTTCCTAGCAAAGTAACAGACAGACAGACCGACAGACAGACATTTTTCGGGCACAAGAATACGTATACTTACGAAACTTCTGTGACTTTGCTAGGAAACACTCTAGAGCCGCCAGTTTTCATGTGGGAAAATTGAAATTTTTTTTTTTGAAAATTACATTTCAAGACATTTGAACCCATTTTTTTAAGAAAAGTTGAAAATCGAAATATCTCAAAATCTATTGAGTTTTGTATAGTGCATGTTGGGGTTAATTTACTCCTTACCTTTTGTTTTATCAGATCACCAAAGGAATGTATCCAGTTACCAGTAACCCTGTATATTATTCAATTCATTTGGATCGTCAATGTAAAATTGGTAAACGATTATTTTGTTTTTCGACAGATCACAATAGGTGCATATACAGGGTTATCCTAAATAAGTAATTTTCAAGGGGCGATTCGTTGACTCAATCTAAGGAAAAAATTCACATTAGCATGTGTCCATAAGTAGATAATGGGAAATATTTTCCTTAGAATGAGTCAAACCATCACCCCTCAAAAATTTTCCGTGCTTATTTAGGATAACCCTGTATTGAACACTTTTGCTTATTTGGCTGAAGGTTATCAAAAAATGTTACCAGTGGAAATTAGAAAAATGGATTCTCTGTATAGCTTTATTGAGTCCAAGATGGTTTATATGCAGTCGTCTGTTCCTGTTTTTACACCGCAGAAAATACAGCAAAGTGAGCGGGTTGTGGCGCGATGGTTTAGGTCACCGCCTGAAACCGTTGTCGCTGCCACTGTCTGTGGTTCAATTCCCAGCTCGGCTTAGTTCTTTGTATTCGTTTATAAAACTATTTTTTTCTCTACAAATGTTTCTGTAGCTGTATGGGTTCCCTCACAACGCCAAATTACAAGAGTGGAGCGACTATGTCTTACCTACACAGTTGCTACCGATGCTTCCTCTTTTTTTCAATACAGCAAAGCAGCATGCAGACACGAAGTAGCGACGTTTGCCGGAAGCCGACAGACGTTTTATTTTAAAATTTAATGTCGGTATAAGAAAATTATCTACACTATTGAACTCTTTTGAAGGATTAAGTACTGCCCTTTTGATATTTAGTCATTCACTGTGATATTTTGTCCCACTTGAGGTCTGGGATTTTTGGAAGTTATCTTGATGGTATTGATTTTATTTATGTTTAGTTTTATTCGTTGTGCAGATGTTTCAAAGGAGGACAATATTTCTTTAGCAGCTCTCATCTGGCTATTCTGTCTAAATCATCCGCAAATGAAAAAAAAAACAAGCTTCTTCCCTTTCGCAGTGAAGCTTGTTGTTAATTTTGGAGTGACTTCCCTGATAGCATAAATTCCAGGGCTATCTCTAAGACCTCAGTGTATTTTAATGCTCTCTGACATCTTGTTGTCGATTATTACTTTTGCTGAGGAATTAACTACACACATCCTAGCCAATTTGGTAATTTTACGGGGTATGCCAATTTCTATCATACCCTTCCACAGGAAGTTTCGATTGACTGAATCGTACGCCTGTTGAAAATCCAAGCATGCATGGTGAACGTCTTTGTTAAATTCCCAGATTTTTTCCACAATCTGTCGTACCTATGGTGAATACTTGTCTATTGTGGATCTTCCGGCTTGAAAACCACATTGATATAATCTTCCAAAATTTCTTCGTTGTAGTGCGTCAATCTTGGTAGCAAAATCATTGATAACACCTTATATACATAATTAGACCGGTTGCACGACATTTTGTGAATGACGATTCACATACCAAGCAGACACGCTGCAGACATGGAGGGACTTGTCGTCCACAAATGTTTCATGACACTGCTTGCTCCCAAGCAAGTCAAGCAACATTTCGACAGTTGCAAAGAATAGGTGTATGTAGCTATACAATACAGACAATACTGATGATGAATCTGAATTTGACGACATGATGTATTGTAGACGTGCGAAGTATAAGTCTTTTTATGATATTTTGAATGTCATAACGTGTCTGCAACATGTCGTCGACATGTCGAAAACAAATGTCGTATAACGGTCAATTTACAGCTAACGAAACAAGCACGGGGCGGTTGTTCAACGTGGACGAGTATTTTGAATGGCCGCGTTCACATCTGACAGTGACGTTTTGTTGTAAGTCCATCACCGTCAGAATTAAATGCAGCCATTCAAAATCCATTTATTAATAAAAATTGGATGTAAATGGACCTTAATGGTCACATCTAACGGCACGGACACTGGGCGGGTATTCAACGTGGACGTGCAATTTTATTAAAAAATGGATTTTGAATGTCTGCATTTACATTTAACGGAGACGGGCTGACAACCGCTCCGTCATTTTCAGATGTAAATGCTGTCATTCAAAACTCATTTATTAATATAAATGCACATCCACGTTGAACACCTGCCTCGTGTCCGTCCCCTTAGATGTAAATTGACCTTTGGTGATTGTTGCGTATAGACTTACTGCCAAGAACTCAATTGTTCTATTTGTATAGCAAGTCACGCGGTTTGGAATTTTGATTAATTTTAATTACTCGAAGGACCAGCGGGAAAATAATTAGGGGAGCAATTAAGGGGTATAATTTCTAGGATGACAATTATGCACCTACCTTAAATATCCCATGTAGACAGCTTAGTGAGCTTTCATTTGGCGACCAGGGCCGAAGATACTATCGCGTCGCATAGCACTTGTGGATTGCAATGTAAACACTCATCTTATGTATACACCCGGACGTGGACCGACCGCGACGACAGTTCTTCTCATTCTCTTGGGTGAAGTGGTAAGTGGTAGGCACCCTCTGGCTGTATGCCCATAGGACATGGTCTTGCGCACCATGTTGTCACGTTCCTCTCCCCCCCGTGCATAATTCAAAATAAGGAGGGAATTATATGGAAAAGGAAAACATGGGAACGGAACATACCGCCCACCAAAATTACAAAGTAATTTTCCGGAAAATTCGGAAAAACGTAAATACATTCTGGCACTTGCGCCTGCATTAATAATATGAAACATTAAAATAAAAATGACTCTGTTTAACTTACAGAAACAAATTGCATATGTACAGATGAATATATATGACACCGTCTACTGCGATGGTAGAGGCCATAGCTTGACCAAAGGTCGTCTTAGAATTCCGGTGGCGGTGGCCACAGATGGCGAGATAATAAAATGGAATAAGGATCACCAGAATCAACTCCTACGACACTGAAAGCCTTAAATTGGCTTACACGAAGCGATGGAAGATCACCCATAGGAGGGGCAGTGCAAGTAGGACGTGTACGGAAACAACGGTTGCATTTACTTAGCAAGCCGCGAATTACCTTTCGCGCCGAAAGCACCCAGAAATTCTGTTCAACCAAATACATCGTGGCATTAACTCCTGAATGAGCATTCAGTTCGTGAATATTTCGAATTATCAATTCAGTGAGCCTGTGTTTACCCGGTAAAAGAGCCGGGTGTTTGGTCTCAAAGGGCAAAGTTGCGTTTACCAAACGACCTCCCACTCTAAGGATTCCCTTGTCATCAATAAAAGGGGATAACCTCTGCAAGTATTTTGGGATAGAAGACCCCTGTCGAATCTGAGCAATTTCAGATTGAAAGGCGACTGATTGCACAGTCTTAACCATAGTCAGCAAAGAATGATGCAATTCGGAATAGGTCAACGCTCCGTGCCTCCTACAAGAGTTTGTACAATTGTAAGTAAAGCGGAAGCAATAGGCAAGAACACGCTGAATCTTAGTTAGAGAGGATACACGAACAAGAAGGTCATCAATCTCCGTCGGAATAATTTCTGTTAGGAGGGAAATGGTCTTAATTTCTTCTTGGGTATCATTAGAATGTGAAAAATCTGACGGCCACATTGAAGGCGGTTGACTGAGCCACTGGGGACCCGCCCACCAAAGCGAGCATGACAACATCCCTTCGCGAAGGAGACCTCGCGAGGCCGGATCAGCGGGATTATCAGCTGATGGAACATGGCGCCATCGATCAGGAGGGACAACATCTTGTATGTGACTCACCCTATTGGCCACAAATGTTTTCCATCTGTGTGGGGATGATCGTATCCATGATAGAGCAACGGTAGAGTCACTCCATGCGGTAATGTGATTGATCATTAGGCGATCATTAAACGTGGTAAGAATGAAGGATACTACATCCGACAATAAAGACGCGGCACATAACTCGAGGCGTGGAATCGATATCCTTTTGAGGGGAGCGACCTTTGATTTGGCCATTATCAACGAAACTTGAATATTACCATAATTGTCCACAAAACGGAAGTATGTTACACAAGCGTAACCAGCCTCAGAGGCATCGCAGAAAGCGTGTAGTTGGCATTCCACGAAAGTCGCAGGCTTTAAACATCTAGGTATTTTCACATTGCTTAGCTTCGATAGTGAAGCCTTATAAGCTTGCCATTGTGAGCAAATATCAACGGGTGGAGGTTCATCCCAATCTAAGCCCAAAGCCCAAAGACGTTGGATCAAATGCTTAGCAAAGAATGTAACTGGAGAGAGAAACCCAAGGGGGTCATAAATTCGGGCAATTTCCGAAAGAATCGATCGCTTGGAGCAGTCAGTATTGATTGGGGTGACCCTAAAAGAAAATGAGTCCAAACTAGCTTGCCATTGAAGGCCTAGAATCTTAACCACCGATTCTGACTCCGGATCGAAGTCAGATGCTTGTGTCTGACGATGCATTTCAGGGATCCCACTCAGCACCTCTGAGTGATTAGATGCCCACTTTCGCAATTCAAAACATCCAAGCTTTAATAGCTGGATCAATTGATCTCGCATTTCTATAGTAGAAGCAAGATCGTCAGCACCTAAAGCCAAATCGTCCACGTAAAGGTTGTGATTTATGGCTTCGGCGGCGAGGGGGAATTGATCCTGGCCCTCATGAGCTAGCTGGAGTAAGCATCGGATAGCCAGATAAGGACTGCTAGAGACGCCATATGTAACAGTACATAAAATGTATGTCTCTATTGCCTTCTGCGGGTCAAAACGCCAACGAATCAGCTGATAACTACAATGGGATTTCTCAACTGAAATTTGACGGTACATTTGGCGAATGTCGCAGGTGAAGACATAAATTGGTAGACGAAAAAGCAATAAAATAACCGATATATCGGCTTGCAATTTGCTTCCAGTAAGCAGAGTGCTATTGAGCGAACTTCCGTTATTATCCTTGGCGGAAGCGTCAAAGACAACACGAATCTTGAAAGAACTACCTTCGGATTTCATAACACAATGGTGAGGTATGAAATAAGCATTAGGATGCGGAGGAGTAGATGTGAGTTTGGACATGTGTCCAGCGTCTAAGTAATCTTGCATAAAATTATGATACATATCTCGTATCTCAGGTTGTTTCGACAACCTACGTTCAAGAGCAAGAAGACGGCGATCGGCAATTTCGATGGATCCGTCAAAGGTCGGTAATGATCGAGAGTCCTTGAAGGGCAAGCACACTCCGAAGAGTCCAGAAGGTTCGCGAAAGTGACTATTTACAAACAAATCTTTCACCTCTTTATCTTCAGGAGCAATAATTGGTTTGACAGAAACCTCCTCAAGACTCCAAAACTGTTTTAAAGTGTCATTAAGACAGGGCTCATTTGAATGTGAGACAAAAAAGGAATGTGCGGGCGACGCAGATGTAGCTGAAGTTGGACCTAACAAAACCCAACCAAATATGGTATTAATAGCAGCAGGTCTATTACCATCGCCAGCTATTACACCCTCCTTGACAATCAGGGCGAAAACTTCAGCCCCGAGCAGCATGTCAACGGGACCAGGGGAATGCCAAGAGGGATCAGCGAGTTTCAAATTGTCAAAGCACGCATCAGCAGATAATGTTATGGTCGGTAAATTCGAACATATAGATGGTAATACCATTGCAGACACATTAAAACTAATTGGCGAGGGTCCATCGGTGCGAACTGAACAATTCACAACACCGTGTGAAGAAGTTATGGATGTATGAGCGACACCAATGATCGGTGATGACGAAGGAATAAGAGGAAGCGCCAGACGCTTGCGACAGCGATCTGTTATGAAACTCGTTTGACTTCCCGAGTCCAAGAGCGCTCTCACGGATTGGTAGTTGCCCCATTTATCACGGACTTGTAATTGAACTGTTGCCAATAATACCGAATGAGACAACCCCGAATGCTTTCCTATTGAGGACATAACAAGTGAAGGAGAAGCGTTCGTTTTGGAAGCTTGAGCGGGAGACTCAGTAGGAGCCGTATTATTATTCGAACCTCCGTTCATGTCGGAAGATTTAGAGAAATGTAGCAATGTGTGATGCTTACCAGCACACTGTCTACATGTGAATGTAGACTGACATGCCGAAAATAAATGCGAATCACTTAGGCAATTGGTGCACCAGCGTGCAGCCTTGGCGGTTGTGAACCTCTTATGTGGGGACAAATTTACAAACGCATTGAATTTTTGGATAGAATGCGATTTGTCATTGCAATATGAGCAAGAAGTAATATAACTACTCCTTTGAGACTGCTCGGCAGATGACACCATAAATGTATGTGGTTTGCGTTTGTCTGCAGGGCGCGAATTTGCTTGATTAGGGTCTGAGGCGTGCTTATTGGACGACCTGGAAGGCATACTCATCTCATGAGTTTCTAAGGCACGACACTGACTAGTCAAAAAACATTTCAGATCGTCAAAACTAGGGAATTCCTCCTGCGCGAATTTTAACTCAAACCTCTTGCGGGTGGAATCGTCAACCTTGTGAAGTAGCCAATTAAAAAGCGTGAAATCCCACAAATCTAAATTAGAGAATTTCTGTAGAGCAGCAATATTCTCATTGAAAGTATTAATAAGAAGATCCCTTAACGACTGAGTCGAGTTTGGTTGACACTTTGACGAGTTAACAATCGTATTCCAATAACAGGTCGCCAAGACTCTTTCATTCTGATATCTATCAATCAGTGTATCATATGCGATCAAATAATTTTCTTCAGTTAACGGAAGATGACGAACGAGAGCCAAAGGTTCCTTGGAGAGAGTGGAGATCAAATATTGGAACTTATCAACGGAAGATAAATCGCAGTTATTATGAATTAAGGAGACATATACGTCGTGAAAAGACGGCCATGCTTTTAGATCGCCATCAAAATGCGGTAAATTAATTTTTGGTAAACGTACTCGACCTCGAGTTTCGTTTGCGTAATTTGACGCGTTGTCCGCCTCACGCGTTAATAATTCCTTACCAAGGAGAGGCAATTGCGATTCGGATTTTTTAACTTCAAATTCAACCTGAGAAAGACTCATATGAATACCTTCGATTTTATAGAAAACGCAGTCAATCTGATCGGATAGCTCACGCAGTAACTTCCAATTTTCAGAAGCTTCATCAATGACCATATTAAACCAAAGCGACTGAAACTCGGTATAAATGTTAGACGCATTTTTGAACGCAGAATAAAATTCGAATTTATCTTCAGGATTAGACTTGGCCTTCAGACCAACCTCCAATACGGATTTTAACTTCGATAAGTTAATTTCAGCGATGATTTTTGCCTTATCCACCGTAGTACACGACATTTTACGGCGTTTACACTGCGTGAATTTTACGCAATACGTCCACGAAACAGAATACAAACGTATCTACCTATTTAGGGGTAAATGTAAAATGTCTAAAATGTAGACAAATCAAAGCAATAAAATATTAATCGGTTACAACACAGGTGTGTTCACTGTGTTCCAGCCAGCTGCAGCTGTGGAACTTCTCGCTCGATATTGGCACAAAAAATCTGTCTGGAGAAACTAGTACCTACCTAACACGACCTGCAAATAATGCGTGCAAGAGAAGTGTTTACATACGTACCTAAATAAGAATCAAAGTAGGTACCTACAGGTATCTATACAATATAATAATTATTATAATAATAATTGCTGATGGAGATTAAGAATATATTACCCAATCAATAAAAAACCAATTGACGCAATTTATCACTGGAAAGTCAAACCCGCGCGATTAATTAATAAGTTAAGTTAATGCGGGCGAAAATGCAAGAATGTATATCAAATTTTGACTGATTATGAACTGTAATTATTAAAAGGTCTTAAAAGTGATTCAATTTAGAAAATCGGGCTCGAAGACCAAAATGTTGCGTATAGACTTACTGCCAAGAACTCAATTGTTCTATTTGTATAGCAAGTCACGCGGTTTGGAATTTTGATTAATTTTAATTACTCGAAGGACCAGCGGGAAAATAATTAGGGGAGCAATTAAGGGGTATAATTTCTAGGATGACAATTAATTATGCACCTACCTTAAATATCCCATGTAGACAGCTTAGTGAGCTTTCATTTGGCGACCAGGGCCGAAGATACTATCGCGTCGCATAGCACTTGTGGATTGCAATGTAAACACTCATCTTATGTATACACCCGGACGTGGACCGACCGCGACGACAGTTCTTCTCATTCTCTTGGGTGAAGTGGTAAGTGGTAGGCACCCTCTGGCTGTATGCCCATAGGACATGGTCTTGCGCACCATGTTGTCACGTTCCTCTCCCCCCCGTGCATAATTCAAAATAAGGAGGGAATTATATGGAAAAGGAAAACATGGGAACGGAACAGTGATGAATAGATCTTATTTTGAATTTTCGTAAACATACCTACTACTAACTGGTCCACGTTAGAGAAGTTATGTGTAAATAGCGGGTTAGAGTTTGATTTGTTGCTGTACCTAATGTCTATACCTATGCCTAATAACCCGATTGAATGAAGTACTTCAAATAGAAAGAAAACTCACTGGGATTGAATAATCCCTCTGGGGGTAAAAGCTACTCACGAAATAGCTGAAGCCTCTTTTGATACACTATTTAAGGACTGTTATTTATCAAATTTATCAAATAATTAAAATAAATTTTTATTTAGACAATCTCTTGATAAGTAAACATGATTTTTATTTGCAGCCAGGCACCCCCACTTATATGTTTTTGGTAAAAAATATATCTTGAAGGATCAATTAGTTACGAAACTTTCATATCGTCCATCTCAATACATAAAATTATTTTCCTCTAGCTTGTTTGTCGCACGTCACTTTGAAAGCGAAACTAGCATTATTAGCTGAGATAGTTTTTTATCGCTCAAGAAATCCGAGCGACAGGAGTTATTTGTTTGAGAAATTGTGCCGGATTATTGAGATGCCGTTTCATGATTTTTATACATCCAGCGTCATAAAAATCTATAAAATTTTATGTACTATAAGCAAGTAAGGAAACTTTCCGAGGCATCAACAGCAGTTCGATGTTCAACTCTTCTATACGACTAACCATAAACTGATAAATACGCGCACATTCCTGACCTGACCTGGTAGTTGGATGACGTTAAATGCAGGCTGAGCACTTTATTTTCCTCTGGGATGGAACTGCTTTCTTCAATAATTTAACAATAACTGCTAAAGCCCTGTTAAATTTGTTAGAGAAGATATCAATTTCCCCCTAACAGAGGCGTACAATTTTGCAATATTTATTATGATGGATGAGTTCGAGTTTTATTTCAGATGATCCACTATGAAAATAGCAAAATTGTGGAAGGGTCATAAATCAAATTAGCTATTTCTAGTTCCACTTTTTCCATAATTCAGTATGAGAAATGATAACACCCCACTAAAGAGTGACATGATGTGGAGGAAATGAACATTTATCGCCCCATTCTGTGCAATTTCCGCAGGCGTGCAGACACTAACGGCAGATAGCATATTGCCCTCTACAACTATGCTCCGAAACTAAATTGTCATCTCTCTAAAATTATGTAGGTAGATATATACGTTGCTTTTGGGTCGATGCTTAACATGAGAGTTTTAATAAAAAAAAATTGAGCCTTTCAAAATTATGATCATAGATGATAGGCAAGACTTCCCGCACTATGGATTGCCGATATTTACGAAGCGCTGGACAGTGACAGAGCAAATTTTCTGTAGTTTCGTTTCCTTCTCCATATCCTCTGTACTTTTGGTCTCATGTTATCCCATTTGTATGAAGAGAGAGTGGCCAGAGTAAATACATATTAAGAGTTGAGGCTTGTTCTTGATAGATGCAGGAGCTATTTAGCATTTTCGGGTCAGGGCTAGTAATTATTACTAACATGCTTGGCGGCATGTCTTTGGTTTCGCCATATTTTACGTGTACTTGATATACTATTGCCCGTATTCACAAACGATAATTTCCTAAATAATTACGTAATTATTTAAATGAGTGAGATGGAGATATGCAGTTTTTTTGCAATAGAATGAGATGGAGATAATTGATTACGTAATTATTTTGGAAATTATCGTTTGTGAATACGGGCGTATATCTTTGATTAGGGTTCTGGTACCAGTTTGTGCCTCGGCACAAATAGTTCGGGTCCCACAGGGTTCAGGTTTGACCTTCCGTCCGGCCAGCTGATCTACTATTACATTTACTTTATCTTCATCATGATCTTTAACCCATACAAGTTTTACGGTATCCTGGGATTGCCTAGGGCTGACAACGCACATCTTAACTATCTATTAGAATTTTTCACATTCCTGTTTTCGATGTTCTTAGTTCTTAGTCTGTGCTCCGTTAGCCGCTTGGATTACTCCCATCAGTTCATACACCACAGGGGTGTAGTCATTTCAAGATCTAGTTCCTGAGAGTAAACTCCTGCACCCAGTCCGTTGTTTCTCTTAGAGCCATCAGTGTAGATCGATAGAGTATTTTTTGGCACCCTCCTCCTCCTTGAAGTACTTCATAGATCTTATTTGTTTGGTATATTGGAGGCATACTGGCTGTGCATGCAAGAAGCACAAGTTCTTTGCTGTACCTTCCTTAGGATGCGAGTGTGTCCTACCAGTGTCCCTCTATTGTACTATAACCCTCCTTGTTGTAATATGTGTGTAGAACTCATTGCCATTTCTTCTACATAAAAATGTAGAAGCGGCAGGTTCAATGAATGAATTTCTATTTCGCTAGTTGGATGGATAGGCATGCAATTTGTGACTTGTCTCGTAGTAGGTCACCAGACAAGTAAGGTATATCATAGCATTGATCTTACTAGATCAGTGTATATCTACAGAGAGATTTTGGAAGACAGGCTCCACGTCTACCCTATCACTCTGCGATCCTATCAGAGTGCCCTGCGTGCTTTTTCTGTTTTGGTTTCAATGTGTTTGTCCCAGCTTGATTTTTTGACAAGGACCACTGCAAGATGCGTAAGCTGAAGTTGCGTAGCAGATAATTTTGGTAATTTAGGTTTGTTAAGCTTACTTTTTTGGCGAATAGGATCAATAATTCAGTCTTCAGTGGATTCACTGAGAATGATTGTTCTTTATACCGGTTTGTGATGGTCACCAGAGCATTTTACATCAGTTCACATAAAACGCTTTCATGATTATCAGTTATCAGGATGCAGAGATAGTCCGGATAACCGATTGTTTGGAAACCGTCGCAGTTAAATCCCTGCAGCAGATCATTCACCACGAAAACGCACAATAGGGGCGATAGTACACCCGCTGCGGGCAGTTCCGACCCACTACAGCTCTCGACCGCGAGCGTCCCACTTCTACTTGTACAGCTGTTCATTTCAGCATGTTATCGAATCAACTGATTAAAGTGTCACCGAAATACCTTGCCTATGGAGATTTTGTGTGATCACTGATGAAAGTTGTTCTGTCGAACGCTCCTTCTATGTCGATAAATGCGCCCAGGTTGGACATCTTGTAGCCCAAGGATCTCTCTACCCCGCGTACTACGGCATGCAGAGTAGACTCGGGAGACTTCCCTGAAATATAAGCATTTTTGTTTGGGTTTAGAGGTTGCTTTTTTATGGGGTTTCTCTAAAGTGTCGCTCGTTGAGTCTCTACAGAACTTCCAGAAGAAAGTAAGTGAGATTTATCGGTATGAAAAATTTGACTGAAGAATAGTATATTTTGCCTGGTTTCGGTAAAACATGATACCTTATTGATGCCTTCATCAATTTTTTGAGAAATTCGACTGTAGTCTGTCGAGAAACAGTCAAAAACGTGATCCTATAGCTCCCTTTTTTATTGATTCATGGAAACTATAAACCGAATCTGCCATTGCACAACACAAAACAGAATTGAAACACCAAGTAAACTTTCAAACAATAAATAAAAAGAATTCCTCTGTCATATAAACATACTGTAGGGAATATAAGTGGAAGAATATATTCTTACAAACTCAATAAAAAACGCAATTATTACAGCACTAGGCTTCCATGTGCTGTTGACACTTTTTGATAGCAAACTACTGGTTTTGCTGCTTTTAAAGCCAGCGTGAAAACTCATAGCAAAGCCAACAAAATACGATTGTCTAGACCTAAAAGCTTTGCTACTCGTAGTCCGAAATTCTGGCAATACCCCCCCCCCCCCACTCCCTCTTGATGGAGTGACTGGTGCCAGCGGTGACCAGTCCCTGAAACTAAGAGTGAAGAAAAGTAGCAAAACTATAGATAAATACATGCTGTTTTTTTTCCAAGAAATTCTGTTACCTTGAGATTAGCAGATCGAGATAGCTTTCTTATCTTCGATTACCTACGGAGAAGGCGAACCTCTGGAACTTCAATTGAATACGCCGTGTGAAGTCGCTTTACGAATTCAACGTAGAAGTGCTTCGATGACTTGGATTTCAAAGACGATGTGTGAGCGGTGCAGCAAGTCAGATAAAGATACTGGTTTACACGGGGAGATCGATGAAATTGAAGTCAAGGGTTGGTTTTTAAACAGACTAGTGGAGCCGTTTTGCTTCTCAGAAGGAATTTTCTTCACCAATTTTGGTACAATTATCTCTAGGATCCGGTAGCCCGTTTACCCAGCTTCTAGTCACTTCTCCTACACCGGATTGATTCATCCACGTTAGGTCGCCTTGTCCATGTTAAAGTTCTCCGCTTTTGATCGGGTTCGCTTGTTCGCTGAATCATCTCACTGTTCTCGTCTCGGACCTACCCGTCGCTCTTGGCTGCTCGGCTGCAAGTGAGCGTATATCTAAAAATATTAACTTGGAGTAGGGGTCTACCGTAATCAGAAAAAAAGTGCAGCTATTCGAGTTTTCATGCCGACATGAAGGCTCAATTAAAAATCGCGACGCAACTCCACCCCCGCGTTGATCGATGCACACCTGCCGTTGCATTCAGCGTTTAGGGTACGCTGGTCGCTTTTGGCCCAAGATGTCACTCTGCTTAAACCACACGGAGAACTGTGTAACTGGTTTGCTTAACACCTAGGGGCTTTCAGAAATTCGACAACATCCTCCGGATACTCCAGATGCAGCACACTGATGAACCCCAATGCGGCGAAACACGTGTCTGTGCTTGTTTTGGTACTCTGGTAGCTCTGTTGTTGTTTTGATTAAAGCTCTCTCGATTGAGTTTCAGTCACTGCCAATATGACAAATGTTAGGGCGATAGAGGAATACTCCGACCCCACGTAACAGGCTAGTAATTGCACTATATGTGCTTTATACTCATCCGACCTGCATCCATTCCTTATTTATGAATCGTTGAGTATACATGCCTATTCTCTCATTTTATAAGACATTTCTATCCGAAAACGATTGAATAGACACTGCTGCTCGGTAAGCCAATTGCTACCGTGCTATTCCAAAGTGTAATATTTTGGAGCAGACACCCGACAACACGTCTTGCGAAGGTTGCTACTTGTGAAGCTTTGGTAAAGTAAAATATAAAAATATCTACGTGAATTGCATATTATTATAAATAATTAATCTGATCATACTAGGAGTTGGGTCTAGGAGTATGGTCTAGGAGTTAGGTAATGACTAAAGTTTGTCAATTTTCGTTAGTAGAAGTTTTATTGAAACTTGCATAAGATACTATCATGATTCATGAACGAGGTAGAGGAGGTTCATAAAAATTAATATCTTCGAAGTAAAAACTAAAAGGAGAGGACTCTCGTTCTGGTTATTAAAGATTAATAAGTTAAAATTAGCGAAAGAAATTTCGCTCAGACTTCTCAAAGGACACTCTGCTGAAAGAGTTTCTTCCGCTATATAATTTTTAGTACATTAAACTAGAAAGTTTGCGATGATGCGAATATAAATTGAATGAAGCTTCACAAATTCAAATTTTCAAGCAAACAGGTTTTTACTTTCAGGGTTCGGATAATATTTCAATATACAGTATAGAGCAGAAAAGAAAGTAACGCATCCTGGGATAAACAGTTCGATAGAACGACCGTTCGACATCAATTCCCGAATATGTGTCGAGCAGCAGCGCCGTAGTTCAGCGCAACATTTCGCTCAAATAATTCACGATATTGCCCTTTACTGTGTACTGAATCTGAACTGTCTAGTCTTGTCTGGAAATCAATCTCGATCCGATAGAGATGCGAGAGGTATACACCGGGATTTCAGAGACGCGTTCTTAGGCGAGTTCACGCCGTACGCCCCCCTGAACATTTGCCGTGTAAATTTTATCACATTTCATATGTGGCGCAGGACAAATTTCCAATTCCAGTTTGAACACACCCGACCCCACACGCTTCCTGATACTGCCGATACAAAGTGCGTCAGGTGAACAGAAGTACTAATAATATAACGTCTAAAATTGTGAAGGAATCATTTTTGTTCAGATGAAAATAATCTCATAACATCAATTAATTATCAATTGGTACTTGATTTCTGAGTTTTCCAACCGATTACCTAGTGGAATCTCTTCACAGTTGAGGTATAATTATGTGAAGGTTTCAAGAGAGTTGCAATATGGAATAGACAAGTCTTTCTGCATCTGAGTTTATTATTTCTTATTATATTAGTGGAACTGATAATTTTTAGAAGAGATCATCATCCAAGATTATGGAAAGAGCTATTAATCAAAACCTTTTAAAGTACTTGAAATGAGTTATTATAATCAGCGACCGCCAATACGGATTCCGCAAAGAGAGATCAACAGATGACTTCCTCACCTACGTTATACAGAGCTATAGAACAGCGTAGTCAAGTACCATGGCGACTGTCGAGGGGTTGCGTTTGATATTTGTAGAGCTTTCGACGGTGTCTAGCATGATGGATTGTTGGCAAAACGCCTACCGGCTTGTGGCATTCCCAAGAAGTTCTGCTTGTGGCTTGCGGGTTGCCTCGGAGGTCGCTCCTTACAGGTGGCCATGGATCTCGTTCTGAGACCTTTTATATTAGTGCCGGCGTACCTTAGAGATCCATTGCATATCCGACTCTCTTTCTCATATTTATCAACGAGTTGCTTGAAACAACGAAAAACCCTATAATCCAGTTTTGCTGATGACAGTGCACCTATATCTTCGTATCCTTAGATGCGCAAAATCTACCATCGACGCACATTCTCACAGAGAGCAAGAAATTATTTTAATATTTAACAATGACCTATACAAGAGATCCTAGCTTGGGGCGATAAAAACCAAGTCCAGTTTAATGCTGGAAAAACCCAGGCAATCATCTTCTCCAAAAGGGTCAACGTTTTGGACATATGCAGCACCAGCTGTGATACTAGTGGTTGAAAATCGATAATAAATCCATAACTAGATAAGGGGTGTTCGAAAACAAATCCGTTTTGGAGTAGACCCTATGACACAAAGAGGTTTGTCTTAACTCAATCCACTCTTTACAACAGACAGCTCTTGATCTTATTAGGCTAGGAGAGTTGTCAAAACATTCATATCAACAAAGGACGTTGATAAAATAGGCATTCACTTTATCGACATTTTTATAAAACACATAAATAAAATGAATTAATTCATTTAAGGATTCTCCGGGACACATTTTAATACACCGTTTCTCAACTCGACTTGACTTTGTTAACAGTCTCACACAAAATATCAAGTCCTTAATGTAAATGCATACAAAGAAATCACATTAAGCTTGCAAAATCTGTCTGGCTAGGGATTCGGTATATTATGACAGATAATTCGATCTTATCAGATCTCTTTCACTAAATCGGTTGCTTCGGAAGTCTTCAAACTAACAAATTCTTGTTCGGTAACTCTAGGAACTGATCTAAATGATATTCTAAGCCATGCTAAGCCTGCATAAAAGTCTTGTTGCTTAAAACTATAAAATTCGGGAAAACTATTGACAAAAATTTTACCTACCAGGAATGTCTCGGAGTTCGAATACTCAGATAGTGAGGATAAAACTAAATTATCAACAATTATTATCAAAAAGTTTGATCAGTTGAAGAATGTAATTTACGAACAATCCATCAAGTTCTTCAAAAGAGACAAATTGCCGAATGAAACAATAGATCAATTTGTAACTGTTTTTAAACAATTAGCATATTCGTGTGAATTCAAAAAGGGAGAGAGAGAGACGTTGTAATTCTCGATAAAATTGTTTGTGGGTGTCAATGAACCGAGAATCCAAGAGAAACTGTTACAAACTCCTGGACTAAAACTCGCAAGATGCAATTGATACGTGCAGATCAATGGAAAGAATTGTGTCAACACAGCGAGTCATAGGTCGTTTTTTACTGATGCAGCATGTTTAATCAGTATGTTGTGGTTTCAAACATTACATTTTTGTGTTAAAGTAATGACGTCACGAACTAAAAACAGTTTGATTGTGGTTTAAACCAATCTTCGAGACCGGTTAGTAGCGTTTTGAAAGGGTAGTGACATCTCACTGACAGCTCAGCGGGGAGAGCTGAGATGACCCAAAGATGTTCAAAGATGTTATTTTTGTTTACGATGTATACATTGAAACCGTGGCTACATAAAAAATATAAATGGCTCATTCAGATCTTAAACTAAGGTAGGCTGTTAATAACTGTTATGCATTATTACTTAAATTATACTGCAGGATGACCGTTTATTCCCATATTTTCAATATTTTAAAAAATGCAGATGAAAATTTCCAACAACAACAAATCATGCTAATGCAAAATGTTCTATAATGTAAAAGCTGTGGTAACGAACTACTTATTCAACGGTGTTATAAATGTGGCTTTGAATTCAGAACATTGTAGGACAAAATTTAAAAGGGGCCAATTTCAACGTCTTCAGTCTTTCAGTTAATTTTATAGTTTGGTTATGAACTATCTTTGAATTTAATTGTAAACTGACAGATATGACATGACTCATGACAGCGGTTAAAAAACATTTATTTTCCTGCATATCAAACTAGTGACGTCATCCTTTAATACGCTTCACACTAGTGGTTAGAACCAGCTGCATCACTAAAAAACGACCATAGCAAAGGAATCTGTTAATGTCAGGTATGTCCGTGTTCATCAAACTTCAAAATATAACTCTGGGGTTATATTTTGAATTATCTGACAACTGATTGGTCTAACGGTCAAACACTACGAACGCTACGAATTTTGAACCGATGACATGTTCCAAAATATAACCCCAGTAGTCCAGTCATTATAGTAAGTTCACCTCGGAATTCGAGATACCCAGCTGTAAGTCTGTAAATACTTGTATAGTGACACCCTAATAGTTGTCTCAAAACCTACATATGATAGGGTGTACGCAACTATTAAATTTCAAGGTCACAAAGATCGTTTTTTTGCGCTTTTTTTGTAAATATCTCATTTCCTATGGGTTTTTTGCTATTTGTATTTATTATCATTATTGTAGAATACAAAATTCTCTACAAATTTTGTTTAAAAAAATGTTTCATACTGTGAACAGTTTTCGAGATAGATGGCGCCACTTCAGGTCAACCGGTGCCTCCGGTCGAAAACGCACCAAAATCAATGATTATAAATATTTGTCCATTTTTATTAACTATTATTATTATATTTTATCATTTTTTTCCTAACCTATCCACTTTTTATTCAGTATTAATTTATTTAACAACACTTACCTGCCCATGTAATTGCAGAATTGTTAATGAAAATGTAGGAATTATATTTTAATTTTAACCTAATTAATATTAATAATTTCTTACATGATGAAAAAAAAAACAAATAAATTATGAATTAATCTTTTTATTAAAAAATATCATTTAATACATTTATTTTTATTAAATGTAAAAAAATGGAATAAAGGGTACAAAAACTACAATTTATAATTTTAATCATCTTCTTCCTCTTCATCGTCGTTTCCGGCTGCTGGTAAATTTCAAACTGGTCTTCATTATCGTAATATAGCATAAAATAAACATTGATTCTTAAAATCAAACACTTCACCTCGTTTTTTTAGGGAGTACTAATGGAGAAGTTATAGTTTCTCCTTCTTGTTTCCGTTTTGCTGCTTGGATACAGTTTTTACTAATGTATAAACACTTCCGCACTTTTCATGCACTTTAACAGAGGTTACTGATTAAAATATAATATACTTAATAGTTCATAAAAATTGACAAATATTTATAATCATTGATTTTGGCGCGTTTTCGACCGAAGGCACCGGTTGACCTGAAGTGATGCTGTGGCCGCGCGCTCTCCGCCCTCTATCTCGAAAACGGTTCACAGTATGAAAAATTTTTTTAAACAAAATTTGTAGAGAATTTTGCATTCTACAATATTGATAATAAATACAAATAGCAAAAAACCCATAGGAAATGAGATATTTACAAAAAAGCGCAAAAAACCGATTTTTGTGACCTTTGACCTTGAAATTTAATAGTTGCGTACACCCTACCATATGTAGGTTTTGAGACAACTTTTAGGGTGTCAATATACAAGTATTTACAGACTTACAGCTGGGTATCTCGAATTCCGAGATTCTTACCTAATTTAAACTTAAATGACTGGACTACAGGGGTTATATTTATTGATGAATACGAACCTTAATGTCATATTTTGTTAAGGAGGTTATGTAGGATACCGGCAACGAGGAAACCAAGTCAACTATCACCAAAATAAAGGAGGTCAGTTTAGTGATCAACATTCAACTGTGGATATTGTGGTCTTCAGCATCCAAAGACTAAGGGCCGGTTGTTCAAACGTAAATTAAAAATTTTCAGATAATTACTGATTTTAAATTGCAAAATTTTGAAAATGCGGCGAATATATTTAATGATATTTTATTTTTAATCAGTAATTAACTCTTCTTAAAGGGAGCAGAATTTATTTTCAGTAATATCAAACCAATAGTTTGATAATACAGGGCATTTTAAAATCAGTAATTATCTGACAATTTTTAATTTGAGTTTGAACAACCGGCGCTAAGTGTCCAGCTACTCGTAGCGTTTGCTCCGCTTGCAATAAAATTGAGCAGTACCGCAAAGTCTGTCGTAATAGGAAAGTATACGAAGTTAGAAGATGCAGAAAAATTTAAAATTGACAATGTTGGTATTACCCAGAGTCGTTAATATTCTGAATATTAGAGATTTTATTAAAATAAAAAAAAAACTGTAATAAACTTAAAACTACAACAGCTTCTTTATCTAGCTATACAGGAAATAAATTTAATGTAAAAGTTCAAATTGTTTTAAATTGTCCTTTAAACAATTATAATTGTAATAGGAAACTTTTGTTCTACAGGGTGTAGCATCTAAGACGCCTCGGTCTGTGTAGCCCAAATCGTGCAATATTTAAAAAAAAATTAAATTGGGTCTTATACAGGGTCGTAGTGCCTACAACTTAAAATGATTTTGAACTATACAGTGAAACGAATTATTGGCAGATAGACACGTTGGGCGCCACTTGAAACGAACTATTTAACCCCTAGAGGGGAAAACAGTCGCTGAGAGCATGAGACAAGAAAAACAAGGGTCGTAGGTTGAGTCGCTAGTCTTAGAGGGTCAACAATAACAAGCAGGTCAGCAGAACAACAGGTACTCTTTATTGAAAAATATAAAATATATCACAGCTATTAATATGACACTCTTGAGCACGGTTAACAATTAAAAAGAACAGAGCGTGCGGTTTAGCAGAATGAATTGGTTGGATGCTAGTAGTTAATAAGGCACTTAGCTTCGTATGGCTCTTCAGAAGTCTAGCTGGAAGTGGCCTGGATCTTCATGCTTGGCTCCAGACAATCTGCTTGGCACGGAAAAGGCAGGTGCCTCAGGGAATAAGATGGCCTCCAGGAAAAAGATTGCTTCCAAGAAAAAATTGCCTCCAGGGAAAAGAATGCCTCCAGGGAAAAATTGCCTCCAGGAAAAAATTGCCTCCAGGGAAAAAGCTGTAATTTCATGGGTATCAGAAACACTCTTGCATTAATGAACGGTCCGATCGAGTCTGCTTGTCAAGGGTACATAGAATTATGTCCCGTCCTCAAGATAGGTTGAGATCAAAAAATGTGACTGACAAATTTTACATGCGAAGCGAAACTCGATCGGATTTAAAAGCTGTAATTAAAATTAGCATACGGTATTATGAAAATATGATCTGTATAATTCTAGCACAATTAACAAAATCATTCTACAACACTCACCAAGCCAAAAACGTGAGGGATGGTTATAATAATGTACAGTAAATTCAAGACGCCATTGTCTATTATTCGCAACAGGTATCTGCGTGGACCTTCTTCCGCGAATCACCAGGAGAGAAAGGAAGGTAAAAACGCATGCACCTGCGTTCCAGGTTGGAATTCGACAATCGATGTTACGAAACTCGAGGCCGCCAGCCGGCCGTGCTTGCGTCGCATTAAAACCCACTATCACTCACTCACTGCGCGCGCCCGCCGTTGTCTCTGTGTCGCTGGCATTTAGCCGGTACGTACGAGGTGTACGTTACAACAGAGTGTCCCATATGAGAGTGGCATATCAAAGTTATGTTTTTTTTAAATGGAATGCTCCTATGTTATTGCATTTTTAGTTGAATTTTTAGAAAAATAGTTGTGAAATAGGTCTATATGAACTGGTTTCATGTGGGGGCTTACCTGGTTTTGGTATCATTACGATTTCAGCTACTTTCCAGAGTTTGGGGGCATATCGCAGTCTAAATGCAGCATTAATTAGATTTGTAAGTTTTACCAATGCTTTCATTGGAAGATGTTGTAATATTTCGCCAGTAATCAAGTCAAAACCAGGGGCTTTTTTTGCTTTGATGCTGGTTCTAATTTCATTCTTCACCTCCGCAGGGGAAACAGGCATGATTGTTTCCTTTTCATCTTGCATACAATAATTGTCCTCAAGCACTTCCTCGTCATGTATCTCATGTGGTTGAAAGATGCTATCTAGGTGCTCAGCGAAGCGTTCTGCTTTTTCTTCATTGCTTCTAGCCCAGCTTCCGTTTTCATTTCTTATTTGCGGTATCTGCATAATAGGTCTTTTAATTCTTTTGGTTGCCTTCCAGAGGGAATTGCTTTTATTGGCATTTATTGATTCTTCTTTTAGATCTTTTATCTCTCTACTGAGTTGTTTTCGTAAGGTTGTTTAGATGTCTCTTATCTTGTGGGTTTCTGGTTTGGAACCATCTTCTTCTTGCTTTTATTTTTTCCGTTAATAAGTTCTTTATTTCTCTAGGATAATTACTTTCTTTATGACGCTTTTTAATTACTGGAGTGTTCTCCCAAGCAGACTGTTGGATGTCCTTAACGAATTTTTCTACCTCTAGTTCAAGTTGTTCTTCTTTTTTAAGTTAAACACTTAGTGTTATTTTCGCTTCAAGAGTTTGTTTAAAACTTTCCCATTCAGTGCATTTATTCACCACCATCGGGTTGCTTTCTTTCTGAAAAATGTTTTCGCTTAATGTTAGTATTATAGCTGAATGGTCTGAGCATAAGTCTTGGCATTCGTCTATACCTTTTTGCAGAAATATTTTTGATTGTATAGAAGTCAATCAGGTCAGGTATCTTGTTAGGGTCAGTTGGCCAGTATGTGGGTTTTCCTGTAGAAATAGCTTCACAACCATACTCGCTTATGGCAGTAAAAAGCTCTCTGCCTTTTGTAGGAAGAAAACTTCAAAGCCAATAAACTATAGGTTGAGGAAGAGAGTTTTCCGAGCTATACAAAGTAGTGGATATTGTATTTTTGAAAATTTTTACGAAGCGCAGTTTTATAATGGCGAAAATATTTATAACGGAGTCAATTTGTAAAAAACACAATAATTTAGCGATCGATGCGCGAGAATAATATTTTCATGTCACTGTGAATGCAAGATATCAATAACCATAATGGTAATGAAAACAGGGAGCATATTCATTCGAGAATGGGGGAATGAACGCAAAAGTGACACACGGGACCGTGTTGTAAAAAGCTAATTTATTTGGGACGTGCTGAAACGTTATGACATCCAGTCCGGTGGAAGGATAATTGCTGCCGAGAGAAGATCCAAATGAATGCAGAACAAGCACTGACCTACGTAATGAAGTTAGTCTCGTAATATCGCACGGAATGAATAAAAGGTCGGACAAAGAATTCATGCCGTGTTGCGTTGTTTGGTTCGCATTCACTTTCGTAATCTGATTGGCAATTTGCATCAATCTTGCCTGGAAGTTGCTGATTTGTTATTAATTAACAACCTTTTATTCGTTGTTGAGGTTTTGCTATATTTACGATGTCTGAAAATTTTTCAATGAAGTGTTTTTTTTTAACTGTTAAAAAATAACTGTTGAAACGAAGAATAAATAAAAACTTGCTCACTCAAATAAATAAATTATTAGTAGGAGGAAAAAATGACAGTAAATCGCCTTCGGAAGACTAAAAACCTGTTTTTTTTTTCTATCGGTCGCATAAATTATGTTGCACAGAAATTTTTTGAATATTTTTACCGGTCTAATAGTGATGGTTTTTCACGTTTGGATATAATGTAAGATCTTTTGTGGGCTCTGTCATTTTTTTCAAAAACATATAAGGAGAAAATATAGGTAACAAAAACAGAAAATACATAAGGGACATACTCGTACAGGATACATAAGCGTAGCAATAAGTGATTGATTGATAGAAGATTAAATTTCGATTTCAAAATTAACTAATTTCCGTTATAAAAACTAATACACGGATAGCTTAACAATGTAAATTTTGACAGTTCGATGATAAATAATTGTGACTGCACGTCAAAAAGACTCGCTTCTGTCAAATTAAAATTTTTTGACCTTTCACTTTGGTCGTGAAATAGTCTAACAAAATATTCGTAAAAGGTTGTATTTTATTTCTAAACTCAACTGAGTTGCTTAAAGAAAGCACCACTATTCCGCAGGACGTCTCGTGTATTTTAAGCGTTATCTTTAACACTCGTGGTGTTTTCTTTAAACAACTCAAATTCCTTAAAAATATTCGACAGTCGCGATGGAAAATCGCGATTTAATATCGCGAATATTAAATCACTTGTGATATTACTATTGAAAATGAGTCTGGAATATATTTTTGCAGATATTTAAAAAATGCAGATTTATTAATAATTAAAAAAATACCTGACAAATTTGTCTTCTAGGGTAAATTCCTTGGGCCGCTTCTTATCCATCTTCCATGCATTTAATTTTAATTCATCCGCAGGAAAATTGAATTAAACAGCTAGATCTTTTCGTTATATTGCTTGGTCGACTATAATAAATCAGAGAACTTTTTAAATACACATTTTTAATAATTATTATTAAAATGCACGTCAATGACAGTAGTTATGAGTCTCGATTGAAACCGAACAGGAACACGTGAACCAACGTTGACGCGAGTATGTAATTTCAACTAAAAAGAGACGTCTGATGAAAATGACACTTACCTTCTGTACTCGGATAATAAAAATCTGTCAATATCCAGGTAGGTACTCTACTTTTGAGTGGTGTACAATGCGAACTTGTCCTGAGAATGGGACATTCGCATTCACAGTAACATTTTATTTAGATTTATTAATTAATCACAGCCTGTTTACATACAGTTTGACACGTCATCTAAAATATTCAATAAAACACCGAAATGCCAACATACAAACACAAATACAAATACGTATTGAAGAATACATCCACCTACATACCTATACAGAGTGTTACAAAAAAGGAGGTCAAGCACTTGGTGACACATTATTTGGCCACAAAAAATGACACTTTTCTTATGCCATTTTCTACATAGGCGTCCCATTTTCGAGATACAGGGTGTCAAACTTTAAATAAAATAAGTTTTTTATCAATAACTCCGTTGTTTTCAAGATATTCACTTGAAGTTTTGCATAGCTTTCTTTCTTATGCAGACACACATTTTGACAAAAAAAAATTCAAAGAGAATCCAGGCGCGAGCGCACGAAAGGGGGTTTATGGCAAATCTTGGCCCCTCCAACATTTTTCTGCGTACGCCTATTATGGCTCAGATGTATGTTTTTTTTATTGAGCGTTTATTCGTTATACTATCCTCGCTCTTATAAGATTTTGACTTAGGCCTTCGTTTACAAGATATAGCAACTTATTTCGGTGTGTCATTGATCAACTTACTGATATTTAAATTTCTCAAATTCTTTTAGAGCGGTAAGTGCTGACTGATTCGGATATGTTTCTACATAACGTGTTCGTCTAATTGTCAAATTTATTATAATAGGTAAATTTGGATTAACATACTGTCTGTAATTTATTTACTTAGGACAAGCAGACCTTAAAAATAAAAACAAATGAGGCATTTAGTTGTCAAAACAATTATTAATAAATAACCTGTCACAGTAAAAACTATTATTTCTCTTATTTTAACTTATTAAGTAAGTATTATACAGAAGCATTTGTACTTTGTTTTGTATTTTTTTATTTGGCGATGTGTGGATAAATCTCAGATTTTCTCAGTTTTTTTTATCACCCTGTATAAACATCATCTACATCATAGGATATTATCTACATGAAAAGTTGAAATAGGGACATGTAAGCCGTTTTTCTCTATCTTGAGCCTTTTTCGTTATACAGGGCCTTGAATTTTGAAAATTGCGATTTTCACTTGTGTATAACTCAATCTTCTCAATTTAAACACCAACTGTGAAAACCAATCTTATTTTTTCTTCTCAGACAATCTAATAATGCAATAACATAGGAGCATTCCATAAAAAAACATAAAAAAAAAACATAACTTTGATATGCCACTGTCATATGGGACACTCTGTACACTCCAAAATAATTTTGAATTATGGTCATTGTGATCCTGTACTTGAATTTACAATTTTTTTTAATTCATCGTAAGGCCTACAGAGATCGTTTCGAATGAGCTGGGACACCTGTGTACAGACTCGCAAGCGTAAGTAATCTATAGGAATCCCTACCATCTAATCCTATAAGAAATCTAATCGCCCGTTGTTATGCCAAAAAAAACTCCTCCGCATCCGTAGAGTTTCCCCATAGTAATATTCCATATCTTAATGGCGATTCGAAGAAAATAGTAAATAGCTTTCAGAGCTTCGGTATGGATATGTCTTTTAATGAGTCTCATCTGGAAAACACACGTATTCAGCTTACCAACTAACACAGCGCAGTGTGCCCCCCAGCAGAGCGTCCCAACAAGGTGAACTCCCAGGAAATCCGCGCAGACTTAAATGCACGTTACCGACCGCTGCATCCACTTCAAGAAATCTCGAATCTTGGTACGGATGAACATGGACAAAATGTGTCTTATTTATAGGAATAATTGATTGCTGTGAACCAATTGTACCATCAATGCTTTGTGACAGGTGATTCAGGTAGGTTATAAACAACAGGGTCGTCCCAAGAATTGATCCTTGCGGCTCCCCGCACGTTATATTCTTCATTGAATCAACGATATTAACCCCACTATCCAGGCCCACATACTGTCGCCTACCCTCCAAATAGGATTTAAACCAAGCGAGAGGTAGACCATGAACTCCTTACTTTTCAAGTTTACCTAATAAAATATCGTGCATGTGAAACGCAATCAAAAGCCTTGCTCAGGTCACAAAAAAGAGCAAGCGTGACCTTTCTCTGATGAATGTTTTCATCATAGGATAGTATAGTTGGACCAGAGATAATATAACGAAACGAATTCTGTCATCTTATCAATTTTTGGATTATTGGAATATTGTTGAAGTCATAAAATATGACAGTTTAACAATTGGATCATTTCGTTATTGGTCGACTATACCTACATGACCTGTCGCACCTGCCGCCATATTTTCTCATCATACACTTCACTCAAACGATGGAGAGGGGAAACTGACCTTGAAAGAAGCCGACAGGTCTCCTCTGCGTAGAACTTCACATTTGAAGGGTACATTTGGATCTGTGTGCTTGAGAAAACTGGTGGGCACATCCTCGTCCACCTCAGGATGAATTCTATACACATTTAAATGGACCATTTTTGGGACAGTCCTGATTCTTATCTGGGAGCTTTTACCATCGTTAGATCCTACAACTACCGGTCTGCTAGCTTGTTTTATGTCCCGTCTATGACCGTTATTACCTATAAGTTCAACTCCGGAATTCTCTGCATTACCTCTTTTTCGATTTTTTCTAGAAGTCTTGGTAACAAAAATGTCATCTCGTTTTCCGCAGTCTGCGTAATTCATCTCGCCCACCCGTCCGCCTATAAAATCCAATTACAAATATTTATTTTTCATCGTAATAGACACAATTTGTTTTTTTTTTTTATATTTTATCTGGGACGGCAGATGCAGCTGAGCTTGTCAACCCAGAGCTAGATGTCAGATTTCGTTCATGACGCTTCGACGTCGTTGACGTCGTTGCTAAGGACAACTATTGAGTGACATTGCCATATGTCTTGTTGTCGGTTTATTTTTATCAGTCGATGTCGATTGTGCGATTATTTTTCTCCCATCGATGTGTTTCTGTTTCTCTCTTGATTTCAAAGTTTTCTCGCACTTTTTTTTAGTTCTGAGACTTCCATTCACACCAGTATTATTTACGCATATTTTATTCTCCTGCATTTATTTAATGATAATTATATAACCTTCCGTTCCACCCCGAGCCATTTTCGGGGAGGTAAGGAACGCTATTTAGCAGCCAACTAGCTCAAAAATGAAAATTTACCTATTGTTTTGGCAATGCACACAAATGAACAACGTCACAGGTCGAAGAAAATTCACAGAGAAATTTTAACAGTTTAATAATTAAAGCAATTAATACAATAATAAACAATAAAGATATTTAAATATCACAAAGTATAACAATTAAATAGAACAAATTTAAATATCACAAAAAATGAAATATTGCAAGGTGAAATACAAATGGTATCACAGGTAGGTACAATTATTAATAATGAACTATTAAATTCATAGAAATTAATTATGAAAATGAGAATAGTGAAATCGTTGATTTCTAGAAATCATGAAACAATTAAACAAGAAATATGAAACACTTATGCATTGAAACTACACGATGGCGTGTGGGGCCGATACTAACAATTAAAAATTGCTTTATTACATAAGAGAAAAAATACAAAATGCGAAAATTATTGCAACAATTTGGCCCTGGAGGTGAAATGACAATTAAAAAGCAATGAATTGAAAAATAGCAACCAGGCTAGGTATATTGGTGAAGGGTTGAACTACTTAGCTTTGTAACGCAGGTATTGCCTGTCTCACAAAGGTGTTCAACACGACTTCCCGAGGATCTGCCATGAATAATGGTGCTGGTGGTAGTGCTAGCCGTGGGTGCATGGCACGTTACTGCCTGGGAGCCCTCCTGGTGTTGGTGCTGGTGCTAGCGCTAGCTGGTCATGATCCTGATGGTGTTATGATCTTGATGGTCTTCTTTTTAAGGCATCCATAAGAAAAGAAGGGGCGAACTCCCCAAAGCAGATTGGAATACTTCAAAACCAGCATGTCAATGATAATAATCGGCGCGAGTCCTCGAGAGTGCTTCGCGTTAAATCAAATAACTCAACCACTTCACATGATAAAGAAATGAGGTTATTAAAAAAAGAACCTCCAATACTCTCGAGAACTCACCGTCAATAATGCAATAATTATAAAACAAAAGTACTAATAATAATAGTTTAAACAGTAATAAATTAATTAAATTAAAGAAGAAGAATAAATCAGCCACCCTGGACTTGAAGTTCCCCTGTCTTGCAAGACAACAAGTAACACTACAGAGAATGCTCCATACTTACCTCTACTGAGCGGGCGAGGGTTTGCTTTCTAGCTGTGAGACATGGTGATTAATTTGAACAATAAAGTAATGTAGGTGGTCTGTTCTTAAATTTAACTGATCAATCACCTGTTATAACAAGTGTTCCCCTATCTATGTAGGTACCACGAGTTGAAACGAGCCGACTCGGGAAGTCCGAATGGCAGTGTCGCCACCGATCGGTTTATAACGCAACCTACCTCTCTATACCACGCGCTCATGAAGGTATTGTGGACAGTGCGCTCCAGAAATGTTTATTATTTACTAACAGGAAAAATAAATGGAACGTTAACAAAAGAACCGTTACAATTATGATTTTCTGGTCTATGATTCTTTCTCTCAATTGATCGTTAAAATTTTCTAAGACATGTTGTTTCAAATATCCGATTTCGTACTTTCGCATATTACATTATGATGCTCACGTTTAGAGATACCAGCAGGATTGATGGACCCATCAACATCGACGTCCGGAACAGTTTTTGATATATTATCCCTGCCATTCACTATTATTATCCCTTTTAAACAGATTACGATTACAGATAACTTTTAGTAGCTTCGTTAATTGGTTCCTTAGGGACTTTTCTATCTACTATACTGTTACGGGTCTCACAATAAAATAAATCACCACCAAAGTCTGCAAATCTTTATTGACCAAATTATAACCTCTAATTCTAATAAACACACACAGCTGACTACTACTTGTACTACATCAACACCAACTATTCTTATACTGTCACTACTGGTTCACACTTCACTTCACTGCTGCTCTGTCTTCAGCCTTCCGCTTGACTCAACGTCCGGACTACTACTGTTTCACGCAGCCGCAGGCTGTCCTTATATAGTCCCACGACGCATCAGTAGTCACGTTCTAGTAGGTACGTTCTCGACTCTCGTAGATTGCAGAAATCCCATCGGCCGTCAACACGTCATTCCAGACCTGCGTCGAACTGTCGCGAACGTGTCATTGACTAATCCAGTAGGTAAACAAAGAAAATGGTGGACTAGAATGTTAAAGAAGTAACTGCTGGACATTAATTCAGCTCTTTAAGTACCTGCTCGCGATAACGTGCGTCTTCACTCACCATTGCCACAAAATGTTAGTGACAATTATTATTGGTTGTACTTTTCTTGTCTGTTAGTTCACTTACAAGTGCTCCTAACCTATTATTGCGAACAAAAACACTCAAGCATTGGGATAACCAGGACTGCACCAGGGTACATAATAAAGATAACCAATTGCCTTACAGGCATCAAATTAGACCCGTATCATGCAATAAGTGTATAAAGAGTGGTTAACAATTCAATACTCAACATTGGGATCTCGGAAACGGTAAGAGATAATATGACAAAGTCGGTTGAATTTAAGAAAAATTACAAATATTGACTATGAAAACCCTGGGATCTAGTCGACTTTGAAGTTTTTAAATGACAGATGAGCAGCTCTTAACACATATGTCAACCTATAAAAAAAAACTATAATAGGTACTTTTTTATTTTCAATACCTAATAAAGAAGATATACAGTGCTTCCCAAAAGTAACGGATAAATTCAATAAAATCGTATGAAGACGTTTTCTTTTGTTTTGCTCGGACACGTCAATCGTTATTTTTGATTTGCCATCCACGCATGTCTTTTTCGACCCCCCACCCTTGCCCACCCAAATGGCAAGGTACCCCTTGCGATACCTTGATTGATAGGTTTTTTCATCCTGAATATAACAAGAAAATTTTTTTCAAATCGGTTCATAATTAATTTAATTTAGTTTAATTTAATTCAGAGAGAAAGATAGGAAAAAATTTTAATTAAATTTTAATTTAATTTTAATACGCTTATTTATTGCCTTATTCGATGACATTTTGCTGAATATTTTCGTTAATTATGAACCGATTTGAAAAAAATTTTCTTGTTATATTCAGGATGAAAAAACCTATCAATCAAGGTATCGCAAGGGGTACCTTGCCATTTGAATTTTTAAAATTGGGGTAGCTACCCCTTGGGAGATTAAGGGTGGGGGGTCGAAAAAGACATGCGTGGATGGCAAATCAAAAATAACGATTGACGTGTCCGAGCAAAACAAAAGAAAACGTCTTCATACGATTTTATTGAATTTATCCGTTACTTTTGGGAAGCACTGTATTTTTAAAGTTAGAAATTTAGAGATTTCAGCATTTTTCGAAATTTCAGAAATTTTACGTTCAATTCAAAAAAGTCATATGAAATATTCTTAATGTCAACTACCGTTTAACTTGTCATCAATTATCCCTAAATTATGCTACCTACAACGCATCGGTATAATATTATTTTCAAGACTTCAAACTACAACGGGACGTGTCGGCGATTTCTTTTTTCGTAAAGGAAATGTAAATAAACAACAGAAGTTAATGTAAACATTGCAGTTATAGTTGTAAATTGTGAAAAAGAAGTTAAACAAGACATGGAGTGTATAAAGTGTGGTCAGAACAAAGAACAAAATTATAAATGTGATGGTTGTATGAGATCAATTTGCAAGGTATGTGCGAAATTAACTTCATCGGAGATAAAATGCTTAAAACTAAAAGAAAGGGTGATGAAGTTTATGTGCGAAATATGTGAGGATTTCAAGCCATTATTGTTGATGAGTGAGATGATTGAACATAATAAGAAACTGATTGCGACCAAGGATAAGTTGATTGAGGAACTTGAAAAGAAAATATTAAGAGCTGAAAATGAAATGAGAAATAACACAGAAGGGAACCAAGGAATGAGATATAGCGATGTGACAAGAAACAGAAACCAAGTAGTGGTTGTTAGACCAAAAGAGGAACAAAGTAGTGAGGTAACAAAACAGACAGTCAAGCACAACATAAAACCGGAGGTATTGTCACTGGGTATTAACAAGGTAACCCAAGTACAGAAGGGTGGTATAGTAATAGCATGTGAAAATGATAGACCAGTAGAGGAGATATGCCAAAAAATGAAAGAAAGTTTAGGAGAGAAGTATATTATAAGGAGCGTTGAGAAGAAGATGCCGAAGATAAGAATATATAATGTAGACAATGAAGATGTGAGTGATGAAAGACAGTTGATACAAAAGATAACTGAACAAAATGGGATAGCGAATGATGGACAGTATAAAATTAAACTAGTGTATAAATATGAAACGAGAAGAAAAATGGGAATGAACATTGTAATAGAAGTAGATAAAGTAACGTATGGACTGTTAATGTCAAAGAAGATGATATACATAGGTTGGAGGTCATGCAAAATTGCAGAATATGTTGGAGTGATACAATATTTTAAATGCTGGAGATTTGGACATATGGCGAAAGAATGCAGAAATGAAAAAGTATGTTTAAAGTGTGCGAGCAAGGACCATGAAGCGGAACAATGTAGAAGTGATAACAAAATATGTGTAAATTGTAAATATGCTGTAGAGGTGCTAAAGTTGCGAAACATTAGATATGATCACTCAGCAAAAGATATAGAATGTGAAACATATAAAAGAATTGCTGAGAAAATAAAGGAGAAAACTGAATATCCTGTTGAGGATATAAAATATGGAAATAAATAGCAATTAAATAGTTCTGATAAAATGGTGTATTTGAATATTCAAGGACTACTGGGGAATAAGGCACAGTTGGAGTGGTTAATGGAGGGGATGAAGCCAGTGGTAGTTTGCATAAGTGAAACCCACATAACTGAGGATATAAGTGAACATGAGATTGAAATAAAAGGATATGTAAATCATTGTGTATATTCGACATCAAGACATACAGGAGGAGTTATAATATATGTCAAGGAAGGCATAAGTTGTAGGAGAATTTTAGAAGAAAAGATTGAGATGAATATGTGGATGATAGGAGTGGAAATTAAGTTGGGTAGAGACAAATACAACATCATAGGTTGTTATCATTCACCTAGTGCAAGTGATGCAGATTTTCTAATGGGTTTTGAGGAAATATTGATTAGATTATTTGGTATCCTATCATGTAGCTGAAATTTTTATACCGGGTGATGAAAATAATCAAATTTTTTACCACTCTGTATAAAAATTTCATCCATCCAATTGGATACCGCTTGAGAAGTTAAGATAGGAACATGTAAACCGTTTTTCCATATCTCGAGCCGTTTTCAATAAAAGCTGCTTTGAAAATGGAAAATCGCGATTTTCATTTGTTTATAACTCATAAATCGCTCATTACAAACTTCAACTTTACAAACCATTCTTTTTTACTTTTCTCAAATAATCTGAAGATGTAATAATATAGAGGATGTCCCATTTAAAATAACAAAGTTGTATGGCGTACAGCGATATTGGGTCATCCTGTGTATCTGAAAATAATTGTACAAACTGCACTTTACCCTCCCATTTACAGCACTTTTTGGTTCATTTCGATATTTTTAATGGTGTAGATGCAATCGAACTTTCCCATATCAATGACTTACCCTGTATAAATGGCTGTGTGACAACAACATGAAAATACAGGTGAAAAAGACAAAGTACATGATAATCAAAAGTAAATATAAAAGGAGTAACAGTGACAGTGGTAATAATAAGCTAAGAATAGATAATAAGGAAATAGAGAGAGTAACACAATACAAGTACCTGGGAGTGATAATTGATGAAAATTTATGCTTTGACAAACACGCTAGTTATGTGGCTGGTAAAATAGCTCAAAAGGTAAATCTGTTGAGAAGAATTGGAAAAGAAATGACAAGGGAAACAAGAATAATGGTGTATAATACAATGATAAAGCCACATTTTGATTATTGTGCGACGATGATGCTGATGATGAGAGACTCTGATATAGCGCTGTGGCAGAAGAAACAAAACCAGGCAAGGAGGGTGATATTAGAATGTAGTAGGTACACGAGTGTGAAAAAAATGATAGAAGATACTTAATGGCTGACAATAAAACAACTGATGGTGTACAGTGCAAACGTGTTTGTATACCGGGTGGTCCATCACTTATGTCCACCCTTGAAATAGAGGTTAATTTTAAAGATAAAAAATTGAAACTTTGAGGATTTGTGTAGTTAATATAGGACCATATAATGACATAATCAGATTAATTATTTTTTTTTTAGTTGAGCCATCAGCGATAAAAAACCGTAATTTGTGTTAATGTCACCAAAATAAATTCGATTTTTCTTTAATACATCGATAGAAATCAATAAAAAAAATCAAAATCGCTTAAAAGAAATATCAAAAAACTAATTACAAGCCTTTAATTAAATAAAATACTTAAAATATGGAAATGACAGCTAGAATGATTGATTTACGGAAGCAATGAAACTACCAGAATTTTGAAGGGCTGGTATAGCACAAATGTTAAGTAAACATATCCTAAGTAAACATTCATAAAAGAAGCCCCATTCGAGTTCAATGGCACATTCTTCTGACTGCTTTGAAGATTATTTATGGTAGGTACCTACCCTCATTAGATTTGTCAGTTTTATTGCTCTGCCATATATCAATCATTTTACCTGTCATTTCCATATTTTAAGTATTTTATTTAATTAAAGGCTTGTAATTAGGTTTTTGATATTTATTTTCATCGATTTTGAGTTTATTAATCGATTTCTATCGGTGTATTAAAGCAAAATCGAATTTATTTTGGTCACATTAACACCAAATTACAGTTTTTTATCGCTGATGGCTCAACTAAAAAAAAAAATAATTAATCTGATTATGCCATTATGTGGTCATATATTAATTACACAAATCCTCAAAGTTTAATTTTTTTATCTTTAAAATTAACCTCTATTTCGGGGGTGGACATAAGTGATGGACCACCCGGTACAGGATGGTAAACAAGTTACTACATTGGCAAATGTGTGGAAAATATACAAGAGTGGAAGAAGTACACGATTATGAAACAAGACACAGAGATAAATTTTACATAAAAACTGTAGCAACAAAAAGTGGACAGAAAAGCATGTTTTATGAGGGACTGAAATTATACAATGACTTACCAGATGAAGTGAAAAACTGTGAAACTATTAGAGAATTCAAAATACGTGTGAAACAGTATGTTAGGATTAAGTATTGGTTGTAAGAGAAATTAAATTATGTTGGAAGATGTAGATATGATGTATGTGACTTTGTATATAGCTTTGGCTAATAAAGTTTGATTTATATTATATAAGTCTAACAAGCTTTTTCTTGTAGAGTAAGCAGTAAAGTAGGAAATAATTTATTGTTCTTGTAAACTCAAGGAACAGCTAATTCCGAGCAATTTCTCATGGGATGGATGCTTCCGTTTGAAAGGTAGGTAGTTTTAACTCAAATCAGTAAAACTTACTCTTGATTGATTCAAATTTGATTTCGAACTCTTTAGCTCCGTTTGTGTAAGGAGTGCTACCTAACGGAATTGCAGGAATCGTCAGGAATGGGCGCGTCTGCTGGAATTAAATTGAAACATCAAAAAAAGAACGGTTGGAAATTTACGTTCCCTCCCGCGTGCTCCACATCAGAAAAACAAACAAGGAAATGTCGAACCGAGCCAGTTGAAGTATCGCCTGTTCGATCGGCTGTAGAAAATGGGAAAATCGTGTACGACGAAATTACCTTTACACAAGCACTTGTGTTCATTCTGCTGTATAAATTAGTCGTTTACGATTAGCGATATTGTAATTCAACTGACCATTAGAATGATCGAGGGAATCTACCCACCAGTCAATACGTAATTATTTAGGTATCAAAGAGGGCAGGAATATACATTGGACGTAGTTGCTCTAACAACTCAAAATGAAATAAGTAATTGGTAGAGAAAGGGAGACGTTACATAATTAGTAAGTATAGTAAGATTATTGAATTTAAACGGAATTGAGTGCATGTGAAACGGAATTCGAATTTGCTTGCCACGGTGAAAATTTATAATAATTATAATGTTGGTATTGAAGTTTGCGTTTGCCGTTATTTGAATAATCCATCCCGCAGTTAAGGACCAGTGAAGCGCTCCGTTTTACATCCAGGATGAATCCTATTTGGTTTGGCGAAAGCAGACATATCTCAAAGGCGGATTCCCGAACATCACGAACACGATTCCTGACGAGCTTGCTCAATGCTTAATGAGTTTTTAAACGTGCTGCAGAAGCCTCATCCACGTCGCTTATTTTTGCTCTTAATATAATTAATGCACTTATTTACTCATGAGCTTGTTTCAATAAATTTTTACATTAGTATTATTCTGTTATTTATGGTTTCCTGCACCGGGAAATATTCATTTTCATAACTGACACAGAAATTAATTGATAGCTTTGAATATTAACAATAAAGCCGGGCGCACATTACAACGCAGTCAACGCAGTCGACACAGCCAAGGGCAGCGAGTGTTTTTGTAAAGAAATATTTCCATCAATATGCGCTTAGTTACGGTTTTGATAAACTGCGTGCAATTTTTTTCTGTGCGTTGTAGTCTGCCCTGCGTTGCAATGTGGGCCCGGCTTAATTATTCATCCTTTTCATCGAAACTGTAGAAATAAACAATAAAAGTTTCTTCTCCTGACTTCAACCAAGTCTCAGTGAAGGAGATGCAATCAATATTTTTAGTTCTTAAGTATAGTCTAAGATCGTCAATTTTAGATTTAATACTTTGTATATATTAATGTGTATTGAGTATAAAGCGGTTCACCCCGTACACACCTGTGTTTTTTGTAAAGTCGCCCCCCTCAATATATTTTTTAGATTCGAATGTTTTATTGGTACCTATTGTTTTTATATCTCTTTGTTTTGTGTTTTTCGAAATGTAAAATTTGAAATCGTAATATACCTTTCGGCCAATTTTCAGGATTTTCGAAAGTAGCTTTAACATCCCAGTCAACTCCTACCTTGAATGAATTGTAGTGTCCCAGATTTGGTATACTTTCACATACATACTCCTTCCAAGCATGTCTTTTTCATAAATAAAATAAATGAATAATGTCAAGCCATTAGCGCAAGATTAGGGCATTATTGTCTTGCTATCAACGGACAACATTTTGAATATTTAATTTAAAAAAGACATGCTTAGATGGCAAATCAAAACCAACGATTGACGTCAAGGCCAACCGGATCGTAGCGTAGGGGACGCGGATTCATCACCAGAACCGGCATAAGTCCCCAAGCTCACTCATAACTTATCCGGATTATAATTAGTGACCGATGTCACGCTTTTTGGAATGCAAATGCAAAATAAATGCGAATATCAAAATAACAATCGTGCTACTGTTAATTTCGAAGATATTCCTCGCCCTGAAAATGAAGAAAAAAATAGCAATTCGACCGTAGTGTCAAAGAGTCCTTAGTTGTGACTTTCATATTAGTGTGCAATTAGCTGTTTTTAGCTTCTAACCCACTCAGCACCCCTCTTTCGCCCCCCGTTCTCAAAAAAAATAATGGAATTTAGGACACGTGGGTCTAAATATTTACCAATAATAATAAAAGTAATGCGTAGGAGCTTGGAAGCCTGCGTATGCAACAATTTATAATTACTAAAATTATTGCTATCTTTATAGCAATATACTATATAGCGCAGTTAAAATGTAAAATCAAAGTCAAATTTATTTGTGAAAAGTGAACCCTATTTAGCCAACCCCATAATTTATGTAATTTATGTAAAATGCGATATAATTTTGTACACCGAAAAGTACCTAACATAAAAAATTCAAATTCAATTCAAATTTTTTAATATCACATAGAACACAGTCGCCTTACGCATATGCAGCATTGGCCCATTAGCTCAGTTGGTTAGAGCGTCGTGCTAATAACGCGAAGGTCGTGGGTTCGATCCCCCCATGGGCCACTACGCTTTTTGCCTATTTTTTTACTTATTGCTACTTACTTATGAATGTGAGGAAAATCATTAATATTAACCTCTTTTAGGAATAAATAAATATTTTTTAATGTCTACTAAGTCTTTGTCATATGGAAAACTTTTTTTATTATCCATTTTAAGAAAAAAAATATTTTCCATATAAAGTTATCCATGTTCTAAAACCTAGAATGAAATAGTCAGACATTCAATTTTTGCAGTCATATATACGAGGTTTGTCGAAAAACACGCATCTTCCCACATTACCTTAATTTTTGCCAATATCAAAAATTGTTACTTAGAAAAGTTGATCAGCACTGCAAATAACGTTCAAATATCCAATTCGTCAAATATGTTGTTTATGTTTGTTTATGTTTATGTGTCTTTAATAAAACGTTTCATCAGTGTTTTAGTTTTTAGGCCATTTTTTGTTGGTTACGAACGGCATGTTATTGCATATTTGACTGCTTTTTGAAATTCTGTTTAACTTGTTAAATAACAATTTTTGATAGTGTCGAAAATAAAGGTAGGTACCTATTTTACTTTTTGACAAAATTCATATTGTTACGGGTCTCACACTTATAGGCATTTTGTAGAACTATATAGTTACTATTGGAATGGTGGCCAAAGTGTCATTTTCATGAATGACTGAGTCATCATAAAAATTGAGGAAGTAAACAAACAAATACGTATCTAGAATTATTGTTCGCGAAGGTGTCTCGTTATCATATTCTTGGACAAACCTCGTCTAACAGTGCAAAATTTTGATGTCTGACTATATCGATATCGGTATTGATTATACGATTTGCTTGTCGATCTAGATTTTGACCCACAAGAAAAATTCGGTAATAGTTTGTGCTTTAAAAATGATTTCAAATTACACGCACACCTGATGTAACTACCAAATTTTACTTTTTTTTTTGAAGAAAATTCCAAAATATGGGCTTGGTTTTGAAAATTTTGTGAAATGTCACAAAAAAGTCGTTTGATATTTCATTGTTCACCCATGTACCAATTTTAAACCATTTAGATAGAATTGCTTTTCAAAAAATTGTTGATCTGAGCATTCTTGAGTTTGCAAAAATTCCCAAACTTGCACAAAATTATTCCTATACCTGGAAACTATTTTGTATTATTATTAGGCAATATGTTCTATGTACAGGTAGGTCCATCACTTATGTCCACCCCCTAAATACGGGTTAATTGTAAAGATAAGAAATTGAAACTCTGAAGATTCGTGTAATTAATATAGGATCACAGAATGAAGCAATCAGTTTAGCTATACAGGGTGTTAGTAAATAATAAGTGCGACAAACTTCAAGGGGTGATTCTTCATTAAAAAATAATGGCAGTTTGCTATGTAAACAAACGCTTCGTTCCCCAGATACGGCGCGTTTAGGTTTTCTTAAAAACTGACGATTTATTTATTTGCTCTGAAACCGTTCGAGATATGCGAATGAAATTTGGTGGGTTTTAAGAGAAAGTTATTGTGCATTTTTTGACCTGCAATTAAGAATTTTATGTTCATACCGGTAATGACCTCAATTTTTTTAAAGGAAAAAATAGTATGCCACTGAGATTTTTTAAATTAAAAATTATTTTTGAATTCCTTTTTCAAATTGTGACAAAAAATCTCCCATGCCTTTTGTTCATATAGGGCTCCATTTTTATACAAAAAAATAAAGCATAAAACCGAGCATAAAACATAAAAATAAAACGTGTGAAGCGGGTCATTTGCAGCATTTGTTGTAGCTCGCGCCTATTTAAATTTTTATTAGTGTTATTTTCTGTTATAGTTCTGGTTTAAAGTTATTGTTTTTTATTATTAGCAATAAATAAGTTTTTGATTTTGTAGAAAATCTTTTAACACCCCGTACCTCGGAAACCGAAGCATTTGCGCACAAACGTTTACATCGCTAACTGTCATCATTGTTTTCACACCCCCTGAAGATTGTCGCACTTATTTACTAACACCCTGTATAAATTTTTTCGTTCGACCACCAATGGTAAAAATCTGTAATTCTGAGGTAAAGTGGATAAAAATCGATTAATAAAATAGAAATCTCTGAAAGTAAAGATCAAAAAACTGACCACAAGACTTAATGAAATAAAATACATAATTTATATGGAAATAACAGATGAAATTATTGATATACAGGGTGAGTCTTTAATGGCACATTTCCTCAATGGTACATTAAAGGAGAAAGTTCGTGGACCCTAAAAAAAGTAATAAAAAACAATTGACTGTCTCATTTTCAGAGATATAGCCCATTATATTTCTGGGTAAATTATCAACCATCTGACAACGGAGCCAAGTAAGTAAATAAATATACATCATATACATAATATGTATTCTATGTTGCTATAATAAATACTTCATTGTTATAGTATCTATGGAAACCATTTAATAAAACTGACAATTCGTATATTCGTATTATTACTGAGTCAAGTAAGTAAATACCTACAAAGATATTATACATACCTACTTGTCTTTATGAAATACATAAGAATAACAACGGCCGATTGCAAAAATATGTATAGCTTTAATATGTAAATAACTGAACCAAAAATTTAATAAATATTTATATAAAAAACTAAAGTAAATGCTCAAAATTCTGTCCCTGCGCTTCCAAACAGATTTGTGCTCGATGTACAATATTTGCACGAACACGCTGCAGCATCTGGGGAGTGACGGCTTCAGCAGCGTTTCGAATTAGGTCGATCAGGTCTTGTTGATTTTGTACGGGAGTTCTGTGCACATTTGATTTTATATGACCCCAGAGAAAAAAGTCAAACGTGGTTAGGCCTGGAGACCTTGGCGGCCAATTTACTGGTCCATTACGACCTATCCACTTTTCCCGATACTCCACGTCTAGCCACACTCTTACAGGAGCCGCGAAATGGGCTGGATCACCATCTAATTGTATCCACATAGTGCGAACTGCAGCGATAGAAATATCATCTAGATGTTCATCAAGACTATTCCTCAAGAAATTCAAAAAGTTTTCTCCATTTAACCGCTGTGGCAACACAGTTGGTCCCAATAAATTATCCCCAATGATTCCCGCCCATACGTTCACACTAAAGCGATGTGATTACCATGTTCAATAGCTAAATGAGGGTTTTCATGGGCATAATAATGATAATTGTGTTGATTAAACAATCCATGTCTAGTGAAGTACGCCTCGTCCGTACACAGGATATAGGAAATGAAATTATTATTTTCTGTTACCCTTTGTAGCAGCAAGTTGCAGAAGTTCACTTTTGTGTAATGGTAAGGATGAAACGCTTCACCCACAAGAAATCTGCGACAACCTCAATTCATCTGCTATGCTTCTTGTGATTTGTATGGGCTCCTCTTCAACTGTCTCTAGAATTAGAGTTTCAACCCGAGGTGCTACCACATTTCGTGGACGACCACGGTCTGCACCGCCTGTATGAGTTAGAGATCCAGACCAAGGTTCGCCCTCGCTCCGCATGCTCGTCCCTACGCAAGGCTGGCAAAAAAACACGCCGATGGAGATAAGAACCTCACTGGTGAAGAAAGGAGTACTTATAGGGAGATGCCTTGTGTTAGCCAAACAACTTCGTTACGACCTATCACGTCTCAGTACGCAATCCCGTCCGTTCGAGTCGTACGGGATTGTTTTCTTTGCACGTGACCGATCTACTCCGTAGTGTCGGAGGGATCGGCAGGACTCCAGGGCACGAGGGGGTTTTCGTGCCCTGCGAGGGTTAATATGACGGACGGCTATCACCTACCTCGGTTTATTTACGGCTGCTGTTACACGGGCATAGTTATATAGTTATACGGGCGGCTGGAGGTTTCTAATTCGGCGGCTTTGCAATTGCGGCACTAGACGGTAACAACTACTGTAGACTACTACGAATAACAACTACGATTTATCGGTCTGAACTCAGTAAAACGCGGACTTGTCTCAGACGCAGCGAACAAGGCACGCACGGGTCGGCTGGCGGAGCAAGAAAATGCCTTCTGGACGGCTCCGTGTCCTTTTATTGAAAATGTTATCACTGATTTTTTACCTACCCACGCCGACCACAAAAAGTTGTTTTTCGGTTCGAATCGGTGATAACGCTCGGCTAATCTAATCACGGTGCATGGAGACAAACTCGGATTTTAAATAATTTGCAATAATTTCAACCACCTGTTGATTCTGTATTCGCGAATCTCATTTATTCGCTTATAACAATAGGAAATAGAATGAAAAATTACAAAATGAAGTTCGAGGATCGCGACTTCATTACAATATTATTCAAGAAATTTTACAAATGACGTATCAGTGGTGTGAGAGGGATCTGTTAATTTTCGCAAAACTATTGTACCTTTCACCAGAAGAAGAAGGTTGGAAGGTCTATCACCGCCCACTCTTCTAAGAGAAAGTATACCATTTACATTATACCATAGAGACAAATGTTCTGCTTATGACGTCCTCTTTCCAAGAAGAGAAAGATTGGGTCGAGTAGGAAATACTTATCCTAAAATTATAAAAATAACGTGCCATGACCAGCTCACCACCTTTAGTTTTGGTCTAGCGCAATACTTGAATCGAAGACCAAGATGTCTTTGTAGTTGACACTCCACTATTTCCCGAGCTTGACCGCCTTGACTTTTTCTTCTGGAGTTTTGTAAGGGTTTCCTAATAAGTTTGTGAGTGAGGGTTTTTTACTCTTTAGATTCTTACACTGGAACCGCAGAATCTTTTACTAGTATTATTTAAAACCAATCAAGCTGTTGTTAGAGACTGTTTTCACAACTCCAAAAATTCACGAGTCATAAGATGCAATTGAATTGTTTTCAATATCAAGAGCAACTACTATAAATTCAAATAATGTATTACTTACTCAGAACAACTTAACAACTGTGTAGTCCATGCACAAAAGACTTCTTTGTAACTAGATGATACATTTCAAAGTCGAAACTTATAAGAAACAAAACTACTTCAGGACAGAAAGAGCTGGGCGTTCACTACAAACTAAACACCAAATGAACCTTTAAAACTCCATCGCTTTCACGAGCAGCTCCTCACAGTCTCATAACTAAGCAAAGTAAAATAGCTCGCGTTTACATTTTAAAGCCTTTCTATGCACTTGGAGTAGGAGTTAGTAGTGGCAATGCGGGAGGCTCTAAATTAACTTGCACCATGGAATAAAAATCGCGGGAAAAATACTGTAAAAGCTAGAAGGTCTATTAAAAGGATAATAGAAAGTAATAATAAACCCATGAAGGCAACAACTGGTGCCAGTGACGTGATACCGACCTCCTTCACCACTGCCGCTTTCAACTACAATCCCTGAATCCAAGAGTGTAATAAATGGAAGTTATGATGCAAGCCGAGTAATACGAAACGGATATACTTATCACTACTCCCTGCGGATTGGTGGGAAGCCCGGGGTAATGTAGACGCGGGCGGATGGTGGAGGCACACGTTCATAGTAGTTTACGCGCCCGTCCGCCTGCCCACACATCAGACGAGCGTTCATAAACCAGCCGGCAAGTGGCAACACTTCCGCTGCAGCCGCCACCAAGTCCCCGGCATCCGTTGCCAATGCTCCAGCCCAACAACTCTCCTCCCGGGTGCCCTCCGGGGACGGTAATCAACTTTCCGGGGTAAATTTGAGTTAACAGTATAGATGAAATATTTTCATATAACGGAATTCTTCTTTATTTTAAAAGAGAACATCAACTTCTCCTGATTTCATTTTACATGCAATATTACTCTTCATCTTGGAGATACTTTGATGATTATGAATAGATATATTACTACCCCATCGATGTCTTTCATTGTTCGTTTTATTTTCAGTTTAAATTAAATTCTATTGTTTTTATATTTAAATGTTTTTAATTTATATTTAAATTTATAAATGTTTAAATTTATATTCTCAGGATCTATGTCACGCGTGGGTAGCTGCGTGGAAAAAAACATTACTACCTATTATGTAATAGTCAAAGAAGCAGCTTCTTTGACTGCGACTGGAAACAAACGAACTTCAGTCTATTCTCCGGTTGTAAGATTATGAAGCTCTGAAGCTTGTAAATCTACAGGATGCTCATTTAAAAACTCAATACCTGATCAAGAAAGCAACATATCTACCCCCTTGCAATTCAATATGAACTAAAGTATGTAAAATGCTGAAATACTTTCATAGAATACCTATCTTCAGTGCCATGCAAGCTTCAAGTAACTTCACTAAAAAAAACTTTTTTTTCTACCAAAACTTTTACACCCCTTGTCCTTGACTACATCAGAAAAGGAACCTACTATTAAAATTTCTTTATAATTGAATAAGAATTGAAACTGAAAGATTCGTCGCTTCTAGAAGCCTCTAAACAATCATTTATTAATAATTATTTATTCATTTACAAATCAATCAAAAAACAACCGACTGACAGACGAATTTCGGTGTCTTCACGAGGGTGTCGGCAATTAACTTCCAAAGTGCAGCGTTATGTGGACGGAACTTCTCGTAGTGGAAGCAGTTGAGGACGGCGGTGCTAGCGCCGGCTTTTCGCCTGGATGGGTACGGATGTCTCGCGAATTCAATTCATCCGACTAGGCGTTGACTATTCTACCGGCTCATCTTGCCGTTTAGGAAACCAGAATAGAACAGGGGTTCCGAGCAGCATTCGGAGATGTCGTGAGTTCATCTTCGGTCAACTCCAGGATCCTAACTACGCAGCTCAAACTTGCTGTCGGTCTTTTATAGCTGACTGGCTGATAAGCCGACATCATTTCGATAAAAAACCACTCCTATCACATCTCCTTTTTTTGTACTTTCCTACCTTTTTTATAGTAATGACTAATGAGTACCTACCTTGCAGCATCCGCTTTTAGGGATACTTGACTATTTCACTGGCTATTTATAATAGGTAACACTCATTTATACATAGTCATCCCAACAACATATTTGGTTGATCGGAGATGAACGGCACACTGAGTAACACGTAGATGGCACACTTGACTCTAGTTTTTTTTTTTGGAAAATGCACATGCACCACAGGGAAATCCCTATGACCTTCCGGGAGCGTACCATGAGCGGAAATGTCGATTCACGTTGGCTTTGAATCGTTGCAGGTTGTATTCGTCAGGAAATTTGGAATGCTTTTCCAAAGTGATGCGGTTTTATGCATAAAAGAAGTCTGAAATTGGGTGGTACGAGGTGTAACGAGATGAACCTGATACGGAAGAGCGTCTGCGGCTCGACGTGTATTTCTGCCCGGTCTTGTTCTAGGTGGGATTAAGCGGGCCAAGTCTTTTGAACACTTTCCATAAAAATATCTGTAAAACAGACTTAGGTCAGCTACTTTTCTTCGATGTTTGAGAGTATCTAAATTTTTTGTCAAATCTTGGTCCCCAGTCAAATTGATAGGGCTCTTTTCTGAATGGAGTCGAGTAATCTCAGCATATGTTTAGGACCTGAGCTCCAAACATGTGAGCAGTGCTCCAAGGATGGTCGGATTTGAGCGTTGTATAAGAGAAGCGAGGCACCGGGCGCACCCCGCTGTATTGAGCCTTACTCATCGCATGCGGGCTCTGCGGGGCGTGAAACAACCTTTCCCAGCCACTCCTGGGACTTCCATGGAAATCGGTTCTCCACTGACTGATTATTCGTACGGAGACGAATAACCAGAGTACAAACCTTCGGGAGAGTTTTTCTCATACCCAAGGACCTGGATACATTAGCAACGGTCAAGATGGTCAGCTTCCTTAAAGAGGCCTACCTGATGAGGTTAATGTAGTACGACTAGATGTGAGCCACAATAGACCTACGGTCGCAGTGGAGGTGTCACAATGTCCCACTCACGATGAATCTAATCTAAGAGGAGAAGTTGGAGGAGAGTTTTTGAGGTGTTTAAAATTTCTTCATGCGGAAGAGTGTTCCAAGTTTTTGAGAATCACTCGTCGCCAGACCAGCAACATGGTCATGCCAAGACATGTTAGCTCCGAGGCTCACTTCAAGTAAACGAAGAGATGACGATGGAGTAAGAGAGTGTCCCATCATCACGATATCTGGCTCCAAAACGTTGGCCTGTTTGGAGAAGATGACTGCTTGGGTTTGTCCAGCATTAAATTGAACTTGGTTTCTATCGTCTATCGTCCCTAGCCAGAACCTCTTGTATGGCAACCTCTTGCTCTTATCTAGAGATATGTTGAGATATTTGCAGGTGATATAAATATAGACCTTCTCTATATTGATATTAAAAGCACCTATCATCACACAGCAATTCTAAATAAATATTTCAGGGTTTGTTCCCTTACATAAGCAAACCCACCAGAATAGTTCCTAGGTCGAATAGCACAGAAATCGTGGGCAATTATTACTATTATATTAAAATGGTGGTATAAGCGGGCATTAGGCACTGATTCTGTGATGGTAGTTATTTGCATTGATTCATATTTAATGAGTTATAGGATCTATTTTAGTATTTAGTCTAGTTTAGATTATACTTATTGGTTCATTCAAATTATATGTATTCTTGTGTCGCAACACTCGCAACACAAACTTTTTTAAAGTCTAGGCGACCAATTCTTTTGAATATTTGGATTTAATTTAAGAAAATTGGACCCAATTTAAATTGTAAATAAATTAAATCAAATGAAATGTTTAATTTACTAGTGATACTACTATGAACATTGAATCGATTTAGTTGGCAAAGAACTTTTAAAAGCACAGTTTATGCAATCAGCTGTGCTTACAATGGGACGTACTGTTGAAATTTGGCACAGAAATTGCAATTCTCATGCTGCATGTTAATTAAATCGGGTGTCATTATGATATGGTGACTTATCAAAAAAAAAAAAAAAACGGTTATACATGTGAATTTATCTTAAAAAATTCTAGATTCTAATTATATTGATGGATACTGAATACAAATTACTAAATACAAATAGCGTGACTGAGTTAAATAAATAAACCAAGAATATCTACCTTTTTCCTTCCTTACTCAAATTTATTCAACATTAATTCCAGTCCAGACTCCAGATAATTAGAATCTAAATGTAACCTAAAACTTAAAATATAAGACTACTACTACTCATTCAATCAATAAAAAATGAGGCATACAATATTAATTAGTAATAATTAGATACATAAACTGTTAACTTCAAAAGCAATAATAAGCATAAATTTTGCATTGTTTACGTTGTTTACATTGTTTACATTCTTTACCTTGAAAATAAAAGAATGAGTTGTTTACCCGTAAACAATCTCGTTAAGATTAGAGGTAAGCAATACGGCACATCACTGGTGATATCTACATCGTGGTTTCAAAATAATCCACACTTTTGAATTGCATTTTATCTACTTACAAGGAATGACTAAACCAGTTTGCTAAAGAAGTAAGAAATGTAAAACCAGAGATCAAACGACCAACAGAACCAGACCATCGACTAAACGTCCTGGAGAAATTTAAATTCTCCCAAAAATAAAAGCAATTCAACAAAACAATCAGAAATTCGACGAAAATTTATATTCTTGTATTGTGCAAGGAAAGTCCTCGCTTCCAAGCGCATTTACGTAGCGCTCCGGGATTTACCTATAGGTATGCTCTTTCTCCAGCAATCTAAATTGCAGATGCTTGCATGCTCGCTGTTATGACGCTGATTCGATACGATACGATGCTCGATTCACTTGACTAACTTGCTAAGAAATGAATCCACTTGCCAGGAAGCGAATACTAAGTAGGTATGTCTTATACATAACATAACTAAAACAAGTATTGTATATTTCCATTTTTTGTTTTCCTCTTAAAATTGGAATAAGGTAATTGCCACAAATACTAATGATTGTAATATAACCTAATTTCGAGTCTTCTGAGGTCAATTAATTTAGTCTTCTTTATAAATGCTATATCCACAAATCATTTCAAAGTATGAACAAGTCTGTGCCAAACAAATTGAAGTACACAAAAATAAATAGGTAGGGAGCCTACATATTATCAGGATTATCACATTTCCGGACTGTACTGTCTTAACCCCCTATAGTGGGGTAGTGGGGCGGTGGAGAAGACAACACAAGCTAACATGTAAATTAGGACGGTAGACGGCGCCGGTGTTTACTATTCATCACGCGGGAACGCGGGAAGAAGCAGCGTCGTCTGCAGAGGGGCGTGTGTGCAGAGGACGGGGACAAATATTAACACTCCCGATCCTTCCACCACCCCCCTGCTATACGCGTCGGTGATGATCCTGTGGGAAGCAATGCCGTCATGCTGTCAGGATGATATGAATATTTAGCAACAGGGATGGATGTAAGCCAGGGACACGGGAAGTGATGTGTGATTCATTATGTATACGGGGTAAGGAGGACATTCAAAAGCTTTCATTGATTTCGAGTACATGCATAATGATATCATGTACGATGATACTATATTAAATAATTGAGAATGCATCCCGCCAAACTGAAAGACTAGGTACCTTCATTCGCTTCTAAAAAATGCCAGTCTAAATTAATTAGAGCATAAATTTTACACTAACAATGCGTCCGTCATTCTAGTGCTGGTGATATCCCTTACAATCTAGACGAGACAGAGAGGCTCTTCGACTTCCGAGTAGTGTTGAGCGCCGTCGTGTTAATCAGAGCTGGAAGACTAATGAGAAAGCGCATTCCTGGCGCTCCGTAGGGAGGGATGCTTAAAAGCGGCGGACACTCTGTCTAACCCTAGTCTCTCTTCTCGCTATCAGTCTCACGAATCATTCGAGTAAGTAGGAGGAGAGAGAGAGATAGAGAGAGGGGAGTGAGAAGGGAAACTGAGGAATGAATTGAAGCAAAGCAGCCTTAAATCTTATTTGACTAATTTGAAAAATAATTTTCCAAACATACTCGTAAAAAAAAATGAAAAGCGAAAGCGCCAAATTTAATAAAACACATCTACTGGTATAAGGGCCTTCGAGATATGGCTTCAACGCGGACGCTTTTTCAAATAACTGCCGCTTAATCGAATAAAAAGTCGTCCATAATACTCCCGTATAAAATCCTGTTAATCCTTAATGGTTTCCTGGAATGAACAGCTGTTGGATGGCCATATAACTTCCCGGAGATAAAGAAGCCAGCAGTAATGTGACCGATTTTATCATGGCAAATGTGTGGGCTTGAGTAAACCGGACATGGCGAGGTTTGTACAACCGGATACCTACTGGTTTTGCGCTGCATGCCGTCCTGTTGCACCCAAGCGAACGTCGATTGTCGGAGCACTGGCGGCCCGTTCTGGTAGCGTCGATGAAGGGGATAGGGAGTCAGCAGACCCCTCGACTACAAATGTTTTATTAAGGGAAATCAAGGAGGAACTGAAGTCCCTGCATGCGAAATATGATAATGTATTATTAAATATAAGCTTTTGCACCGACCGGATTGGTTCATTCGAGGGAACGATAAAAAAATTTGATGACAAACTCAAGCAAATGCAAATTATTGCAGACCACAATATAGGTCTTAAAAATCAAGTAATCTCTCTGACTGCAAGAATTGAAAGATTAGAATATGATGCAAGAGCAAACAGCTTGGAAATTCAGGGAATTCAAGAAAAAGCAAATGAGAATCTGCACTCGGTCTTGGAAGTGATTGGTAGTGACATTGGATGCTCTGTTGCTGGATCTGATGTAGATCGCGCTTTTCGTGCATATCATAAGATGGGAGAACGTCCTAGGTCGGTAATCGTCAAGTTCTCCAGTAGAAACAAACGGGACGAGTTTTTGGCGGCAGCGAAGACTAGGAGAAATTCATCATCGAATCGGGCTGCTGGATTGACGATTGCTAATGTCTCAGATAGCCTATTTATAAATGAACACCTCACAACTGCAACGAAGTCGATGCTTAGACAGGCAAAGGAGACTGCTAGGAGGAGCAATTTTAAATACGTCTGGGTTAGAGATGGTCGGATTTTTGCAAGAAAGTCTGACAGATCTCCGATTATCAGGATCACATCGGAAGAAGATTTAAAGAAGATTAACTGAAACGCGTGTGCGGTGTAACATACTGCTGTATTGCTTTTGCAGTTGATTGAATGGATATATCATTTTTTTATCAGAACGTTCGTGGACTTAAGTCCAAGCTAACCGAAACTTACCAAAATTCTTTTCTGTCTAATCATAATGTGATATGTTTGACAGAGACGTGGTTGAATGAATCAGTGTATAGTTCAGAGGTAATTTGTGAAAGATACAATGTTTATCGTCGAGATCGGGAGCAGAGTTCATCAGTGAAGTCAGAGGGTGGTGGATGTCTCATTGCAGTTGATAAAACAATGGTTAGTTTTTCTCAGGAGTCATGGTTTTCCGAGGCGGAGGATATCTGGGTCACTATAGTCCCTGGAAATGGTAACGTTAAGTGTCATGTGGGTTGTGTTTATTTACCGCCGGGTGATTTTGTAGCTCTAAGATTATTTTGCACAAAGCTTAATGATTTATTTGTAAGGAATTCCAATGATTTAATAGTCCTCTGTGGAGACTTCAACCTTCCTCAGATCAAATGGATTTATGATGATATTAATAAAAACTGTAAACCTAGTAACTATTCAGATCCTAACTCTGGCTTGCTGATTGATAGTACATCATTCATAAATTTGTATCAATTCTGTACTCATAGAAATCAAGCTGGAAATATCTTGGATCTAATTTTTTGTAATAAATTCGATATTAGTAGTGTAGATATATGTGCCACGCCATTGGTCCGTGAGGATAGGTGTCATTGCACATTGGAATTCTGTATTGAAGTTGGGGAGAACAATATGAAGCCTGTACGACAATATTGTTCGAGAGTTTTCAATTTTAGTGAGGCAAATTTTGCGGCAATCAACGAAAGTTTGTTAAAGACAAATTGGGGTGAATTATTTTTTAGGTGCAATGTCGAAAAATGTACATCGGTGTTCTATGCCATTGTTAATAACTTGATTGAGTGTCATGTTCCAAAGAAACGAAAAAAATACCATGGCTTTCCGTCGTGGTTTAGCAAAAGTACGATTAACGCAATTAGGGAAAAAAGGAGACTACATACAAGGTGGAAAAAATATAATAATGAGATTGATTATTTGTCATTTAAAGTTCTGAGAGGGCGTTCCAAGCATCTAATTAACCTAGACTACAAGGATTATATCGCTTATTCCGAATCTAATCTGATTAATAACCCAAAAAAATTCTGGCACTTCGTCAATAATAAGAAGAGGGCAAAAAACTCTCTCGATTCAATTATTTATGATAATAAAGTATATACCGATTGCCAGGATGTGTGCGACGCCTTCTCGGAATTTTTTTCCTTGTCATTTGAGAGCTCAGATAAAAAATATAATCCTGAAATTGCAGATGAAGGCAGTAATTTGATATATGCGATCACAATGGATGAGGAGGTGATTGGGGAGAGAATATCAGCACTAAAGAGTGCATCACCTGGTCCCGATGGTATCCCTTCTGTCTTCATAAAGGCTTGTAAAGAGGGTTTGTTGCAACCCTTGTCTCTTATCTTCAACAAATCATTACAGGAGGGTGTATTTCCTCAGGTATGGAAACAGGCATTCATACTGCCTATTCCAAAGTCGGGAAATAGCAAGTTAATTACTAACTTCAGGCCTATTTCCAAACTATCGATAATATCGAAAATTTTTGAGAGTATAGTTCGGGATCACTTATACTTTAAGGTTAAGGAGTTGTTAAATATTGAGCAGCATGGATTTGTCAAATGTAGATCTGTGGAAAGTAACTTATTTTTGTATTCAGAGTATGTTTTAAGACATCTAAATGAAGGTACTCAGGTAGATGCTGTGTATACGGACTTTAGCAAGGCGTTTGATAAGATAAGCCATAATATATTGCTAGAGCGGCTTGCTGGGACCGGTGTCCACGGCAGTCTTCTGAGATGGTTTGCTTCATATCTGTCTAACAGGTCACAGGCTATAAGACTGGGCAACTGTACATCGTCTTTTCGCGTAGTTACTTCTGGCGTTCCACAAGGATCCCATCTGGGACCCTTATTGTTTAATATTTATATAGACAAAATTTCAGAATGCTTTAAATTTGCTAAATTTCTAATGTATGCTGATGATTTAAAAATTTTTCATTCGATAAAATGTTTTGAGGATAGTACCCTAATACAGCAAGATATCAAACGATTAGAAACATTCTGTGAAAAAAACCGTTTGCCTTTAAATTTAAAAAAATGTCAGCACATCACCTTTTCACGCAATAAATTTATAATAGAAAATAGCTATGCAATAGGTCAGACCAAGCTTGATAGGGTTAATAGTATAAAGGACCTTGGTATTATTTTTGACTCCAAAATGATGTTTGATCAGCACATATATTATGTCTCAAAAAAAGCTAACAGAATGCTGGGTTTTATAACACGGGCCTCTTATGGTTTCAGGGATCCTTTTGCTTTACGCTCTTTGTATATGGCTTTTGTTAATAGCTTATTGGGCTATTGCTCGATTATATGGAGTCCATGCTATTCTATCTACATAGATAAACTAAATTCTATACAGAATCGGTTTGTAAAAATTGTCAAAAAAAGATGTTTTAATAATATGGGTGATCAAAACTCGATAGTGAAAAAACTTGCTTTGTATTCACTTGAAGATCGCCGGAAGCTTTCGGAAGCCAAGTTTATTTCAAAAATTATTAATAATTTGGTTGATTCTCCTGACATTACTGCATTTCTGCACTATACAGTACCCATGCATAACACTAGAATTAAGAACGTGTTTTATTTGAATGCATCTGCCACAAATTATTATCAGAACTCTCCTCTAAATCGCTGCCTGAGAACTTGCAATACATTATGTGGTCTCTCTGGGGCGGATGTTTTCGCCCTCTCACCTTCTCAACTCGATCGTGCATTGAAGCACTACATAAAAAATGTTTGAGTAGGTATAATTGATGCAATAATTTATTATTGTGTCAATTTGTTTCGTTTAAATGGGTTTTTTTGGGTAACACATTAACGGTACTTGTTATTGTATGTCAGTTTAATTTGTTATAATTATGTTTATATTAGTTATTAAATAATTGATTAATTTTGTTATGTTTATGAAAGTAATTTCACATCAATTAGCAATAGTGAATACTATTTTGGGTTTGTCCCGTTTGTATTCCATTTTATATAAATAAATAAATAAATAAAAATAAAGTAATGGGTCACTGTGCCATGCAACTGTCAGCGTTGCGAGTTAAGGGGAAACAGGGAAGAGATGGGTCCGTGCCGTGCTTGTCGCCCGATCGTGATCCCATCAGAACCACTCAATATTTACAGCGGATATTCATTAGACGGCTCGTATATTTTGGTATTTTACGACTGGAATCGATCATAAAGCGAGCGCTGTTCGCAACGCTTATCTCCGGTATTAAGTTCGGGATGAGTTCACACTATCCCGGCGGGGCTATGGCTCTTCCACGGGACGGGCGGTGGAGCGCCGGGACTATTGTCTGGATGCCTCGCCGGTAAGCCGATTATGCTGAGAATATTAAGAGCTTTGTCATCATCGGAGTGGTCAGGATTTTCAAGGGTTTTCAACTCAGATAGGCTGTAGCGAATTAGTTTCTTCGAGGGTCAATGTAATTAAGCTTGACCCGAATAAACTCGCTCAGGGCAAGCAAATTACTTCAGACGGTATAAAACGTAATAATTTAGGACTTTCAGTTGTATAGATTAACTAAACTAATATGATGATACTATATTAGGAAAGGGTTATCGCAACGACATGGCATTAGCAGAGTTATATTATGGTCTTTTAAGGGCTTCTTCATAGGGCAAAGTAGATTCCGGAAATGTTCTGCTATAATTCTGGGTATTGCACTCCGCAGCCTCTGCACAATAATCCCAATTGACGACATGTGGACAATATCGCTCTAGTCGTCTCTACCGCGTGCTATTGTGTCGAAGAGTTCATTGGCGGCAGGCTAAATGGGGAGTGAAATCGCCTTGGCATCGGCACTCCCTTCACGTCACCGTTGTCGATGTCAGAAAGGCGAGAGGTCGCCCGTGTTGTGTGCTTTATGGACGCGGACGAGGAATTCACAAACTCTTTTGATAACTCTGGAATTTCATCAAACTGATGAAAAATATCGATTTAGAATATGTTTTGTGTAATGCATTTTCCTGGATCAAATTTATTTTTTACTTCTTGCAGAATCTGTAGAAACGTCAGGTGGGCCAAAAGTTAAATATGGAATCGTATTTTATTTTATTTTTCTCTAATTTTTCAAATTGCTGTCATGCATTGATTGCCTACTGGGTAGAAGCGCCTGCTTACATAATTACCAGCGATATTTTTCGTGATTACGAAATGAGTTCAAACTACTGATTAAGTAGCTGGTTTTCGAACGTCACAGTAGTAGTAGGAGATTTTCTTCAATCAAGCTCTCTTACTTCATCGTCATCTCTTCGTTTACTTGGAGTGAGCCTCGGAGCGAACATGTCTTAGCATGACCAACTTACAGGCCAGGCGAAGCTTTTTTTTTCAAAAACTTGGAACACTCTCCCGCACGAAGAAATTTTATCAACAGCTTATCCTCTTATACAAGGGTCAAATCCGAGCATCCTTGGAGTACTGGTCACATGTTTGGAGCTTAGCTCCTAAACGTATGCTGAGATTACTTGACTCCATTCACAAAAGAGCCATCCACTTGATTGGGGACCCAGATTTGACAATAAAGCTAAGTCTGTTTTACAGAATTTTTTATCGCAGACGCTCATCCGTATCAGGTTCAGCTCGTACACCTCGTACCATCTTATTTCACACTTCTTTCATATATAGAACCGTATCACTTTGGAATAGCATTCCAAAGAGCGTGTTTCCTGATGAATACAACCTGCAACGATTCAAAGCCAACGTGAATCGACATCTCCGCTCATGCACCGCTCCCAGAACGTCATAGGGATTTCCCTGCAGTGCATGTGAGTTTTCAATAATAAAAAAGAGCTCACTGCAAATTTCGACCGTCATCTGATAACGAAATGACATGTCTGGGTGACATGCAAAACATTGTGCTGTACCTGTGTCAATCCTTATCTTGAACAAAGTGATCCAAACAATGGCACATCAGGTTAGGTAATTCAAACGCAAGTTCGCGATTTGACAATAAAACAATTTTGTCGCCGAAAATTTTTCTTTCGTTTCGATAACGCCGGTTGTCATTGACGCTATGCGGGATTTCTCCTATTCTAGGCTGGAGATGCAACCGTCTGGCGTACGGATCGTCGATTGAGTAGCTGGCACCTTTAGTACTCAGAAACTGCGCTCAGTACTACTGCGTTCAAACATACTTGCGACTCAACATGTCTCATGTGCACGCAGGGTATTCTTCAGGGGTCAGTGCGCCCTTTGGGTGTATAGCTCGATCGGGTACCCGCACAGTTCAACTCACCTTCGATGAGGGGCGGCCGGCGGGTTCCTTCTGCGGATTGAGCGCACCTATCAAATTATGATTCCGCACCTAGTGATTCGATTGACAGAAGAAAGCCAGAGAACAGGTAAACTCTATCTTACAGATAATACGGTTTTAGAGAAAGTAGACAGGCCCAGGATGAAATAAGAGAGGTCCTGAGCATTGCAAAACAAGGCGCGCAGTACATCTATCCCCACAGGAAACTGTGTGTGATAACTGTGGATGTCAGAAACGCTTTCAACAGTGCGTCATCGCAACCAATTCTTTAAACCCTGAGAGCCTGAGACATAGAGGGATAGACGAGAGCCTAATCAATATCGTGGCATCGTACCTATAAAAAAGGGTGATCATCCTGTAGAGCGAGGGAAGGGTGAGAGGTGAGGGTCAAAAACGGGGTACGTCAAGGGTCGGTATATGGCCCGGCCTTTTGAAAATCTGCTAAATGGGCCTTCTGGATGTGTTAGTGCCTGACCGAGTAACCCTAATATACTTCGCCGACGACAACGAGGGTCGCAGTGGCAAGAGAAACTGATAACTTTAGGGGGATCGCAAACCGGGTGCTCCAGAGGATTTCAAACTGGATAGAATGGAGCAGCCTTAAGCTGCCACCGGAAAAAAAGAAAGCAGTGTTACTGACCACGAAGAGGAAGATAGACCCAGTGTCCATTTCCATCCAACCGTGGCCATCTTTCCACGGGGGGCGATCAAATACCTCACATGGAAGAACCTATCGCCACTAAAAAAAAATACTGTACGCCGCTACAGCATGGCATGACGTAATACTGAAGCAGCAACTCTTATTAAAACTCAAGCGAAGACAGAGGCAACTCTACATTAGAATATGCAGCGCCTACCGTATGATTTCGACGGCAAGGGAAGCTGTGACAGCGAATATCTCACCAATAGAACTTTTGATTAGAGAAAGACTGCAAATCCACACCAAATGCAACCGGGACGAGGCTAAGACAACCAAAATCAGAAAATGGCAGAAAAACTGGCAGAAAGAACCCTATGGGTTGGACATATGATTCCGAACTTACGCCGATGGATCGAAAGACCGCAAGTGGGACTTTATCTTAGCCAAAAAAAAGGTCAAGTCATATAACCCAAGGTTACTGAACATTATGAATATAATTTTACAATGTACCTTTAACAGATGATCTCTGTCCACTCCAGAAACAAAAATTCCTTAAAATCCAGGAAAATATTATACCCATAATCTCCCGTGGCTTCTGAATAACCTTCCAACGTTTAAATCTGAAATAACCAACTCTTAAGATATAGTTATTACTCCACATACGTAGAAGGGATGTTACAGATTTTGGTAAACCTGAAATGAGCCCTGAATTCTTGTCAAGTCTATAATTATATAAATCGATACCTTAAAGACTTTTTTTGTTATTTAAGGAAAAATCACTTGACCTTTGCACAATTCAAGAAGCTGGCTTGGTTACCGTTCCCAAGGTTGACTTCCACATAACCGTTTTCCCATTCCACTATTTAACTTAACCAGAATTTTATTAATTTAAACAAGTAATTCTTATAATAATTATTTCAATAAAAACTATTTCGATATTAACAATTTAATAATGTAAACCAAAATGCCCATTTTTCTTGTTGTTGTTGATAGCATATCGATAAGCCAGACACATATAATAAGTAATGTAATACATAAAACATCAATCTTCGTTCGCACGGAGAACAAAAATCTTGAAAACAATGATTAATAATTTTGAACGCAACGGTGGTCACTAACATCGTTATCAATTATATCATGCTTCTGAATTTATGTTCGCAGTTGTTCTGGGCACCAAGAATCATCTCTATACATACCGTAAGCCCTTTAAACGGGGAGTGCCGTTTCGGCGGCTCGTCCGGCCATCACAATAAAGAACTTGGCGCCGTTGAAGTGGACATGCTGCGGACGACAAGCCGTGCCCGTGACGCCGGAAACGAACTGCCTGGTCTGGCCTGCTCTCCTATCCTCGCCCTTTTCCTCCCGTTTCTCCTTGTAGTACGTGCCGGCAGAGCGGAAAATTACAGCTGGATGCGTGTGAAAAACTGTAATCTTCATTCGCCCGGCTGGTCAGGTTCCAAGAGCAAACATGATGAGGATGAAGGAAAGAAGCGTTTCATTTCACTGCGTTCGGATCTCTGTTTTAGACGCGTCTTACGATTAGGTCGCTAAGGTTAACGTTCTTATTATACTTCGAACAATGTATCTTTGTCGAAAATGAGGTACTGTTGTAAAACAGGGAATCTTAAGAAACTCTTATGTTTAGATAATTCCATCACTTTGGTGACATAATATATCGGCGTTTGTGTACCTATACGGTTTTTAATTGAGATAAGAACGTTCCCACAGATGAAGTTGGTTAGTCTAAGGTTAGGATGCGGTCAGTTTGACTATATGTAGAAACAAAGGGCAAAGTTTCCCCCATTTCGTCGTCTTCCGACACGGTCCTCCAAGCTCGTAGTAGAATTGCAGCAGAGGTGCAGAGAAGGGGCAAGCGAGAGCGTGAGAGAGAGAAAGAGAGAAAAGGGAGCGAGAGCGAGAGAACGGAGCAAGAGTCGGGTTTTTGTGTTTTTGTTGCGCTCTGCGGGCGTCGGCGGCACTCGTGGAAGTTACAGATTGTTGCGGTTGGCCCACAATTATTAATGACTTTGTGATTTTAAAAACAAGGGCGTCCGACCAAACGATCCTCTCCTGTCTGTCGTTATGCGGAAAAACGTACGGAATTCATATGGAATGATGACTCCAAGCGCTTTCGCATTGTTATGGGATTTATGTGAAACAAAAACTTTTAGTCTCATGTAAGGTTAGAAATATTTCGGTGAACGTTTGATATAAAAATTGGTTAGTGTTTCAGAAGCTTTATTTTTTACTATTCCAAGAATATTCTCGAAGCAAATGTAATTATAATTTTTTCTCATTTTTTCATCAGAATTCTTTAACTCCATCCAAAACCACAATAATGGAGTATCAACGTCGCGAGAATATTTGTACTCTCTTTTGTCAGAGATTTTGCAAAGGCTTTTTTTGTTTTTCGGGCTTAAATTATTATAATCAGGAGTGGAAAGTTGGGGCACAAATTATTATTTGATGGAGTTCGAGAGATATAAGACTGAAAAACGGAGTCAGTGAGTTAATTTGCAGCGATGACAGCTGTATCGTCTTTCAGGCTATGGCGTTGCAAGTATCACGAAGCCGCTCTGCACAAAATATAGTTTAACTTACTAAAACTGCCATGTTTCTGCATCTTAATAAAAGTTATTCGGGAACTCCTGATCTTGTACCAAAAGATGCAGTCAAGTGTGTGCAACACAAACATGGGTAAAGCTGCAAACGGTAATAACTGAAAATCTCCCATCAAATATTATTTCAGGTTTCAGATTTTCCAGTATCGGCATACATGACAAAAGTTGAATAGTTGTGACTTTAATTAATGAGACCAAAATTTAATTTTCGAATCATATACCTACAAGAAGTGAGAAATGTAAACGAAAGTGAATGGATAGTGATGGTGGATTATCTTCTCGAACTATGGCTACCTGATCGCCGCTTTCCCGTAAACACCAGATTGCAAAGTTAAATTTTGCATGAGATTACTTGCATCGGACAATAACAGGATCGCAGTTGCCTATTATTGTTCACCGAGGGATCGCGATATTGTCTTACGGGATTAGGATTAGATAGACGTATCTAATGGAGTCTAGTGAAGACTCGAGATATATGCTCAAGCGTGTATTACCGAGCAACTTCCATTTTGTGGAGGCTCAGTTATGGCATGAGGAGATTTATTTTTTGGAGCTCACAATAGAGATAGTCCTTATCCAGCATGGAACTCTGAATGGCATAGGAACTTGACAGCGATTCTAGAAGACATGTTGTACGGTTCATGGCTATTCTTGGAAAAGGCTCAACCTTTATGCATGATAATGGTTTATAATGGAGAATTATAACACTGCCTCGGATGGTTACTACTTCCTTTATGGAGGGTTCAAAATAAGCGACCTCTTTGACGTGCTTGAAGTCCCGATTTACGTTTGGCATTTGATGAGGAGACGTTTACGGAAACATGTGCCTGCTCTCAGAAGTTTTAGAGTACTTCGTGACATAGGTACTGTGCAATAGGTGCAACGATGGGACAATTTTCCGCAGAATGTGATCCCAAATCTGATCCAAAGCATGCCTCGTGGTATTCAAGCTGTTATCTGGAGGAGGGAATAATACCCACTACTTAACTAATGAAGTGCTTAAAATTTCTTGTGCTTAAACAATTTTTCATTTTCGTTATTTTCAATAAAGTGTAAACAAAATAACAAAAACTTTTTTTATTTACGCAATCACGAGACAAAATCATCTCAGAGGCTTAGTAAAATATGTTGCAACAAAAAAAAAACACTAAAAATTATAAGAAAACAAGAATAAAAATAAAAATTATTGCGAATGACCTGACCTGACCTTAATTTCATATTCGCCAGTGTAATTTGGAAATTGCAGATTGTAGTTGAGGCAGATACATCGTCGTTAGGATTAATGATTCAAAATGACTAGATTTTTTATCATGTTTATTGACAGCAATTATTAAAAAACTAGGTAGGTAACGTAATTGTGGGAGCTGAATTTTACCTGGGCATAAAGACTGCAGAGATTGATTGCTGACTCTAACATAATGTCCAATTTTTGAGAGCTCACTATAGGTAACTTCTTGTAAACGCTAAGAGATACAGAGTTGAACCAATTACAGAAAAGATGCGCGATTTTGTGGTCATCACGAACCCTTAAAGACATAGGCAAGATATCTGCGACTGTTCTTGAAACATCCAGAAAAAACTGAAAAACTTCAATTTTATTTTTTCTCAATTACTTCTTTGTCATTTGAAATTTAAATTTTAAAGTTGAAGTATTGGCATTGCTTGACAATATACATTTATTTGTGTCACTTAATTGTTTTTACGCCTACTAGTTTCGAAGGTATTACAGTCAACTTTTGGTTTTCTCAGGGACGTTATATCCTCCGTGTATATTTTTTGTTGAGTGCCGTTTGCATTAATAAAAATTCGTATTTGGTGCCGATGTGATTTTTTTTTAATTTTGTGATAAATTTTCCTTGGGGGAAGACGATGAATTTCGGATGAACAAATAGTGGATCATCGTATTCCGTTTGAAAATAAATGAAATATCGCTGATCTTGCAAATGATAACTCAAGAATTGTTTCAAAAAGAAAGTTTGAATAAAAGTCATCATACTTGAGGTCCGTTTCTGATGTAAGTGAATACGACATAGGTTTTCCAATGGAACTACACTCAATAATTCTCAGATCTCAGGTACACATCTGGGGATCACAGTTGTATATGAACGTCTTACTTGTCAACTTTGTCGCTTACGCCTATTCGCAGGATCAGCAACGATACATGTTAATGAAGCTGCCGATGTCAAATTTTGTAGTTTGGTCGTTATTTTTTTTTGAGGGGTGGACAAACGAAAATTTAAGTTGGACAAACGTGGACAAACAACTTCACAGAGCTATAAACTTTATACTCCTAAAATATCAGTCTTCATTTCGCCCTTGATACACAATGTACTTACTTACTTTGTACCTCAATTATTTGTGAAATGTCCCTACTAAGAAACTACTCGCAGAATAAAAATGAATTTTAGTGCCGATGAGCTTTCTATTAGGCGAGCATCCTTGGCTTTAAAAAAAACATTGTCATACAACACTTTCCCCTCATTAAACTCTACAAAAAAAACATTCCTAAAAATAGCGATAGATAATCTGACTAATAAATATTGGATGAAGAAGAACACACCCCCTCTTGCAGAAATGCAAACCAATTTCACAAATCTACTCAGTTTTCTCCCTCAGCGAGAGAAGCTTCCCATTTTTGACCTTGATTTCCCCTCTTTAAGTTTCGTTCCGACTGCAATTATACCATCGCACTCAGAGATTTCCTCCTTCAACCTGACTCTTTTTCGCTCTATTTTAGACCGCCATGCCGGCTTCCTTGAGATCTACACTGACGGCTCCAAAAGCGCTCTTGGGACTGGATAATTATGCTATCTACTCCCACAACAGAATAATTATCCAAGAAAAAATACCAGATTTCTGCTCAATTTTCTCTGCAGAACTCTTTGCCATTGAACACGCTTTGGAGCATCTATCCAATAATTTCCGCAATGTCAACGCATTGATTATCTCTGACTCCAGATCTGCCATTGAGGCCATCACAAACAGGACGATAGTTAGTCTTGCATCATCCGTCTGCTTATGCAACATAAGGAAACTCGTATATGAAGCGAAACTGCAGGGACGACGAATCACTTTTCTCTGGGTAAAGGGACATACAGGTATCCCAGGTAATGAAATGGCTGACAAACTGGCTAAAGAAGCAGTGAACCGACCAGAAATTTCTCGAAAGTGTCAGCTTGATGACCTCATCTCTGCCCCGAAAAAAGAAACCTGGAATTTATGGGCCAAACAATGGGATAACTTTGTGAACAACTCACAAAATCACTACTGCAAAATTCACCCCTCATTACCAAAGCACATACCCCATCTGTCAGACTACAATGTTAGCAGACATTACAGTGTTACAGTAACAAGACTTAAACTAAATCACGGAAACTTTCTATATCACCTTCATAGGATTGGAATGTCCGACACCGACATATGTGATTGTGATGGCCAGTCAATTGCCGACTTAAACCATATTTTCTTTTCCTGCTCAAATCACCCTCTTCCTACTGCCGAACTTTACAATAGTCTAATTAAATGCAACATTCCCTTGCCAACCAATATCACCACACTTTTGACCACCCAGGAAAAAAAAGTTCTCGATGCCTTGGTCAGCTGTCTGCGGACAGCTGGTATTTCCCTATAATCAGGTCCTCATCTTCAAAAATATGTGGCAAATGGTAATTCCGATGCCAACCCAACCCCCCACTATAGTGCCGATGAGTAGATTACGTATTCTTTCAATGTAAAAAACACAACTTAGGTAATTAATCAATTTAAAAAAAACATTATAATTAATTCTGATATTTTTGTTTCAGCTTTCGGCGCTATTACTGATGCAGTGCGTATGACGACTAATTAATTAAAGGTAAGGTTACTATAGCAAAATAACCAATAAAACAAATTTTTCTGCATTGTAATTTCTTCAGAAGAACTGTTCAATAAAGTTACTTTCAAAGCATCAAGACAAAACGAATCTTTTTGGAGAAAAACAATGGAAACAATAATTTTATTCTCAAAAAACTCTGACTCATAGCGAATATTCCTATCGACCGGTGTCATGATATGTTTTAAAAGCACTTTAGCTTAACGTGACTTTGGAACTACTGATCTAAACAGTAACCAAGATGACATTAGACTTTATCTTTTACGGTGACTTTCTAGTTATTAATGAACCAAGGGCACTACTTAGATGATAATGCCCGAGGTCGACGTGATTCAGCCCGAGGGAAGGATTTCGACCGATGGGCATTGTCAAGCAGCAGGTATGGGCGTGTAGACTTAAAATGTAAACAATTAAATTCTTAAAATGCAAACAATGTTAACAATTAATTTTACTATGAAATAAAACTATGAAAGCTTAGATTTGATAATTTATTACCTACTGATTTTTTGAATAAAGTTATTTATAAATTAACTAATAAAACGGTTTACTGATTTACATTTTTATAATAATTGGGTTCATTTTGCTTGGCTGTTGACCTTTTTCTACTTCTTCTTCTCCCTTCTGCTTTGCCTACGCCTACTAATAAAACTGTACTATCTTCTCAATCTTGCGCATTAAACTAAATAACTTGAACTATCATATAGGAAACTTCGCTCAAAAAGCGATGATAAAATTAAATGCCACCTAGCATTTCGGGTGGGACTTAACCCTTTATAGGTTACCGGTCGCTATTTCAACCAAGCTAAAAAAACAATTTTATCAGACGCACACAGGTTTATTATTGAACCAGATGAACGCTTAGGCAATGCAGAAGTGCTCACCGGTTAAAAATCCGACCAGTGTATGCATTAGCCTAAGAGAGGGGGGATTTGGTTGAAATTTCGACCAGTGTGCTTATATGCAAGTATTGTTATGCACATGTTTTTGTGAACCAGTGCACAAAATATTTTAGGCTGTCTATGTTTTGTGGATAAAATAATACCAAAATTGATAGGTAAGTACAAAAATATATACAGAAGGTGATTCAGTGATTGTAATTCAAATATCTGCTTTTGCTAACATAATATTTGTTGTTATTCACCCCATAACCTTGAATATTTGCATTATCATTGAAATAGTAAAGTGAACTGAATACTGGCTACCTTTTGTTACCCTACAATCTGTCTAATTTCTAAATTTGGCTAAATAGATATAATGGTACCTACCTAAAATCTTTTTACAAGCTTTTTGTATAATTATTGTAGGTAATAGTAGAAATTATTTTATAGAATTGGAAAAAATGGAAACAAACATTGAAAAAATAAGCAAAATGTCAGCTTTGGATCAATTTGATTGGCTGGATAGTATCACCGATGTCCAGGCAATTGAATCTGATGTAGGGGGAGATTCTGATGCTGATGATGCTCTTCCAAATATTTCTACACCATCTGCTAGCACGTCAAGACAAACTAAAAGGAGTTTCACCCAAATGAACACCACCTGCGATTCCGACAGCGACGAATCTGTAAAGAACCCTGATTTTGACAGTGACGATTCTGTAATGGACCCGGATTTTGATCCCAATCCTACAAGAAAACAACCGACTGACCTAATTAGTTCTTCGTCCGATGAGGAGGAACCTTTGTCTAATTTCATCCCCAAGTCAACATTCAACACACACGTGAAAAACCAAAATGATGACTTCCCGTGGACAAAATCACCTTATCTACCACACATCTTCCAGGCGGCTAGTTTCGAAGAAGTTCCAGGACCCAGCATTCCCACAAGTGAATCACCTGTTGAAATTTTTTCAAGCATTCTTGGAGATGATTTTCTTGAAATTATTGTGACAGAGTCCAACCGATATGCTCGACAAAACAACCAATCATTAGACTTGACACTAGAAGAGTTGAAGACTATGCTTGGAGTGCTGATAATAATGGGTTTTAATTCGTTGCCAAGCCTACGGCTTTATTGGTCATCTGACCAAAATTTTTATCATTCAAGGATATCGAATATTATGTCACTAAAACGATTCCTCAAAATACTTCGTTTCTTACATATAAGTGACAATGAAGCTATGCCAAAAAAAGGACACGATGATTTTGACAAATTATATAAAGTGAGACCTATGATATCCTATTTGTCAGATAAATTTTTGTCAGCCTACATTCCAGGCAGAAACATAGCCGTAGATGAGAGCATGGTTGCTTTCAAAGGCAGAACACATTTGAAGCAATATATGCCTCAAAAGCCGATAAAAAGGGGCATCAAGATATGGGCATTAGCTTGTTCTTCAACTAGATATTTGCTTAATTTTTCTGTATATGAAGGAAAAAAACAAAGTGATGAAGATGGTTCTTTGGGCGAAAAAACTGTTCTTGAACTGACTAGACCATTTGCAAATAAAAATTATTGCGTTTATTTCGATAATTTTTTACTAGTTTTGGTCTTCTTACTAAACTACTGGACCGAAAACTTTTTGGTTGCGGAACAATGAGATCCAACAGGAAGAATTTTCCAAAAGATCTATTGGTACCAGATAAGGATCTTGCGTCAGGAGAGTTCGATACTGTTGGCACCAGTACGATAACAGTGAGCAAATGGAAGGACCGAGGGAAGAAATGCGTTCTTGTGGGTTCCACAATGCATTTAACAACGGAAAAGTCAACTGTGCAGAGAATGACTAAAGAAGGAATTAGAGTAACTGTTGATTGTCCGAAAAGCATAGAAGATTACAATAAAAACATGGGTGGAGTCGATTTGTTTGACCAACTCCACTCTTGTTATAGTATTGCCTGGAAGTCGCGAAGATGGTGGCTGAAAGTGTTTTATTACCTCATCGATGCATGTATCGTGAACTCATACATCTTATACAAAGTAGGTGTCTCTGCCAAACAGTCAAAATTCAAACCGAAATCACATCTGGTATTCAGAAGTATATTAGCCAATCAACTAATAGGAGAGTTTTCGACAAGAAAATCGCAAGGGTCCTGGTTGGTGATCGGAAAAAATAAAATGAAAAAGAATGATGGCTCGTCTGTCAACGTGGAAAACACGGTCAGAATGACAAATGTGGGTGATCACTTACCTACAAAAACAACTTCAAGAAGATGCGCAAGGTGCAGCACAGAGCAAAAACCAAAACGGTCAAACTTATCATGCAGAAAATGCCAAGTCGCACTATGTTTACCATGCTTTGCACCATTTCATAATAAGTAGTTGATATTGCATTTGTTTTCATATTATGGAATGTGCTTTTTTTGTAATTTTTTGAGAGCGGTTAATATTTCGACCAGTGTTTTTAGAGTTACAGCTGTTGACCTAGTGTAATACTGGTCGAAATATCAACCTGCTAAAAAAAAATACTGCTGATATTTTCGTAAAATATAAAATATTAATTTTGCCACCCTAGATCATCAATCAACCAGTACCTATGCCAAAATTAGCCATTCCTTTATCCTTGTAATCTGCCCTATAAAGGGGAGACGATTTCGTTTGGTTAACAATAACTACTTTCGTTATCTTCACTCTAAATAATGAAATGAAACTACTGTCAAAATCCAGCGGGGTTGTAAAAATTGATGTCAAAGAAAGCAATCCGGTTCACATACTAATTTTGGTGCTACGTCCGCCCCCAACGAATAGATGGCGCGAGTCTCAGTATCGTCGACCAAAACCATGTATTTTAGTGAAAGTTTGCTGTATAATAGTTTTGGTATTTCATTTAACCAAACACCAAACCTCAATAAACCAAACTTGTGTACTACATTTTTGACATGTGAAACTTTTCACAGCAATGCCATCACTGACAGCGACAGCTAACACCATTGTTTAAATTCTTTATACTTAATTGTTTAAATTCTTCACTTTAGATGAAAAGTGTAAAAAATATTTCTTTACACGTAAACGCCCATCTCTGTCATTCAGTAATGACAATGGTCCATGCAACCTTTTTTTTTCAATTACTTACATCACGAATCTAAAACTCAATGCATGATTTTCTTATAAACGGTGATTAGTTAAGGGTACGGAGCGGCCATAACTTGGGAACTATTGGTCCTACAGCCTCAAATTAAAAATTTTCAAGACATACGTGACCAAGACAAATTCATTGAAAGTTTTTCCAAAATGGTCGTATTGACGTAAATACCGGAAGTTGACACATACTACGTTATTTTAACTGTAAATTATTATATTTTCAGTTGGTTCAACAGTTGGAGTTTAGATTGAGTAGTTACCTAGTTTTTAAGTTAACATCAAGTGAAAATCGCAATTTTTCATTTTCAAAACAGTGTACCCACATCGGAACCGTCACAAGATGTGGGAAAACAGCTTACATGTCTCTGTCTTAAGTTTTCAAGTGGCACCCTACAGTTTACGTACTTGAAATTTTTATACAACGGTGATGAAAAATCTGATAATTTTCATAATCCTGTATAGTTTACTGCCTTATAGAATTCTACACAAAAAGTTAAGATAGGGACATGTAAGCCGTTTTCCCATATTTTGAGCCCTTTCCGATGTACACTGTTTTGAAATTGAAAAAGTGCGTATTTCACTTGTTTAACTCATAAACTACTCAGTTTAAACGCCAACTGTTGAAACACCTGTATTCATTTTTCTCTAACAATTTAATGATATAATAATATACAGGGTGTCCCCATTAAAATAACGAAGTATGTGTCAACTTCCGATATTTTTGCAAGTGCGACCATCTTGTGAATTTCTCGCGGTCACTTATTTCTGGAAAATTTTCAATTTGAGGCTCTAGGATCAATAGTTTCAGAGACTGCTCACTTAACTGGACTTAACTGCTCACCCTGTATAGCTATTGAATATGTAGGTATTCTAGGATATAAACTAACTTTTGCGTTGCTAGGCAAGCCGATTGTTGTGTATGTGTCATTACATTATCGTAATATTGCATTATGTGCGGGCATTATGCATATAACGCCCTTATACAGGCTGATCCCGAAATAGCGGACACGGACAGCACTACAGCATGTATTGTGGATTAAGTATACTAAGCTGATTTACTTTTTTCTCCAGTTTGGCTCTCTTAAGACTCCCATTTTGATTCAAATTTTATAAAAAGTACACACTATATCTCGGCAAGGAAGCCGAGGAAACCATTTTTGTTTTAAATTTACAATATTTCTGAATCTCCTCTAAAACACCCTACTATATATGTATACCGTATCCGTCATTTCGGGATCAGCCTTGTGACGGACCAAATAGGTCCCTCTAAATTTTGCACAAATTTAATTATTTATCCTTTTGAGATTAGTTCCCAGTCAATTGCTAATGCCCTAATTATTTTTATAGGTAACTACCTAAAATGAACATAGACGAGACACACACATACACAAGCTTGACCTTGAATTTAATTATAATAGCAATAAGCCGAATGGATTACCAAATACCATAATCGTAAATACACTTGACGCATAAATAAAATAATAATAAGAAGGGAAGCTTAAGTGTCGACTTACCGGGGGTACCGGTGCGCGGCTTCAGCAGTCCCCGGCGTCTTCGTGGAACTCGCCCCCTTTTCCCTGGGCATGGTGCTGTTGTTGTTGTCAATCACGCGAATCGCCCGCTCTGATGTTCTCGCACGCACCCAGACGCGATCTTCTCGTACCGAGAACCAACTTCTACTGCTCTACTCCGATCACCGCTCCGCGAGACTCGACTGTCCGGGGTTCCCGCTTTTGCACGCGCAGCGTCGGTCATCCTTATTTTATAAACAACTATAAAAGTCGTTTTTCTGCGTTTCAGCAGGTTGAAGTTTCCACATCCGTTCGCGTCGCATTCCGATCATTATTATTACGACGTCCCCTCCTAACTACGCACAAGGAGCAGGCACAAAATTTTATACAAGGAGCATACATAAAATTTAACCATCTGAAATAAACTTAGGTATGATTATTAATGAAGTGAAATCAAATTACTTGAACAATTTGAGAGAGCAGATAATTTCATTCTCAAATGAAAGACAAATTAGACAGATCAGTAAAGTTCAACTTTCTAGTCATTGTTACCCAGTCAATTGAATACCGTCCATTTCATGTTTCCCAACCAAATTCCATCGATCTCGAACCAGAACCAGACCAGAACCAGACCAGAACCAGACCAGAACCAGGTAAATCAACCAGAACCAGGTGAATGATATGACCACGTAAGTACAGCGAGACGCGAAATGTGTCTCGCTCCTGCAGCTCAGGAAGAATTTCGTCTCAGCCTGTATAAAGTCCTGGTTGTTATGCAGTGGTTTATGTATCTAGTATCTAAGGCGTTATTGACGTATAATAGTAGGGGAGCCCAATAGGGGATTTCGGGATTTACTCGAGCGCGTCAGATTAATATAAGGAGGGATACCTTGCACCCTGTTGAGTACCCCCACCTTATATAAGACCTCTATGCAGGGCCGCGCGTCAAGGGCAGCTGATCAGAATAGTAAAAAAAATTGATCATTAGAAATATTCGAGCGTGTCAAATTAAGGTATGGTGGGTTAATTACATACTGAAATGTGTACATTTTAATAATCTGACGATTTAAGCGTGACGTTAAGGAGTGGGAGGGTTACAAACTTGCAAAAAAAAAACGTCACTTGGACATGCTCGAGCGCGGTTGATTTTTTTATAATTTGAAGGAAATAATTCTAGGGTATCGGGAAAAATATAATCTGCCGTTTTCCACAAGTCGAAGAAACGAAAATCGTTAATAACGTTTAGTGCGTGCAGACGGTGCAGACGCGCGGTAAAGTATGTATCCTCCACTCCACGCCTGTCTTTCCCTTTCTTGTTACAGATATGCAGGCTGAAGATGTCATTGATGACCAAATCGAGCCAGAGGAAGAAGATGATTCGACGGATGAAGATGAAGATTAAAAAAAAACATAAAAAAATTTGCATATTATGTAAAGATTCGAATCTCAATATAATTATATTCTAATTGAAAAATAGATTTATTTTTATTTGCATGCTATTTTTCGTACGTTTTAGGTAACAAAATGCAGAAATTACAAAAAAAATCATTCATATATTTTTTTTCAAGTCGTCAGATTAAGAAAACTCCTCTAGATAATCGTCAGATTATTGGTCATCAGATCTGGGACATCAAGATGAACCGTCCATATCTTAATCTGACGCGCTCGAGAAAATCAAAATGGCGATTTTTTTTTGCAATTTTGAAAAGCTCCCGTAAGCTTGCGTCACCTCCAAATCGTCAGTCTTTTGAATGTGAGCATCTTTCGGGGTCACTTAACATCCCCTCTAAAAATCTGACGCGCTTGAGTGAATTTTTTTTTCTCATTTTGTACCCCCCCCCCCCCCCCCCCCGTACGGCCACCCTCACTATGCGAACCGGCAGATTATCATACCTCCATTATCAGAGAGACGTGGGGCATACGCCCTATCATTATCTGACGCGCTCGGAGATGTCTATGTGACTGTTTTTTTTTACATCTTTGACCCCCCGTAGACGCTCCCCCCACCGGTGAACGGGTAAACATCATATGACTTTTTTTTTCTTTTTATCATGTAATCTCTCAAATCTAATAGGTCTCCACGACGCTCGAGTAAATCCCCATTTAGCATCGTGGGCTCCCCTACTATAATGAGTAATTGAAAAATAAATATTATGAAACGGCAATTATTAGTCTAATTATTATTATCTCATAGTCATGATTATCGACAATGGCTTAATCTTCATTTTTTTGTATCGAGATTCAATAATGCAAGACATTTAGACCTCCAAAGAAGAAATCCATTGGAATCAAATCAAGATTTGTGATCCCATTACACAAACTCGGGTCCTTTCTACCTCGTTCGGTTCAGGAATTTCCTCATTACACTGAAATGTGTCAGTTTGTAGCAGCTACAACATTTCAAGTTTTACACGGAGGTGTATCTTATACAATCCAGTGTGAATGTTACTATTGGATCCCATCAATGAAGCAACCTCTCCAAATCCGTTTTCTTGAGAAACTTGAGGATTTTGAGAGGATCAAGGTGGGCTAGATCTGCTGCGTCCAGCTGGTGTTCACCCAAAAACGCTCAAACGCTCCGATTTCACGCTTTCTTACTGTAACTGATATTCGTTTATGGATTATTTCAAAATAACTGTAATTTAACTACGAGTTGTTGGTAATCATAGTAATTTATCTTCGTAATTTCATCCATAACTCTAGATCCTTCAGCAGATATGCGACAAATAATTCGAAACAGTGTTTCTCATATACAAGTTGTCACTCCTTCGTTACTCGGTTAACCTACCTCTAACTCCCGACCAGGTTCTCCCGTTACAGAAAGTGATGTTGTCAATGTCACTTCAATGGTCAAGGACTTCAACTTTTTAATAGGGTAACATTATTTTGTTTTGTTTAAATTATTATGATTGATTTTATGAAATAGAAAAATCTGGCTTACACTAATGTTATTTGAAGTCTTCTACAGTTTTAACCCGGGAGTGGTCGCTAGGTGAGCATTTAGCTCACCATTGTCTTTAAACTGTAATTATTCTCTTACCTGAACTCGTACAATCTTGTCGATTTTTCTAGCTCAGTTTATAGCCTTTAGAAGAAACATGGGAAGAATTTTGTAATGAAAATCGGGTAAATTTATTTTTTATGGACGCTTCATTCACCGCAGTTGCAGCTGCGCGAGCTAAACGCTCATTAGCGACCACCCGTGTCACTCAACTGCTCTTATGTTTAGGTCTGCTAGCCATATGCAAGGGTTGCTGTAATTTCTTTATCTGAAGTTATTTGTTATTTTTATGGTATATGGTATTAGCTTGGTTAAGAATCGAATCACTTTGTGTTATTTAATGTAAAAAATTCCTATAGTTATATACCAAACAAATTTATATTGGCAAGTTAACATTATTCCCCCTTATTTTAAAATACCTACAACAAATATTGCTAATAAAGGATGTTCTATGATCGGAAAGCCAAAATAAAATTTCATATTATACAAAACCACATCATGAGCATAAAAAAGAATAACTTTGTCCTGATCGGGCTTCATTCAGTAAATATTTACAAAAATGTAAAACTAAATCATCTATAAATATTTTATTTTTTTCAGTACTTAGACAGCCAAATTAAAATTTCATCAAAAATTTAATTAAATTTAAATTTTTATTTGTTTTATTAAAAAATAAAAACATTTTCCAGGTAGGCTTTGTTTAGGAAATACTCAGCCAAAAAAAAGACAACGCCTGATCTGGAAATTATTTTTTATGCTTCTAATGCGGTTTTCTAAATTTGATTTTAGATGTTCGATCACCAAACACCCTGTATTGTAATTCAAAAAATAAAATTGTTGATCTTACATGCGAGCGAAACGCTCGCTAGCGACCACTGGTGTTACAATTCACCTAGCGACCAATGCCGGGTTAAGTGTTATTTTCGTAATGGGAAAAAGTTTGATAGAATTTGAACGTTGATAACTGTTTTCAAATATTCTGGCGTGGTGGTCCTTCCGGAATTACACAAATTGAACGAACTGTTGCAAACCTTAGGGGCAGGTCAAAGAGTAGTTTGGCCTGCCACTAAGACAAAGTTTAAATCGCTCAAAATGTTATGAAAATGCTCCAAAGTTTGTTTTCTTCGTTCTCAAACTGAATGGGTTTATGTTTATTGTTGGGCCCGGTTACAAGCTTCTTAGAATAAGGTGCTCACTTTTCTCCTTATCCAGTGATATAGTATAAAAGTATCCCTACTCCGAGACATTCCAGGAAATTTTTGTCAATTTCCCGAAACACACAAAATAACGAAGCAGTTTTCAGAAATGCTTTTTTGCAGGTTTTGCGTGGTTTCGAATATTGTATACCTAAGTTAATTCCCAGAGATACAGAAGAATGATTTGTTTATTAGAAAATTGCCTAAGTGGCCGATTTAGTGAAGGAGTCTTGTGACGGTTGACTTATCAGTCGTATCCTGCCGTCATAACGTGGCTGGACAGATTCTGTATGCTTAAATGTGATTTTTTTATGAATTTACAACCAGTGTTCGATATTTTTTAGACTAGTTATTAACGAAGATAAGTAATAGAGCGGACAAGTTCATCGTGATAAACAATACACCTGAACTGTTACGGAGTTCTCTTAGTGAAATGAAAAACCGCATATTAAAATGTGTCCAGGAGGTTGGAACGTACTTTACTTCGAAATTTTGATAAAAGTAATTAGGTACCTATCTGTTTTACTAATCTTCTTGGAATGTTCTTTAAACTTTATAATATACCTAACCTAACAAAAACTAGAGCTGTCAGTGGTGAAAAGTGGGTTAAGACAGACCTCTTTGCTGTAAGGCGACCTACGTCAAACGGATTCCTTTTCGAAAACCCTAAAACGAAAACACCTTTTTCGATTTTGTCGAAACTTCGTATTTTTGTCTGCAATAGTTATGCCAAATTTTTCACCTAACTTAATTTGCCCAAGTCTTTCCAATTTTGCGCCACAATAAGAAACCAACTTGATAAAGATGGAAAATGTGGCTGCTTTTGTAAGCGTGAATTGGTTTTTCTGATCATTAATTAAAACTTATTCACAACACTAAATGTGAATAATAGTGGAGTACTGCCACAAGTAGCTGGCTGATATTTATTCGTTTTTTGAGTTGCCAAGGTACAGCAGCAATTTTTTTTTGTTTCAAGTTTCAAGTATTATGACACCATTTTTTCTTACAAAAATGCATGTTATTCTCGTCTGAAAAATATGCAAAGATGCATGAATTATTTGTATAGATTTTGTGATGCAAACTCAGCTGGTGCTGCTCGAGAGTATAGAAGAAGATTTCCCAATAGACGGCAACCAAGTGTTTCTGTAAAACTACACCACTAGTTTAGAAGCCAAGGTTTAGGTCCTTATTCTCTAACTTATGCAATATTACCTAAATAAATGTAGTTTTACATGCATCTTTATGCTACTAGGTACATGCAATATTACAGAACTACAGAGAAATGTTCAATATTCTGCTGATTTCAGTTTTATGACGCATATTCCTCATGCCGTAAGATAATAGCCGCATTCTCACGCGAAGAATTCAAACACAGCTTAGCGTGTGAAATAATAAAAAAAACACCAGTTAGAGCCAATCACAACTCCCCAGATATAAGAAATCACCGCATCGAACGCGTTTCATAGCCAGGGAGCCAATCTCATCCAGAGATGACCTTCCCACTAGACGCCCTCCTCCATCTCATCTTGCCGTACAGGTAATCGCTTACGCATTTAAAGACTTCTAATGTCAAGTTTTTCTGCTCACCCCAATTGAGTTTTTTTTCTTTTCTCTTAGTAACAAAACTATTCCAGCAAGAATTACCTATCATTTCTTTCTCTCAATTCACCTCCTTTCTCTCAATAATTATACCCCTTGTGATATTCCAGCTCCTTTCCGATTTAACCATACTCTCGCACACCGTCGTCACTTCTAATTTTTACCCCGTTGCTGCCGTGAATTTCTATCTTTCTTTCTACGAAAAGAGTATGACCCACGTCATCGACCCCGCCACAGTACAAGCAATTTACCGAGTCTATTATACAGCGGTCATACAGATATTTTCTGAAGAACCCGAGTCCGGACAGAGCCTGCGTGATAAAGTAATTAACCACTCCATGTATTGAGCTCTGTAGATCCATTATAGATTGTAAATCAATATGAAGTATCCGGTGACACGTTTATCGTCCTTGAACGCCATTATCCCATTTGTCCTGCCATTTCTGCAGTACCTACCTCGTCTTGCATCATATATCGACCTTGACCACGGTATCTAGCAGCTCTCTCCGTTACGAGAAGTTCTATTGGGGGGATACTTGCTCTCACCATGGCTCCCTCCCAGGACTGAAATCGTTCGGTAGGGGCTGCAGATTCTGACAGACATCAAAGACATCATCCTTTGTACTCGCTTCAGCCTTTGCACTAATCGTTAGCTTTGCAGAATCGAATGTCATGCCGGAGCAGCATACAGTAATCTAAGTGCATTAAACATCAGAAATAACTCTCCTTTTAGATGAGCTTGGGCCCCATATGTTTGAAATTATTCCACTCAATACCCTAACAGTTTCCTCGGAATTTGCGACAGTCCTGTTGATTTGCTCTGCAAAGGTCAGCTTTGTGTCAAGCCACAAGCCATACTCCCTGATATTTTATAGCTTTATTGGGTGTTATCTGCATGCTTTGGATTTTAAATCTTATCAGTGATAGATTTCTTCTGGTCATGAGTAACACCGCCTCCATTTTTCAGGAACTATTTAAGTTTAGGGTTGTAAAGTGTAACATGTTCACCAGTTTTTTCCTGCAAATGTATATAAATAAATCCCTTAGATTCTACTGAGCTTGTGGTAAATTGATTTTACAATAATTACAAAATTTGTAGGGGGCTTTGAAGAAATTCACGAAGTTTCGCCAGCAGCCTTTGAATCGAGAATTACATTTTTTTATAAAAAGAGGGAGCATCAGTCTTAACTGTGTAGGTAAGATAAGGTCACCCACGGTGGCAATTTTGGCTTCAAGATTGAGTTCATTTAGCCACAGAAAGATTTTAAAGAAATGAATAGTTTTATAAACGAAACCAAACAACCATGCTGAGCTGGGATTCGAACCCAGACTGTGACAGCGTCAGCGGCTTCATAGTCAGCGACCTAAATCATCGCGCTACCGTTCGTGCCTAGAATTACATGGTTATTGTCGTCTAATTATTCTTATTACTACGTTGCTAAAACCACGTTGCTATATTGTAGAAATGGCGAAAATGTGAATTTTTTTATCCGCAAAATTTTGATATTTCCTATAGCAACATTATTGCATAAAAGTTACAGTAATTGTACCATACCTTTCTGTCCTCATGCCAAGTTTTTGTAAATGTCTTTGAGTGGTAAAGAAATTACTCCTTGATCAGCATGCGCACTTTTAATTATGGTCGAAAGAGATAGAAGGATATTGGTTTGTAATTTAAGATACCACTACCTACGATCCTTTTTTAATAGAAACGCTCATTTCTGCATCCCGTGTCGGGATTTTTTATTCTTTTTCAACTGTTATACGGAATAATGTGAGCTTTCTGCTGAATCTCGTCTACGAACTTCAGCCTCTCCGGGGGATTTTCTGTTCTTCACAAATTTTTTTTGTGCGAAAAAGTATTCCAAGTTTTTGAATGCCCTTTTGACACGCTGTTGGAAAACAATATCTGACATTTTGAATTCTACCGACGGGGTAGTTGGCGGGGTTCTTCCCTGAAAATCGACCTAAGAGTATGAAGAAAACAGGTTCGCCTTCTTTTTACGGAGCTCTCAACAACGAGCATTTAGTCAGTGGTGACTGGTTAATAAAAGCCAGTTGTTTGAATGCAATGACTTCTTTGCATCTTTTGTTGAACCAAGGTTTACTGTTTGAGGACTGTTTTTGTGAAGAGGAAATGTAGGCTTTCATACCCGTTAAGATGACTTGAGTAGCTTCCCTAGCACAAACAGATGGATGATTAGAGCCGAAGCAACCGCTCCGTAATGGAAAAGCTCGATATTGTTCCCTGAGTTCTTCTTATTTGACCGATCTATAGTCTATAGTGTCATACTATACTCGGCTTACTAGCTTCCTTGGTAGGACACATGATGTTGAGATGAGTTTCTGGTCTGAGGGGAACCCAATGGAGCTTTCGCCAAGATTGAATATATTTGAGCGTTCGTGGTCAAAAAGAGATCCAGAAAGCTAGCGAATTCCCCATCGCGATCAGGAATGCATGTTGGTTAGTCAACGAGGTGGGTACAATCACAGCTAATCGCAAACGATTCCGTCTCGTGGCCTTCTTCATTAGTGAAATTTGAATATTTAAGGCAGTTGATGTGATGTGCCTAAATCAATCAAAATCTCCTACAGCTACCTCGGGTTTAGGGTAATTTATTTGTATGAAATCAATGTCTTTGTCAGGGACAAAAAAAGTTCCCTATTCTGCTTATCGGTTGGTGGTCGGTATAAGCAATAGATTAATCTAGTTGAATGGGCACAGCAACGAAACGTCATCTCCTTATAGCAACTTTTCGTCGCCAGAGAGATGTTATCGCACCGGGTGAGGCTAGGTGGGAGTCTGTGTCCTCTAACATCTGAATTGCTAGTTTTGGTCAGTCCGGGTATTTAATTTCAGTACCATCTATACTAGGAAGGCGTTTCCCTATCCCCCACCGGTGAGATTCCCGATGGGGGACTTGCAACCCCAAAGCACGGTGTAGGTAATGAATTACACTTACATGTAAGTTTGTAAATTAATAAGAAAGTTGAATTTAGAGTGGACTGTAGCATGGCGGTTTAGGTCGAGGACTCCTAGTTAAGCCGTTGACTCAAACCGTTTCGAATCCCAGCACTTAATAGTTGTTTGTGTTCGTTAATTTATTTATTTGTAAAATTAAAATTGGTGACTGCCTAAATGAGCTAGTTCTCGAAGCCAAGTTACCAGAAATTTAACTTAGATAAAATAAATTGCAAAAATGATGTGAAGTACAATCTAGTTTGTCGCTTTGTTTTATCAGCAAGAATCATAATAATAACGTAGTCGCTGAAGTTTAGTCTCCAGTTAGAAGAAGTAATAAAAATTAAATTCCTTTCCGCTTCCTCTTATTCATTTCTATAAATTTTTGAGTCGTATATTATTCTATCTCTCGATGAATATTCTCCAAAGGATTTACATTATAAAACAAAGTTTCGTATTCTCTTTAGAATTGGCAAGCAAAGTTTTAAAATATTAATCAAGAAGATTAAAATAATCTCAATACAACTTTCTCGTCTCTTTAGCAAGTTAAACCTTTCCTAACCGGGTAATTCCTTCAACGCAATAATACCGTGACCGCTGCTCCTTCCCTCTCTCTCATTCTCTTTTTGCTTCCATTGTTAATGATTTCTATTATTCTAACAGCTTACTCCAAAGTAACTTATAATGCTCTGATAACAATTAAAACGGTCCTACTGGTAATTGCTTACGAAGTTGAATTCCACAAGGCCATTGATATTTTCGTACATTATTGTACATATTTACACAATATAGGAAATACTATCGAAACAAGTTTTCACTGTAACATCAAACTAGTTTTGACTGGTTAGGTCAGGTCAGGGCGTGTCATCAAAACTAGTTTGAACTAACATTCGTATTTGATTGGCAGTAAATACTAGTTATTTTTGTACCCAAAAGGATTAGTCAAAAATAGCTTTAACTAGGGAAAACGTATTTCAACTGCAAAATAATAACTTTAAATAAGATAAGTCATGTTATCGGTGACGAGAAAAAGGAATTACACAAACCTGCTAATACATCATATTAATTATTATTAAGTATTTATAGTAAGAGGTAAAAAGGTACAGGGAAAAATAGTTGTAAAACGTGTCCAGAGCTGTTTTGAGTATCAATTTAATGGACCTGGGCTGATGTTAAAAAAGTAACCAAAACGATGTTAACAACTAGCAGCTAGTAGCTACTCTGGTATGGCTACTCTGAGCACACCACTGTACACCCTGGTGGTGTGTTCAGTTAAATTTCTTTGATTTGTGATCCCTAGATCGACGATTTTCTGTCATGTCTTATTGTTATGACAATTTCACTGATGCGCAATTACACCCATATAATTTCACAAATATCGCTCATGACAACAGGATATTTATTTTGAGGAAGGAAGAGAGAATGAAAGTAGTGGATAAATTTATTAGATAAGTTTATGCTATGACTAGATGACGAACTTCCTACTCTGTACTCGTGACATAAATGAGGTATTTACCGTTAGCGGCGGGCATTTTCTATGAGGGCAAATTGCTTTGGAAAATATGTGTTCATTCAGGGTTAGAACTATTTAAAGGGCCAGAACAGGGACATCTTGAACCATTGAAGATACGATTCGTATTAATAAGATAAGATCGCATTAAAAAGTTTCAAATAACAAACCTCATTAGTATATTTAGCGCTGTCACTGTCAACTGACAGTAGCCGATGAGCTTGACGACAATTTTATTGTATCAATCTAAGCGTATCAAGAGTCTCACTTTCGCTCATCTTTTTAGAATTGCTGACGATTCAAACGTATTTCTGACAATACGTCTCAATTTAACTCTATTGACTATGCAATGCAATAGAAGGAGTAAGAAACCTAACGAGATGTATCCTTAGTTATCACAACAGACAACACTCAGTGTATCTACAGACTACACTAATATTTGTTTACAGTGACGTTTACTTGAAACGGTTTTTAAACGTTCATTTATACCCACGCTTTAAAGAAATATCTAAAACTGAAACCTATTAAATGTCTTATATGTTAATTCCTTCACACAAATTTTACAGAACTAACTATTAATTGTAAGTATAGTCAAAAGCTGTTGATTTCACAGTTTCAACACCCACCCAGTCATCAACAACGACATTGATTTATTTATTTTTTTGTGGTGGCTACCGCTGTCCGTCATCATAACTTATAGGTAGGCATTAAATAATGATTTTTATTCACAGTATGATTTGTTCCAAAGTCATGGAATTGCAAATATTAATTTGTTATAAAAAAATATTGTAAAGTCAAAACGCTCAAATGCACAAACATACCGATAAAAAAACTGAATGAATCATGGCAACGATGCATCACATAGAGAACTGGATACACTTAACTGAATGGTCGAGGATGGACAAATAAAAAGAGGCCAAAAAAACTGAAGTACAATGGAAGTTTTCCTGGAATATAAATCCAGAACAGTCGATATTTCCATTGTTACTGTTCTGGCATTTGCATGGAGCCGACTGTTAGCGACACGTCGCCATTCGATTTCTCTCAGTGCTGACTCGTCACCCGGATAATCTGAATAGTTCAACGCAAACTCTATAAGAATAGCAATTTCATTTTCCAGTGGGTAATGAAAATGTCTACATCTTGGTCAATATCAAGACTACATTTATTGGAAGTGCACAAATGTCAAAAAGTTTATACTCGGTTTGTCAATTAAGTTTAAACTATATTATGATCAGTTCTTTGTGTATCTATAGAATCATCTAAATCCGCCACTGGCTCATCGGGTGTTTTTCAATAAAGGCAGGTTGATTTTTAGCATTGTCTATGATCAAAACCTTTAATGTCCTGGGCCAACTGGATCTTGTATGGGTGCAGGTGCAAGTTCCAGCTCAAAATTCGCCACGTTGAATTCTGCGAAAGACGAGTTCTTGTGCACGGCGAGGAATTGACTGCCTCGGGTTCTCCTGCACTCTGTCTCAGACAGCGGCGATGTTCTTGGCCGATTTGGCGTTATTTCGACGTAACTGGTTGTTCGGACTGGTTGTCCGAATTTGGCCACCAAACTTTGGGGAGACGACTTTGAAGTGCCATGACGTCTACCGTAAAATGGGAGCAACGCGTGCAGTGTCTGCATTACCGAACACTCATTTTGATAATAAAGTTTCATCATTAGAACCATGATACAAATAAACAAGGTATGTCAGCGGGAAGCCTGTGACGTCAGTGTGGTGATATATAAATCACGGTTTGATTGAAGAATTTCGAAATTCATGAACATAAAAAAAAAATAGAATGGCCGAAAGCTGCCAGTGGCTGGCCGCTGACGCGGCACGCATCGAATCTCAGCCCATCTCTGACCCGAACTCCACCTGATCTACACCGATCCGACCGGTCCTGATTAAAAATAAACCATACCTGATCTGCCCGGACTGGACCTAGTCCCATCTGACCATAAAAGTTGTTTTTCAATAGACAGTGGGCGTGTGAATTCATTCGAACCGAATTAAAATGGCCCCAAGCGGCCATTGGTGGGCCGCTAATGTGGCGCACGTCGCCGTTCCCTCACCCAAACCCAACTCACTTGACCTGATGTTATCGGAACGTATTTAAAATAGATTGTACCTGGCCCGACCGAAGACCTACAACACTCTCGCATCAAAGTTGTTTTTCAATAGACAGTCGGCGCCGTGTGGATTCATTCGAACCGTTCTATTTCGAACGGACGCGACTTGAAAGGTTGCCAAAGAGTGTATTTGCTATAATAAATATCCGGTATTTTGCTATCAATTGTAAACGGTGCGACTTGCCGTGTCAAAATGAAGGCAATATGTGAGACTCGAACCTAGTCGTACAAAAAACGCGAAAAAGAAATCGTCCGTGTGATACATCGGCGCCGGTTTCCTTAAAAACATGTCGGCTGTCAAGGAGGGGTGGCGTTCCGCAATTTCCAGGACATTAAAACTGTATATTTTTTCGAAACATTCTTGAGGAATCGCGTTTAAAATCTTCTGAAAATGCGCGGCAGTCGGTGAGCGGGAATTTCATTTTTGTAAACCTAAAAACAAAACTTCATAGCCTACTAGTCGTATTAATATTTGAACGGTTTATATACCTGCGAATATGCTCTGACTAACTAAACAATCTAACTTATTTGTTCATAAAATGGATACGCATTTGAAAAAGAAGAATATAATAAACTTTGACGGATTCAAAAGAATATAATAATAATTATCTGAATATTGTAATAATGTATGAAGTTATAAACTGTACTGTGCTGTTCCATGTTGTGCAATCCTCACTTTTGAACGAGATCAATGTCAGTCCGCGGAGGTACGAAACGTTAGAGAACTACAATTAATTAAATAATTTTCAAAATGAAGAGCGTACGCTCCTGGACGCATGCTCCCTAGAAGTACGGCATAAGGTGAAACTATGAACGCCTTTAGAGAAATGGTGCATTATAACTATGGGCTTTACTATAGGTAAAGATGAAGTGATGCCATTAAAAGAGGATGGAAAATCTGCATGTTTTCATGTTGATACGGATATTAGCGAAACGAAAAAAAAAATTTCAACTGGTTTCACGACAAATTAATTATTAATTAACAGGTTAGACAACATCCCAAGTAGGTAGTCCGTCTGGGATATCTATCGCATTCTGTTTTGCGTTTAAATATATTCTGATCTTCTTTCCGTCCATTCAGTGAATCCTATGCCCAGGATGTTTCAGTCAACAGGGTATATATCCAGTAAAGTTTCAAGTTTATTCCTCCCCCTCTCCGGGGCAATATCTACTTATATTCATCCTCATTTGTATCCCTTATCCATATATATTCTACTCACCTCTTAGTGATTGAAAGACTCACACATTACCCTACCCCTTCGCTCCCAGTACCCGAACTACCCTAATCATCTAGACTCGAACCTAGCCGTAGATTAATACAAAAGTTAAAAATTATGATGCAGTATTGATTGTTCTCGACCCTGAGGGACAACCACGCCATGGGTCGAGTGAGCGGGGAGAGATGAACAGTGGGAGAGGGTGGACCCTCGACAGGCTTTTTCCTCTTTGAGTGCCGCCTAATTCAAGATCGCCGGAAGCACCTAAGCTTCATATGCTTATTATACTTAACCCCTTCGCTTCCCGTCACCGATAAGCTTCGATACCAACTTATTATTTTTCTCTCTCTTCCCTTTCTCCAACAGGGTGACGAGGGGGAGGCGGTCGATTGGGAGGTGCTGGGCAGGCATGGATGGAGTCACGTGTTCCTCGTGTCCTTATCGCTTCGCTCCCAACGCTATCCAACCCTGCCGAAAAGGGAAGGCGTTTTGTTAGCCCCTGCAGGCGTAGACTGGTTGTGGGAGGCTCAATACAGTTTTCCTGTCCCAGACAAGGGAATACTCCTGCTCTTGCACACCATATACACGTATATCTTTCTTCCACAGCGTGTCCCCAGGGGGTAGGGCCCCACCACCAGACCCTGCATTGGTCGATTAGACTTGTTTTTAAAATTTCGAAAAAACCTCTAACTTTACCGGACAATAAAAAAATAGCCCTCGATGAACGGTTAGCTTGGAATCACCGTTTCTAAAAACAAAAGGTATTTTAATTTTAAGAAAACTATTTAGCCGGAGTTTTCTTTCCATTAAGTCAGTTTGACCGACCCAAAATAAAACCGTATCTAACTTTTTGATAGACGATGAACGTCTCCGTCACATTTTTCCATTACTTTTACAATCTGTCTAAGAATTTTCCAGAAAACATCAATTTTCTCCTATATAATTTACAAAAATTCTTCATTTTTTTTTTGTTCCGTTAGCCAATCACTTAATATATTTTTAACGAGAAACTATTTTTATTCAGTATATACTTCTATGCTTCCCCTAAGAAATTCTTCCGAGAGATTCTCTTTGCGTCGTACCATCACCAGGAAAAATCCAGAGAGGTTGTACCGTATGAAAGGAAAATATGGCCCTGAACGGTCTTGAAATTCACTGATATGGCTCATTTTCAATGGATTGTATTTGGGAATGACTCTCTTACGAAATTTAAACCCGATCGGTACAACTTTCAGACACTTCACTAAAGTGTTTCCTATGCTGTTCCTGAATAAATCCGCAATTCAGAAAGAAAATACATAGTACCCGGTAACGGATCCCTCTCATTTTAAACGAATTTCGTTAGACCGAGCTTCGATTAAAAGAATTCCGATTTAAACCTTGTCGGATTAAAATGGCATTTAAAAGTGTTACTTTAAGTATAATTCTGACAAATACAAATTTTATTCTATGAAAGATCATTCTGACTATTAAATTCCAGCACAGAACGGCAAATCTATGGGTTTCCTAGTGGAAAATCCGTTCCGCATTCACTTCTTGGGGTCTCCACCGGGGTCTCTGTGGTAGTTCCAGAATTTATCAAATTGAAGGTATGGGTCTGGGCAACATCCGTGCCAACTTTACTTTTTTTTGCCAACTATTGAATCTCAGCATCACGAGTTGGTGGCCCCCATTTGCAACTGCCAACATAGTCATATAATAAAACTATTGCCATGTTGAACCAATTGGTTCTCATCAGATCGCTGAAGTTAATGATTATCTAGTATTGCGTATTATATTAATGGGGATGTATCGATTTTTGTTGATTTTGAGGGTATGAGGGCATCTCTCTCAATTGTGAAATGGGACGAGTTTTTTAATGGAGGTTGTATGGTCTCAATGTGGCCGTATTTTGTTGAAGTCCTCGATCAGTTTAAATGGAGACATACCGTCCTATAAAGTGCTTAGATGGGTAACCGCCTCGGAATATCACTTCTGTTTTATCACTACACTGTTTCGTTATAAAAGAATTAGCTTTCTTTATTCAGCTTTCTTAACTGAAGCAGGCTCTACTGTTTAAATTTAACTTTTTGCATGATAATGACCTAGCCTCTCTCGAAGTCAACACCGCAGCCTCAATTAGCGAATATTGAAATTACCTCTCTCTATTTATCTCTGTCTCTCTCTCTTTATAGTAACTTTCAGACATGTCAATTGTAATGTAATTGTATTATCTTTTGTTGCCTTATAAAACTTAATGTATTTGAAGTGATCGTTCCTGTGGTATTATGCAGTCAAGTAGAAAATTATTATCCGCAATAATTCAACGCTATGCTTTGCTCGCGTATCTCCATAACAATTCTGTAGGTATACATATATAAGCTACATTACAGTAGAAACTTTTATTTTAATTTTAATACTCAAACTCAAACACTTAGCTCTCATATTGATAACGAAATGTGAATTTTAGAATTTATAAAATGTCGCTATTTGTGAGACGGACAAAAGAAAATTTATCACAATCTGCTTCTTTTTTTAAGGTCCGAATTATAAAACACAACTTGAGCTGCTTGAAAAAAAATTTGTGTATTTTAGTATAGGTAGAAAACATACTGAAGCAAGAGAATGAGATTTAGAAGAATTTGTGAACTGTTTTTTTAGAGAGTTTAGGTATTATAAATTAGGTTTCTAAACTAAGAACGATTCTTATATGGTACGCCGCTGTAGACGTGGGAAGTTTCCCGTCTAGAGGGGTTGTTATTCAACAACGGCAGGGCGCAAGTCCCCGACCTCCATCCGCACAGTAAACCCCTGCCATACACAATAGTGTTACGGGGATGATGTAATTATTGGGAAATGCGTCCGTAAGCAGATAGAGCGATTACGTGAATTCACTTCATTCTCACTCTCTCACACCAGAACGCGACGGATAAAACGAGCGACGGAAAGTGAGTACGCCACCGATCGAATAACTGTCGAAATGATATTGAATCTTCATTAAACGAATGAGTAGTCCGTAGCGGCGCTTCGCACTCCTTCTTCTCCCCTGCTTCTACTCCCACACCTGACCCCAGTTATCCTGGAATATTGTTATGAAATCAGCACGATGATTAAATTACTGCAGTTTCCGTATTTCCATCAGCGTAACTTTATTTGCTATTGCTTTAGGATCGATTTTCTGGATCTATTGGATATAGCTGTATCTCATTCCAGATGTTTTTAAACCCAAAAGTTGTCTGTGATATTTTTTCTTAAAATTGTAAGCCGTGGAGAGCCCATTTGAGTTTAAAAAAGTTCAAATAACTTCTGTCATATTATGATGAAAGTATGGTTTGTCCAGTGAGTGTTGTCCGGTGAGATGCCACACTGATCCTGACTATAAACGATTTGATTTTATGAGATTTAATTCGTACTGATTACTAATTATTGTAATTGTACGAATCAAACCAATTATTGTATTATAATAATAATTATAATAATCAATAATAAATATAAAAACTATTATATAAATCAATTATTGTAATTGTACGAATTAAATCTCATAAAATCAAATCGTTTATAGTCAGGATCAGTGTGGCACCTCACCAGACAACACTCACTGGACAAGCCATATGTTATTTTTAGCGTAGTAATAATCCCAGGTATAATTCCCAGTTATAATCCCATAGGTAATCCGTCTTGAATTATTAAAGAAGCAAGGACGAAGGGAAGAACCGGTTGTGGTGGCCTTGCCAATCAGTAGTTGTAAATACACTATAGAGGACGACATCACTTTTCTAAAATCACCCAAACTCATTAAATATCATATACAGGGTGTCCCAGCTCATTCTAAGCGGTCTCTGTAGGCCAAACCATAGATTTTTTTCAGAATTTTTTTTTGCAAATTCAAGTACAGGATCACAATGGCGATTATTTGAAATTATTTTGAAGCATACAGAGTGTCCCAGATGAGAGTGGCTTATCAAATTATGTTTTTTTAAATGAAATGCTCTTATGTTATTGCATTTTTAGATTGTCTGAGATTGGTTTTCACAGTTGATATTTAAATTACGAAGTTTGTGAGTTATAAACAAGTGAAAATCGTCATTTTTGAAGTTCAAGGCCCTATACAGCGAAAACGGTTCATGATAGAGAAAAACGGCTTACATGTCCCTATTTTAACTTTTCATGTAGGTACTATTCTATGATGTAGATGAAATGTTTATACAGGGTGATAAAAAAATTTGAAAAAATCTGAGATTTCGCCATGCGTCGCCAATAAAAAAAAAACAAAGAAAGTACAAATGTTTCTTTACCACAGTATAGTACATAAAAAGTTAAAGTAGGGACATGTAAGCCGGTTTTCCCTTCCTTGAGCCGTTTTTGTTGACAGGGCCTTGAACCTAAAAAAATACGATTTTCACTTGTTCATAACTCACAAACTTCTGAATTTAAACACCAACTGTACGCCTATTGTTTCTTCTCAGACAATCTAAAAATGCAATAACATAGGAATTTAACAGAACAATTTAAAAAAACATAACTTTGATTCGCCATTCTCATATGGGACACTCTGTATAGACCAAAATAATTTCAAGTTGTGGGCACTATGACCCTGTATAAGACCCAATTTAATTTTTTTTTTTTTTAATTGTGCACGATTTAGGCTACACACATCGAGGCGTTCGTCGCGCCCCACCCTGTGTTTAATAAATTAAGATCCTGGGCAGGTGAATTTTGGAAAACCACTTTTTCGTGATCTGGTGGTCATGATCGAAGGACACTTGATGAGTTTGGGTGATATTCGAAAAGTGATGTCGTCCTCAATAATAGTGTATTTAAAAAAAATATATCTTGTTTAATAATATTTAATAAATTTGTATCATAGAAATCATTATACATATTGTGAAAACTAATTTTTTTTTTAAGTAATAAGAAATTTTAATAAAATTACAGAAGTTTTTATATATTACAGTAATAATTTTATTCTCCAAAAGGAATTCTCCAAAAAGGATTCTGGTTCTCTAGTTCCCAACACACTAATAATACCATTCCCTCCCTGAATGGTTATCGAGAGTCGTTGTTTGAACCAAATGCCTTCACTCATGTTGCCGGTCACATCACATAATCGTTTGCAAAATGTCATTGATTAATATTTCTGCACTTAGGTCATAATAAGAGTCAAAGGTTTCGATTGCTAATATTGAAACAAAAAGATAGTCGTTTGATAGGTTGCGGTATTTGGTTCTTTTATTAGTCTGCATTCTCAGCGGCAGAGCCTGGACGGTCGGCGCTTCTAAGTAGGTGTGACGGAGCCACGGTATCTACTGCAGTCAAGTCCCATACTAGACTCTTGCCGTGTCTAAAGGGCACTAATGTCATTCCGTCTGGGCGTTTACCATCACTACGAGCTAGTAGACCAGGTGACTCAAGGATAGGTTGGAGGCCAATTGTACACAAGGCTCGTTTGATTACATCATTAACCTCCTTGTGGGGTCTTTCCTGAATTTACACGAGAGGCCGTGAGTGTCAGATTGGTCTACGTTTGCACCACAACGACAAATGTGTTGCTCAATCGTTCTTGATCCAAGTCTGAGACTCATTGCTATTCTGATCATAATGTCGATTTAAGAGAGTTCCAAGACTTGACACAGATAAAGTATTTAGCCAATGGCTTGATTCCTTTTGAGTTATCGCTGATAATCGAGCTTGATCCTTCTTAACTAGGGGATCATCCCAATTTAGTTCATTACAACTATTCGGTATGTCAGTAGAATGTGTCTTGGCTTTTTATGAATCTATCGCATCATTTTAACCGTAAAGTTCATGATTGAGATGATTGAGATCATCAAATTTAGATGATATGATTTTAAATAGATCTGTTGATGAATTGCAAGATGAGATAAAATTTTGTAGTACGATATCAATGGCTTGAAGCCATTCGTTATTGGAAAGTTTGATATTTAGGATTTCACTGAACGAAGACCAAAGTAATAGATCAAATTTTGGAAGTAGGCTGTGTTCGTATAGAGGGGTTGTTCTTAATAAATATTGTAGTCCTGGCATTGAAATACTAAATAACAAATAAAAAAATAATAAATTAATAAAAAGAATGATGGGTGTGGTTCTAGATATGATAAACGTCGAACCATGTGTGTTAATGCATCAATTTTCTTTTGTAAAATCGAGTATTCCTTTTTCATACCAAGTGGCGATCCAAGTAATTCTAAACTTTCTTGGTCTATGATTCTTCAATCTTCAAATTGAACTGAAAGAATTGAATCTGTTGTTTCTGTTCTTTCAAACATTGGGTAAATTTCACATTTCTCTTTGTTTAAGAATAGACCAAACTTAGGGCCATCGTGATCTAATTATTTAAAATCCATTTCAACGTCTTCAGAAGAGGCTAGAATTGCCCCATCATCAAGGTACTTAGTATTGAATGATGATTTTAGTTTTATAAATAATGGATGGGCAGCAGTACAAAACAAAAGGGGGGCAAGAGGATCACTCTGCTGCACTCCTCCTTTGGAGTCTATGTAACCCTGACCATATAAGAGAAACGACTTGTCTTCATAGCTTGTCAATACATAATGAAACAATTCAGGAAATTGATTGAATATAACATCAATAATAATGTCACGTCTAATTAGCTTGAAAGCATTTTTTAAATCAATTTGCAAAAGAATCAGATCATTACATTGAGAATATATAATTGAACGAACTGTGTGAAAAATAGCTTCTGCTCCACCAGAGATATCGAAGCCAAGGTGTAGAGGTGCCAATGAGACGAAGTCGGGCACCTCTCCTCTTAAAATCTTGTTAGTGAGTTTTGTGATGGCATGAAGAAGATTGTGTGCATTATCACCTAATCTTGTATCAATAATATGCTGAGGGCGGAGATCATGAATACCTGCAGCTGATCCTTTTGCAAAAGAATTTATTGCATTAAGTACATCAAGTTCACTGACTTGAAGAAAACTACAGTTTTGTCGCTGTTGGAGGGTTCTAGAGAATCAACGTATTTCGTAAGGTATTCATCATGCATGATTGCTGTTTTTCGTTCAGATGGCTGAGCAATTTTGATATCAGAGCTGGCTAACCGAAGATCACCTTTTATGTCACCATCTGATAACTTTATGGCTACTTTTTTTTCTCTCAATTTTTTTTTCTTTCTAATTTAACCTGGTTAAGAACTTTGTCTTTATTAAAGTTGTGTCTTGAATTTGTATTGGTTTCTTGACCTTCGAACTGTGTATGAGGAAAATTACGAAGCAGGCGCGATTAACTTTTGTAGCAAGGGAACCGTTGACTCTTAAATCGGAATTCTTCTGGTGTGTGAGGAACCTTGAGACATGAATGAACAAAGTAAAATAGGTTTTGCCAAGATGATTCATTATTATTATTATTTCGTATATTTTTCTGCCGCAAGAACTCGAGCACCTTTGGGAATCCTACGCAGGATACGGCCGGGATAGCGTAACTTATATAATCTATCCAGTGTTTCTTTGGTCAATTCTGGAGTTTCTTGGTATCCTTTGTTATATGTTGGTTCTTCTAATTTTTCGGATGTGTATTATAATCGCAGGTCACTTAGTACTAACCAGTCATTTTTTTGTCTATTAAAGTCAAAATTATGATGAATTTTCACTGTCGACTATCTTTTTGTGATTTTTACCAATATGAATGTTAAGTCCTGTAATGATCCGGGACTATCAAGCCATTGATTTTTCACCCCGACAATTGTAAAGAACAAACCGATGGTGGTGGTCGAAGGCCGTCTGCCGGAGACCACCCGGGGTGTACCTTTGATTTTAAGGAACTGTAGGGAAAAGAAAATCAGAATCAGTCGAGGTAAGAACCCGCTCCGGTACGGTCACGTTGACGTTGAAGTGCCGTAAGCTCTTTTAAATAAAAGTAAAACTCGATTAACCATTGTCATAGTTAAAACTTATAAAGTTAAAACTAATATTATTGGTTTTCATCCTACGGAAACCTTTCATTAGTAAAATAAGTATTTTACCTCGTCTAAGTATCCAGAAAGAAAGTACCTGGACCTGAAAATAAATTTATTGATTCTTTCTTATTAGTAGTGTATAATATCACTACCAGGTTAACTAAGTTAAAGTGTTTGTTGTTAAGTACTAACTGTAAGTAGGTACCTACTAGCGTACCTATCGTTTGTATTCTATCGGCGTTGAACTCCAGTGTGTCCGGGCAGTGATTCCCGTTTTAATTTGAGAGTGACTATTATAAATCTTATCAATAATTAATCGGGCAGTGTTACTACGCTTTGGCAGCTACCAGTGCTATCACCTGCAGATACTATTATTATCTTCGTGCGGATCTCCTGTCTGACAGCAAAGGGCCCCAACAAAGCACCATTCACCACCAGCGCTTCTTGTGAGTGCTCAGTGAAACTATTAAAGGAATAAGGTACTCAATTTTGAATATCACTTAATTTTATATATTATCGGACGTAATAGTTTTTAGTTAAGTTGTTGTCCCTTTTAAGAAGGAAAAGTTATTGTTAGTTATAAGAATATTCAATTCTATTGCATTGCCCTAGGGGACGTGAGGGTTGGCCGCTTCACCACCCCCTAGAAGAATATTATACTGTTTCTTTTTACAAATTATAATTATAAATTTAATGTAGTTGTTTTCATTGACCAGCAGATGCAGGTACTTTCATATGAATTAATATTGCCGGAGCCAAATTCATATTCCAAAAGAATCCACCCCGCCCTATAAATTTTTATGTACCCTATGGGGACTTGCATGGCGGTATCCCGTATCAGTACAGTCCTTTCAATGATTCAAAAATTCTGCTACATAAATTCCACTGACTAACGTTAGGTTCATCAACATTTGACGAAGACTCTAATAATTATTGTAAATTGAGTTTTGAATTATTGGTAAGTTCACTAGTAGAGTAGAATTTCTGTCCATAACTCTTTCTTTTATATTGTTTCGCAATGTTTCAGTATGGGCACTTCTTTTCTGACTTGAATTTTTGACATTGTCATTTCGATGAATTATATTTACACTTTTTAATTTTGTGACGGTCTTTGAGGTCCCAGCTTCTTTAATTTCTTGAGATAAAACTAGAATTTTGTCCAGGCGTGAAATGTTTCGATTATCAGTTGGATATCTTTTTAAAACATAATTATTTTCATCAGAGCTGAATTCACTGTCACTTGACATTTGCCTAGTGCTAGGTACACTTCCAGTTTCTTCAAATCTTCTTAAAATGCGTTGAATTGTGCGCATTACAGTATGGGTCGATTCTCATACTGAACTGAAAACAAATCTCGAACTCTTCGCAAACGGCTAGCGCTGTATACGTTTTTAGAATAAATACCCGTTCCGCAATAGAATAGCTATTATTACTATTATTATTATTATTATTATTCATTGATAATATTGTCAGGGACACGTGTATTGGTAATTAAAAATATTTGCTTTCACGGTGAAAAAGATATCCGAATTTAGCATGTCTTGGCGGCTCACTCTTTTAATTTTGAAAATGTTTAAATTATTATGTAATCTTTAAAAACTGTTACTTAGTAAGTATTAGTAAGTATAATATTAGTAAGTATCTCTCACATTTAGTTAAAATACCAAATACCAAATACCAAGTATTAGTAAGTATCAGCTTGATCAGAAAATAATTATCTTTCGATAGACACCATTATGGTTCTTGTAGAGATAAAAGTAGTGAGAAATAAACTACAAAAATGTGATTTCCCTTGCTATTCGCCTATGCCCTGCTTTGAAACATTTCACACGGTATATTTATTTATTCAAAAATCAAGAAATTTCGATTTTCACAACGCTCCTGTGGCTCCAAAAAAAAATTTTGGATTCTTGTAAAACTTTGGAATGACGTGAGATCTTATTTGGTATTTATTTGGTATTTTAACTAAATGTGAGAGATGGTTTATTAGGTCCCAAACACTGAAGCCAGCGGGCTTATTGTATTTCTCACATTTAGATTCTCCTTGATTAGAAGAGCTCCGTTCCTTTGACAAGGTTTAGTAGCCCGCTAACCAAGGTTTTTTCCGCCAGATGGCTCCCGGGACTGATTGGTCCCAGGAACGCATAGCGCGTTCGTGCGAGTGCTGGACACTCGAATATCACATGAGAAGCTGTCTCGTCTTCTTCATTGCAGAGTCTACAAATTGGGTCTTCTCTGTATATCCCCAGTTTATGTAGGTGTACTCTTAGGTGGCAGTGTCCTGTGAGAAGACCCACCACCGTTCTGATCTGCATTCTATTTAGTTGCAGTATCTGTCTGGCAAAGTTTTGAGAGGGCTCCTTGATCATCACCTTACCATGTTTGTTTCCTGTTATACGGTTCCAGTGTGCTCTATGTTGTGTTCTTATCCACTGAGCCACCGCCCCGCGTACAGTGTTCTTTGGGATGCCAAACACTGGTTCGGGCCCAGTGTAGTTTATCCCAGCGCCTTTCTTGGCTAGTTGATCTGCAGCCTCATTACCAGGCGTCCCACGGTAACCCAAACTAGTGTCATCACGTTACACCTGGCTAAGTCAATGAGGTCTTGCAGGCATTCCCAGACCAGTTTTGATCTGATTTCATAAGCTGCAAGGGCTTTCAGGCTAGCCTGACTGTCGGAGAGGATGTAGATTTCCCTACCTCGATAGTTTCTTCTGGTATTCTCTCCAACGCATAGCCTAATTGCATTTATTTCGGCCTGGAAGATGCTGACATGAGTCCCCAGTGGCACGTAAATATTGCATCCGGGGACCACCCCATGCACTCCAGCTCCGGTACCTGTCCCTGTCTTTGAGCCGTCAGTGTACCAGACCAGCCCTTTTTCAGGCACAGGTGTTCCATTTGTTGCCATTCTTTCCAGTCCATTAGAACCTTGAATGGTTTTACAAATGATATCGTAGTACTCATACCATCGGATTGCATTTCCAGGATAGGATCTGCGATGATATCAGTTATTCTGGAATGCCCGGTTTTCCCAGGTTTATCCCAGTTTTGGTTTTGTTTCAGCCTTTAGGCGCCCAATCGTGCCTCGCTCTTAATATGAATGTCAAGAGGAGGCAGGTCAAGTATGGCCTCCAGTGCTGTCGTTGATGTAGTGTTCATGGCTCCCGTGATGCCTAAGCATGCAAGCCTTTGAACACTTTGAATTTTCATAATGGTTTGTTTCTGGTCGATCTTTGGCCACCAGACTAAACAGCCATATGTTAGTATGGGCCTGACCACGGCAATATACAGCCAATGTACCATGCGTGGTTTCAGTCCCCATGTTTTACTGAATGACCTTCTACAAGCCATCAGTGCCATTTTACTTTTATTAATCGCTTTCTGCAGGTGAAGATTCCAGGTCAGTTTTGCATCCAGGGTTATTCCCAGATATTTGACCCGGTCGTTCACCTGCAGCCGTTCATTGAAGAAGATGGGTGGAGTTAATTCCTCCATCTTGCTTCTTTTGGTGAAGGGGACCAGTGCCGTTTTGACAGGGTTTACGCGAAGCTTCGCCCCGAGGCACCATTCCTCCACGATATTCAGAGCCCCTTGCATGAGCTCTGAGATGGTTTTAGTGTATTTCCCCATGACCAGTATGACTATGTCATCCGCATAGCCTTGGGTATAATAACCTTTGTTGTTTAGCTTGATGAGCAGGTCATCCACCACCATGTCCCACAGCAACGGAGATAGGACTCCGCCCTGTGGGCATCCTTTGGTGACGGTGACCCGCATCGTCTCGCCAAACAGAGTTGCTTGGACTCTTCTGCCTTCCAACATAGCGCTCAGCCACCTAGTTGTGGTGTCGTCGACGCCATGTCTTCTAGAGGCCGATACCATGCAGCTAAAGGAGGTGTTGTCAAACGCCCCCTCTATGTCTAGAAAAGCCCCGAGGGCAATTTCTTTGTTGTCTAGTGATTTTGTGATTTTTCTATTCTCATCACTAGCTGGTGCAAAGCTGATTCGCATGATTTACCTGGTTGAAAAGCATGTTGCCTCTGGCTTAATGGCCTCTCTGTAAGAAAGGTTTGCCTGAGATGCTTCTCAACCAGTTTTTCCATCGCTTTTAGTAAAAAGGATGTCAAACTAATCGGTCTATATGCCTTGGCCTCGTCGTAGTCATTACGTCCAGGTTTCGGTATAAAAACCTCTTTTATTTCTCTCCAGGCCAGCGGAATGTAACCAAGTGCCAAACTGGCTCTGAATATCCTACAAAGCACCGGCGTGAGATCTTCACTCGCCTGCTCCAAAAGGGCAGGATAGATCCCGTCCGGGCCAGGTGACTTGTAAGGCTCAAATGAGCTTATGGCCCATTTAACTTTTTCATATGTAATTATGTGTCTTGATGTCCTCCAGTCCTCCCTGGTGACCCTGTGATTCAGGTTTTCCAGAGTGTTGTGTAGGCCATCTTCCACTTCAATTACATTGCAGTCCGGAAAGTGTGCTCTGAGGAGTACCTTAAGAGTTTCCCTCCCGGTTTCTGTGTAATTATCATTGCTACTTTTTAAGGTACCAATGGGGTTCAGGGGATCTTTTGCCATGAGTTTGTAGAGTCTTGCTCCTTCGGATGTCGTTTCCACATCCTGACAGAGCTTCCTCCACGCAGCTCTTCTTGCAAATCTGATCTCCTTGTTGTATTCAGTAATGGTGGTCTTATATTCGTCCCACTTTCCTGTTTTTTTAGCTTTGTTAAAAAGCTTACGTGTTTTCTGTCCCATTTCTGCCAGTTTGGGGTTCCACCAACTGACATCCCCACCTTTCCGACGGGGTGTCTGAGCACAGTTGTTGTGATATGAGGTTGTAATGGCTACTTGGAGTTGTTCTGTAGCTACCTCGATATCGTATATGCATGCAATGTTGCTTTTGACATTGGTTAGATTTGCCCTCAACTCCGCCCTGTACCTCGCCCAGTCAGTCTTTCGTGGATTGCGATACAGCTCTGCTGTCTTATCAACGGAGTTGATTTCCAGCTGAATGTATCTGTGATCTGAGTGAGACGGTTCATCAGATACACGCCACTTGACTAACCGGGCGCCGATACGAGGGGAAGCTAAGGTGATGTCAATTATTTCTTTCCGTCTCGATGTTACAAAGGTGGGTTCCCTGCCCCTATTCAGAAGTTCCAGTTTCCTGGATACCATAAACTGTAACAGTGACTCACCTCTCGTGAGATCTTAGTTGAAAAAATTTCCAAAAGTCGCGTAACTTCTACAGGGTGTCCTTTCAAAATTCCAAAAATTCAGTTCATGAGGCACGGTTTCTGGTCTCAGTTTTCAATCTAGGAGGCTGAAATTTTTGTGCGAGTAAGAGATCTACAAGGAGTGGTCTGGTACTCTATTTGTGAAATCGATCGAGCTATTCAAAAATGGCGACTTTTTAAATTTTAGACAAAAAATGCTATGTTTTGAGCCCCTGTATAAGCAAAATAGAAAAAACTTTTCTAAAAAAAAAATCCAATTAACAGGATTAGAGTAAAATTATTAGACATTTTAGCTAAAACAATGAAATTTGCATTATTTTTATTAATAATCCAGTGGCGGGTGTAGGAAAAGGGTGAAGTCGAAGTGAGCACTTGAAGTCGTTTGGAAAATGAAAATGCAAAGTAAAAAAAAATCAATAATTTTGAAAAGAACTGTCTGAGCTCTAAAATGAGCTGACTGGACTTCAAAAGGGACTTTTTGGGTTTTGAAATAACTTTTACCAATACTGAAAATAAGTGACTTCGGCGTTCAAAAAACTTATTGACTTTTGAAAAGAACTGATTGATTGTTTAACATGCTACGCGATAACGTAAACTATAACGTAACGGTAAAAAATAATAAGCGTCCGTAGTGTTGCGTGTTGCATATATTCAGTGTTCTGCACAAATTTTGCAGGGTGTAATTTTGCCTATGAATTCATGCACCAATGATTTTATCGTTCGTTTAAATTTACTGCTCCTAGTTTAAAAATGAGGTATAATAACGAAAATTTCATCAAGTGCCAAGTGATCAATCTATTCAATAATAAAAAACAAAGGAATAAATCTGCAATATAAAAATGTGTTAGAACAAGAACATCTCGAGGGTGAACATTAATAATTGCCTCAACCACATGCTATTATCTATAAATCCTAGGGCGACTATTTTACTGTATAATACTGTGATAATAAAAGTAATCTAGGTGGTATGTATCATCTAATGCAGCTTATTAAAAATAAGCGCGCAGAAATACTAGAGAAGTTACGAGAGGGATGCATGATTACCCCATCGAATAAAATTGGGTAAGTAAGTAAGTTGGGGATGTGCACTAGCTTTCTTTGCATTTTATCCAATTCGTATTCGATAGGGAAGTGGATCAGAGGATCGCAAACACATAACTTTTTCATTTTATTGTCTTTGTCTTATGATTACACGCTAGATCCTATCGCTGAAATATGGTCGTTAAAGATTAAAATTCATGGAAGAGAAAGAGACTGAAGTACATTTACGTCGTAAATATATCCTGTGTACGTCTTCAAAGTCTAACATAGAACTATTAGCATTGTAATATTTATTTTTTTTAAAGAAGGGAGCTTCAGCCTTCCCTATGTAGGTAAGACAAAGTCGCTCTACTCCGGTAATTATGGATTTGAGCTATTTGCCAACATTTCCTAGCCTCAAGTATACCATTGAATAGTAGAAAGGGCAACACAGACACCCAGAGCTTCACGGAGAATCGAACTCAGTCCGCCAGGTCCAGTGATTCAGCAGATCGCCCACTGAACCACTCGGCCACCGGTGTGCTCCATTGTAATTTTTTTTTCTGATTATTGCCTACCAGTTTAACTAACACAGTAAGGATTATATTGTATCTAAACAATGGTAAATATTTTGTTCTTCAAATGGCGCTAATAAATTTTTGATAGAATTTTGAGTTTAAATTCCAATTCCAGGTTGGAAAAACATTAAATTTACCTTCTTTCGCATCAATCATATAAATAGTGTATTCTTATACGTTTATTCAATAATAAATAACTATTGTAACGCATTATAGTGGCGTTAAAGTCTATCTCCGCACATTTTCATTTAAAATGCGCGTCAAAATAATTTTTTTTTTTCCGAGCAAAAATTGTTAAAAACCTTTTCCAAACGATAGCGTGTTTAATTTCACGGATCTTTAGGTCAGCCCCAGGTCAGCGATATTACCTAGCGGTCATCGTACATACCTAAAGTGGTATAACTAGAAAGAGAGAAAATGAGAACGAACGGTCAGAGGGCCGACAAGCTAGAACTGGGAGATGAGGCTAGATGGCCTAGGTATCGGACGAACGAGAAAAACTCACCTGTAACTTACCTGAGTAAATTATTTTTATCTTTGTCTCATCTACATATCGAGAAACTAAATTGTTTCGATATAAATGTCTCAACGACAGTCAAGTCCGCGAACACAAGTACCGAGTTCTTATCTTCGTTTTGCGAATTATGTCTTTAACAATATTCTCGCAAATTGGCGGCCATTTTACCATTGTGAGTGGCATCGCGATATTAAAATCAATAAATACGCGAATAAAGCAAGTGTTTCTTGAAATTGATCAATTCCGGTCAAGTCCATTCAATTGCCCGCGGCTGGGTAAGGTGGCGGAAACTGCGAGACCTGGGATTCCATAGACTTTACTATTACAAAAATTTCCATGACGTCATCACATCACCAGAAACCTTTTTATAATTAGAGCCGTACCTATTTCTTTACATCGTAGAAGAGAGACAACTAAGTTTTAATCCCCTGCAGTATCTACATCTCTTTTTGGAAAATGGTAAATTCGTTTACCAACAATCTGTAATCTGTAAGTATAGTATCAATAGTGAAGAGTGATTTCATGAAACTGCTTTGTTCAATTATTTTAAAGTAGATTCTGAAATAAATGTACAGCTGAGGTGTGGTCAACTTTACTAAAGCCCCTTTGAAATATTATCTGTTGATGAATTATAAAATTTTTGAGCTTAAGTACCATTACAATATTATGAAAGTGAACATCCCATATGTAAATACTGTGTAAATAACATCAGGAAATAAATCTTGTTAAGCAGATTCAAAGTTTCTTAAAGAGGGGAACATATTATAATATTTACCTTAAAATATTTATAAGAAAAGCAATAAGTTAACAACCTAAGTGAGTTTTTGTTGTCCTTTTTATTATTTAGGGAAATAAATATTTTCTAAATTAAAAAGACAACTGGCATCCCAAGACTTCCCTTTACCTCTTACCTTTCCTAATGAAGTGGGGAGAGAGTGTCACGTAGGAATTTGGCGCCTAACTTGATCCCTCTACAGGTGCCCGTATTGTTATGTTCAAAATTCTTGAGCATATAGTAGACTTAATTTTGAACCAAAAAAACCCAAAAGTGACAGGTCTATCTTTATTCGTTACGAAGTTACAGGCCTAAGAAAATTATGACTAGTAAATAACAAGATTCAACTTTGTAAGTCACACAAATTGCCACACATGAGTAAACGTCACCGAAATAAACATTAGTGGAGGTTTCCTTGCTCATACGAAATGGCATTAGAATTCAAATAGATGCGGCACCAGCATATTTCGGAATTGGATGTTTGTAACTAAATACCAGAGAGAAATTATTATTTGATCGTATTCAGCAAGCTGGTCAAGAGATAGGTACGCGAAAAAAGACGAGAAAACTGTTACTTTTGCAATAGGCCTCCGAGCACAAGCTTGCATTCAGCAAGGAATAGGCATTTTTAACACATGATAAACTAAAGATTTGGTCAATAAAATAAGTTTTATGTGGTTTTCAAGGTTAAATCTAGTATTTACTAGACATTATTTTCTTGGGCCTGTTACTTCATAACGAATGCAGATAGACCTGCCACTTTTAGGTTTTTTAGGCTTAGAAATAAGCCTACTAGAATATGCTCACAAAATTTGAACATAACGATACGGGACAGCCTGTATATTGAGGCGGTTGGAGAAAAATTATCTAGCTCTACAAAATTTATTACCTACCTTTCTCTCTTGACCTGCTATTTAAAAGGTCTCGCAGATTTTTATAATTGTTCTCTCACGCCACCCCCACACTATCAATATTCTCGTTATTTTCGAAATTGGGTTGTTGAAATTTTTCAAGGTGATATGATATTACCGAGGATATTACTATACTGTTTACTATAAAAATTTCAGTCAATTACTTTGAAAAGATGCCTTAAAATGGATATTGAAATTTAGCCATTTTAACCGATTTGTTACCTACTCCACTGGTAAACTATAATGGCAAAACGTAAATTTTTTGACAAAAATCTATAACTTGGAATACATTCTTCATTCTTCTTAGTCTGTTAATTCGATTATAAAGTTACAGCTTGACACACGTAAGGTGGCCAGTGGCGCAGTAGCCTCTGGGAGTGGCTTAATTTTCAAGTTTGTCAGATTTAACGTATTTTACTATCTATGCAGACAGGTATACTTTATGCAAAGTCAATTGAAATGACAAAAAAACTAAAAAGCAGCAGACAAGATAATTTAATTTCGGTACTGTCTTATCTTATCAGCACATAAAAAACGTATTGTTTATAAATTCATTAATAGAGGTGTTTTTGAGTCATTAATTCGGTAAGTCAATCAAATAATTTAAATCGCCGTCTTCTCCAATCCGTTTATTTATTAATTAAATAGGTATGTCAGTACTCGTCAAGTCAATGTGGACTAGCGAAGAGAGCGAAGGGAGCGTTCAATAATAATTTTCTTATCTTTTTGGTTTTATTTAAATGCAAAATCGGACCGTACTGTCAACTTTACAACCCAGCATTTCTCTATTCAAATAGGGCAGCGTGGTTCAAAAATATTGAGCTAAACCTCGTGCTCATGAGTTGTGAATTATGGCGACCGCATCTTCATATATTAAAAATAAAACACTTTTTGGCTAAAGTAGTGATACTAAAGTCGTTACTAAAGTAATAAAATTCCGTATTTCAACATTTAATTACAGAAAATTCATTTTTAGTCAACAACTTTGATACTCAGTGTACCGACCACAGGCATGGTTTGAATATGTCGCTTTCTTTCTAAAAACCTCTCGCTTCTTGATCTGCGCCGCTCAGCGGCCACCTTAGATGTGTCGACCTGTACCTATGTTTAGTTTTACATTTAGGTACTATAGAAATATTCACAAAAGTTCAAATCACCGCTATTTTGAAACGACTCGGCCGATATTTCTCAAATGCAATACCAGATAACTCCCTTTAGACATCCAACTATTACAAAAAATTCAGTTCCCTAAATTGAAAAGGACGACCTGTAATCGAGTGACAAGGACGAGTTTTTGTGAAATTTGAATGGAACGTTTTTTAAAAAGATTTTCTAACAAAAATCTACAGTCCTCCATGGGTTTTACAATAATTTAAAATTTTGTACCTTAAGTGAAGGTAGGTGCGCGTTTTTTAAATAGAAACTTTTGAGTTTTGGAGAAATAAAGATGATAAAATTTTTGAATACCTCCGTCATTTTTTATATTTGTTGCCTGATATTGTTCACGGTTGAAATTTATTGGTATAGCTGTCCACTCTAAAAATCTCAGAACAATTTCTTACCCAAAAAAAAGCGCTTATAAGTGATTGTAAAAATTTCGCCATTCTCAGTAAATATCTTAGTTCAGCTCGACAAACTTGAAATCATGTACATATGTACAAATTTTTAGACTTCTCCTCCCTCCCAACACTTCTCCATATAAAAATTCCCTAAGGTTCTCACGCCTCACCCTGTATATCAAAACTAAGCCGCGTGATGGTTTTTTTTACAATTTAACGTCGTCATATCATAATTTATGAGCTCATCTTTATCTCTGTCACTAAAACTGATGTAAAGTTTTAAGTTAAAACAATCACATAGGATGGTGTTGGTGTAGATATACATATGAAATTCTAGTATACTATAGTATTATGTGTATATCTATGCCAACACCATGTTATATAATTGTTTTATAACACCAACAACAACACTCAAGCATTTATAACCATGTACCTATATCCGCGTTACAATTACATCGGCTGTAAACTCGGTCTCCGGTGCAGAAGAATTTTATTACTTCCTGAAATTTATAACCAAAAACCGTTTAATATTTTATTATTAATATTATTCCGGACCTGGTTTTAAAACAATAGTCATAATTCAATACCTACACTGAACGGCTTGTAAAGGGCGGTCCTCTGTTTTCCTCTCTCCATTTACCCGAGAGCATAGGTTATAATGGGTAGGTAATAAGTCAATAACACGTATGTGTTCGTCGACAATTAATAATTATGCATTATGGCTTTTAATTATTACTTCGGCCTTTGGAATCAAGAATCAATAGATGCCTAGCATGTTTGTCAATTAATTACATCCCCAGGCAAATATTTATCACACATTAACTTGGTATAGAGTATACATATTTATATATTTATAATAATTCTTTTATAGGTATACATTGAGTTTAAACTTACAACTTCAGTTTATGTAGACCTTAACTTATGACTGAAGCTTGGATTACATGAAAAATGCATATTTTTGCATATTTTGCATTCTTAATGCACTTTTCGCACGAACTGTATTTCTTTTTTTAGAAAATTTGCATATTTTTGCATATTTTGTTATTTTTACCATATAAAATAATAAAATATATAAAAACCAAAAAGGAGCTTTAAGTTTTAGTCTCGTTGCTTTTTTCAACTTTAAATTTTTTATTTTTTTTTGTTTGATTTTACTGTAGCATTTTGTAACTGTTATCTATTCAGATATTCATTCATTGTCGACACCATTTCTTGAGTCCCATTAACAACTTCTTGAATAGAGGCTGTCTTCATAAAAGAATATTTTATTTTTTATCTTGTAAAAGTTTTGGACACATCTAAAAGTGATTGAGGGCAATAAAACTTGGGTATTTGGTTGTTTGTAAATAAAATTCATATCCCTTTTCTATGAGAAACAAGCTCATATAAGAGTTCTTTCCATATTCTATTTGATATTCATGCATATTAAGATGTCTTTATGGGGAGGTAAATGACTGGTCTGAGTAAATATTAGGGATTAGTGCCGCTCAGTTAACTAAAAAAGGACCGCTCGTAGAATTCTATGTACCTATGGAAATTTTTCTTATTAATAACTTATTAACTATTGACTTGTTGAAGTCATAAAATGTGGGTATTCAATAAGAACTTAGCAATAAGAACACTGTAGTTTCGACATTGAACAGTTGTTATATTAATTACATTGAGTTGTCATAACAGTGAATTACATAACAGTTGTCATGCTGGCAGTGCCTGAAACTCCAATCTAGAGAGCTTCCAACATCCAACAGCAGAGCCTTCCAGAGTACCAGAACAAGCACAGACACGTGTTTCGCCCTTCTGGGGCTCTTCAGTGTGCTGCTCTGGAGCATCCGGAGGATGCTGTCGGATGAATGGAAGTGTGGCCGTCTTAAATAAAACAGCAACACGAATCTCCGTTAGTTGTAAAGTAGAGTGACATCTAGCGGTCATTCTAAAGAACTAACCGTGAGTTCACTCAAAGTTTATTACAGTTTCAGACACCACCAATGCCAGTCGATTGACAATCATAAGAGAAGAGAAATGTGAGATATGTGCTTTATACTCGAAACGACCTACCTTTTATTATTTATTATTATTAACTTTAATTATTATACTTTAATGAATTTTAAAAGTGGAAACAGTTTTAGAACCTCACCTACATTTCAGTCTACACATTATTACGAGCTACCCGCTTAGATCTAAGTACCGGTTTTTACCCCCAATAAATCATTGGAACAATAATTGAACTCTGAATTAGATTTTTTAAATCTCTCCTCTCAAGCCATAGGTATAGCATCACCCAGTAACTAAGAAAGTAACAGATATTTTTTCATGGGTTTCCGTATTTTTAATAGAGCTCTACTCTATATTTTGCATATAATCGAATCTCTACTTATGGCTAATGGATTTTCTTTTATTAAAAATTTACATGCACTGCAGGGGGATCCCTAGGACGCTCTGGAAGCGGTGCATGAGCGGAGATAAAGATTCATTTTGACTTTGAATCGTTGCAGGATAAGCTATTTCGGTTCGACCCGTGTATTTCTCTCCTTATCTAGGTGGGATCAAACAGGTCATGTCTTTTGAAAAATGCCAATAAGAATATCTGTAAAACATGCTCAAGTCTCTCAAATCGAAGCAACTTTTCTTCGATGTATCTAAATTTTCAGTTAAATCCGGGTACCCGATCAAGTCGATGGCTCTTTTTTGAATGGAGTCAAATAATCTCAGCGTATGTATAGGAACTGAGCTCCAAACATGTGAACAGCACTTCAAGGATACCAAGTAGATATGTGGAGTTTCGGTAGAGTCTGTGCCTCAAGGTTGTTGTTATTGTTTGTTTGTTTTATGGCCTGGTCAGCTTGACATACAGCTAATTTTCTTAATGTTGATGTCTCAAGGTTAGGTTTGTATTCCTTTTAACGAAAACATCAAGAAATGGTAGTTGGTAGTTTTCCTTTATTTTATATCTCCATCGTGAATTGGAAGCTTGGGTGAAAACTGTTGATATCCAGATAACAAATGTGTCATCTACGTAGCGATAGGTACCGACAAGTCAGTTTTTGAGCGGTGGTGTTTAAAGCCGTGACTTCGAAAATTTCCATGTAGAAGTTAGAAATAACAGGGCTCAGCTTGCTAATACAAAAAAAAAATCAATTATAAGATTTTTTTTATTAGACTTCAAGGTTTTTTTTTGGCCACCCCTCAAAAATCTGCTGCCACTCTTGCATTAGGCCAGTCCGCCCTATGTAATATACTACAAAATGCACCACGTGGCAATTTACAATCTTACAGCTCGACGGTTGGGAGGAAGAGGGCCCTAGCTAATGGTGGTGGTTCCCGGTGTGTGGGACCAACAACTAGGAAGCACAGCAACATCCTAAACACAATTCCTAACGGCTACTAAAGCGAGTGTAGTCTAAGGTCAATGTAATGTAATGTATTTGTTCAGGATGATTGAGTCACTGCGACCTAAGAGATCTATTGTGTCCCCTCTACTATGCAACACCCTGGTGTGAGATGTGATTAATGAAGCACCCTCACCAAATCCGTTTCCTTCATTTCAGGGACCTTCAGATGCCGTTCTCTTCTATGCCTAACTTCCTCAGGTGCTCCTTGAGTTTCAAACTTCTTGAGATCATTAACGGTTACTGGAAGGCAAAACCTAGGTGCTAGAAACGTCCTTCTAGACGGAGGCAATAAGAGGATCAATTACTGTGCAACGAAAAGGGGAGGAGGATAGTTTATATAAAAAAGATCTCGTTAAAATATGTTTGGTAATCAACGAAAAATCGTTTTGCTTCATGTCACCCATTCTGTCAGTCTGGTCCCCCGAACTAGTTTGTACAGCCCCATCACTAGATGAGCGTCATAATGTTCCGGATTAATTTTGGCTGTCTCATATATTTCCTGTCTTCTGCGGTCCAGAGCTTCGCATTCAGTTAAGGTATCAATTGTACACTCCCGTTTTGTTCAATTGTTCTTTTAGAGCAATGTGTCCCGTCAGTAATCGCAACTGATTCCTGCTAAGTGATAATAGTTCCTCAGTGTTGTCTTACTTTTGGGTCCCATGATGAAGGCTTTCCCATGTTCATGTTTGATCCTTTCATCGCAATATTATTTGTGTTTTTCTTAACACATTTGTTTACTTGACACCATGTTGTACTTTTTGGTACTCTCAGGACTCGGTTCTGGGCCAATACATCCAGTCGAGAATTCACTTCATGTCAGCTCGTCGGCTTTTTTATTTCCTGTGATTTCGCTATGTGCTGGCACCCACAACAAGGTTACCCTTTTTCGTCCTGTCGGGATTTCGAGATTTTCACGGCATTTCCACAGAAGTCTGGACGTCATCTTGGAGTTTCCTATCGCTCTTAGAACCGCCTGACTCTCTGTTCGTATATTGATCCGCCTGTTTTTATAGGCCCTCTTGTTGTTCTCTCTTACGCAGTGTAGCATGCCATATATTTGTGATTGGAATTGAGTTGCTTACTGCCCAAGAGATATTCTCTGTTCTCTGTTGAGTGTTATTCAGCTCATCGTAAATTCCGGCTCCAGTTCCTTGATTGGTCTTTGACCCGTCTGTGTACTAGGTATTTGGGTTCCCCAATAAAAGCTCTTTCCAATGACCTTATTATGTCATGAGAATAAAAATCTTAAAAAAGATGCTGCATCATGCCGGAATCGCAATTTCGCAACCCTTCGTCGATATAACTATCGTGTTCCATTCTTTTGTTACTTTTCTTTTATTGATCGTCTTATCTACCTCTGCTGACCCCAAATGCAACGGAAGTAAACCATGAACTATCAGGTTGTATCAGGTTAACATCTCTATGAACCTTTTTCCTCATTTTTATCGCTTCTGTAAGTTCTGATTATAATAACTCAGACCTCGGCTAAATGAGGAAATGAAATTTTGGGAAATTTTATCAAAGTTTTATAAAAAGAAACTATAGGTAGGCTAGATTATAAAAATATATTTATTGATCCTGTAATAAACGTGACGTCACTAGGATGCGTTTCGCTATCAGATGAACTCGCAGAGATCTAAGACGTCTTCTGATAATCCGATAGGTGTATCACTAACAATGGATGGGATTCGAGAAGGACTCAACTCGGATCTTTCCGTAATAGTCCCTGTTTATGTAATCTGTGTTCTGTCCTACGTATTCTCTCTCCTTCGACTCAAGCTACTCTCTTATCTACTTGAAGAGTTTTCTTGTATTGATTTTCTCTGGAGGCATTTTTCAATGAAGTAAGAGAAGAGTGAACGTGTTCAAGTAAAGAGTGAATTTGCTGTTAATATGCAGTCTGTTCCTTTTTCACATTTATGAAACACCAGTTGATTTTGTTTGCTATAAAAGTCAAACGTCCAAAAAAGGTGTGCAAGAGGAACTAATTAAAATTTAATGTTCTCTCGTATTATTATAATTCCACAAGATAAAAATAACATACGACGAGCAAAATTTAAAAGTTAGATGCAAAATTTTTAAATCGTTGTTTCCCTTCTCTCTTATCCCGTTTACTTTCGCATCATGAATATATAATTTTGGTTCAAATAATTGTGTTCTACAGAACATGAAAGCTCAAATTTTGAGTGAAGAAGACAATTAAAACGTGCAGCTTTGACTTTGAGGGTGGGCAAGGAAATAAAGGGAGCTAGCCGATAGATGGAGAGAAACATATCCCGGGTATGGAGAAGGGCAACCACTCCCTCCCGGAATCCTCTTGAAGGCTGTCGTTGTTTGCAGCCCGGGATGACACGCCGAGCGACGATCCATGCGACCGTAATAAAAACAAAGCCGATCTCCGCAAAGTGGACTTTTTACTCTCGCCAGGAGTGTTGTCAAGTCGAGTCGAGATCGTAGGGTGGGCGGGACAAGAGCTTGTTTGTGGTTCCCCGGAATTGGATGCATTTTCAACAACGGTCGGCTGCACCCTTTGGGTTGTGTTTACATTAGAATTACGGTACATTGTTGATAGGTTATTTTGTTTCCTGGAACTGTATGATTTCGAGTCCTCTTCGAAATTATTATAAAACTATTTCGATAAAATTTGCTTAACGAATAGGTATATTCCAAATATTCCAAATAAATAGATATTTATGATTATGAGTATTGTGAAGAAAATTGAATAATTATTATTGCAAGCTCGATTTTATTTTTTATTTATTATTATTATATTTATTAGAATTTATTATTAGAATTTTCACCAACAATCAGCTGACTAATATTATTTCAGAGAATGTAAACAAACACATAACCCAGTTTAATTAGCCAGTGTTCCTTCGTTACAAGTTTTATATAAAATATCTCAATAACTGTGAATATTTCCTCAATTTTTAAAATGTGCTTCCCGAAATTATATTAGCATCTACAGTTGTCTAATAAGAATGTCAGTTATATCATTTGAGAACATGTCATGATAGTCCGGGAGGCAGTGACGATTTTCGGTACTTATTTTCCCAGTCAAATATAGTATAATATACAGAGTGAGACGCGAGAACCTTAGGGGTTCTCGCTCCATATTTTTATATGGAGAAGTGTTGGGAGTAGAAGTCTAAAAATTTGTACATGTATAATTTCGATTTTGACGAGCTGAACTAAAATACAACCTCTCACCATTTCCGGTTATACCGGAAGTTTCCATCAGCTTACTTATTTTAAGTGAGACATCCTGTATATTATTATATTTTCAGATTGCCTGAATAAATATAATAAAAATGGCGTTCACAGTTCAAACTTGTACCGAGTGGTTTATGAGTTATAAACAAATGAAAATCGCAATTTTCCATTTTCAAAGCAGCTTAGATTGAAAACGGGTCATTATTCTAAATTTCAAAACTGGAAAAATAAGGGTTACGGATCCGAAAAATCGGTCAAGGTTTAGAATCCGTAAATTTTTTGCCAGACTCAAAAACTTCTGTTTTTTGGCACTGCCTCCTGGACTGTAAAGAGGAGTATAAAATTTTATCAATTTTGTCCCATTTCCTACCCACGCCACTGGCAAATTAATAACAAAACTGTATTTTCTTATAGTAATTCAATTCGTAAAACGTTCTTCCCACCTTGTTAATTTGATTTTGAAATGTTCTTCTATCATGCATATACAAACCGTGCGTTTTTCGAAAACCGCCCCCGCCTATTACTTCTTTTCAATTTCATCTTAAGTTCTGAAATTTTCACGGGGTATTTATGACTACTTTTGACATCCTTTGCATCTATCATAGACCTGAATGCGTCTTCGGAAGTAACCGGAGGTGACAATAACTTTTGATTTTCAAATGGAGCACCCTGTATATTGTTATGGATCTCACACTTATATAAAATCACCATTAAAGTCTGCAAATGTCTTTATTCTTCAACACGAATACAACTTATAAACTTATAACCTCTAGATCCAAATAATCAATAACCAGCTGTCCTCTTGTCTCCACTCACAGACACTGCACCACTTGTCTATACTTCACAATCTGCTATATATCACCACTGGCTTCTTTACTATCTATACTTCAGACTTCACTTCCTCCAACATCCACGTTACTACAACTGCTAGCATTGGCATCTTGCACCTATTTCAAAAATGCTTTGTCGTACCTAAGTGTCTTGATAAGTTGGAACGCTTTAAAGGTAGGTAGGTACTACCTCATTAGGAAATTATTTAAAATGCTTCAAAACACGAGAATTGCTTAAGGTTACGAACTTTGATTAAAGTAATTGCTCAAAGTTTTTTCTTTGCGCCTCGAAACAAATCTGAGTTAGACGCACAATGTTGGTCTGCACTAACTGTAGAATTTGAGTCGTAACGGTGGCAGCAGCATTTTGAATTTTCACTATTAGGTCTTGCTCATTTTGGACAGGAGTGCGATAAACAGTTGGCTTGATGTGACCCTAAAAAAAAGTCGAGTGGAGTGAGATCCGCGGACCTCTCTGACCCATGTGTTGGTCCATTTCGACCAATCCATTTTCCTCGATATTGTTCATCTAACAAGGTTCTCACTGGACCGGCAAAATGAGCTGGGGAACCATCTAACTGTATCCACATATCTTGTATTTCCGCCAGGGGAAGGTTGTCTAATCATTCTTGTAGATCGCCGTTCATAAATTTCAGGAAACTCTTTCCAGTTAACGATTGCGGCAATATTATAGGTCTCACAAGCTCATTCCCAAAAATCCCAGCTCACAAATTAACGCCAAAACGATGTTGATGGTGATGTTTGACCGACACATGCGATTTTTCCAAAGCATAATGATGATTATTGTGCTGATTAAAGAAACCATCCCGAGAAAAATTTGCTTCGTCGGTCCCCCGCGGTTCAAAAACATGATTCTCTTTTACTCAGTACTCAAAAATAAAGAAGTTGAATCCTCGTTGCCTCTTCATATCGCAGTTAATTGAAGACTCTTATTTTTTTGATTATTTTTTCTAGCCTCCGATGATGGTTCCTTGCAACGTACGAGCGTTTCCGGTATTTCTAAAACACCTGTATACAGTGTGTTTCGTAAGTAATGGTCCAGTGGTGAAATGAACATACCATAATCTAACAAGGTACATCTTGATAAAAATAATAATAAAAAAAACCATGGGAAAAATTGAGAACTTAAAATTAATTTTTCGTTATACAGTGTGCCCAGGATAATAATGAACAACATGGGATCTCGGAAACCGTGAGAGATAAACGGTCGATTAAATTAGTAAAAAGCTGAGAAATTTACTGGTTAATAATTTTCCGTTGAGAAAACCAGAAATTCCGAAATCTTACGATTCAATTTTATTTTTTCTGAAGTGATTTGGAAAGAAATAAAAGAACAAGGAACAGTAATTTCTCATTGCTGCTTCTAGTTCTAAAAGCAGCAATGAGTTTGGGTGATTTTCGGAAAATGATGTCGTCCTCATTAGTGTATTTTTTTTTATTAAAAAATGCATTAATATGGCGACTTTTGCTTGTTTATAACTCATAAACTATACTTAATTTAAACTTCAATTGTGAAAACCCCCCGCATTATATTTTCTCAGACAATTCAAAAATGGATCAATGTGCAGGCTCTTTAAAATACCAAAGTTGATAGCGACTTCCAGTATAACCAGAAGCACCTACCTCAGCTTTAAAAATATTTTGTTTAAACTCGGATAACGTTGAAACCGCTATAAACAAATTTTCACAAAAATCGCATTCATATTTCTGATGGCTAACTGACGCTCGTTGTGAAACAGCCTGTATATCTTCATAACTAAAAAACTTTTATTACATTTTTTTTTTCACTTATTAATAATCATTATTTGTCCTAAGCTATGAGCTATACTTTCCTAAGCTTATGCGTATAAGTTCTACTTAAATGTTTAGTTGTGAATCACCCTGTATTCTTTGTTCAATGGATCTTAGCGTGCCTTAATAACTGTCAATCGTATGAACCAAATCAATTCGGATTGTCCCCTTTGATGAGACAGTGATGCTCAGATGTTGTTATATTTAGAGGTACGGTACTTTTATAACTGAACATATACCTAATCTTCTTCTTAGGACGCCGTCTCCCTACGAAGGTTGGCGATCCAAATGGCTATTGTTGTGCGGGAAACCGCAGCTCTGAAAATTTCTATGGATGTCTGTCCGAACCATCTACGTAAGTCCCTCAGCCATGAGTTTTGTCTACGACCGACTGATCGTTTTCCTTCGATCTTTCCTTCTATTATCAGGCGGAGAATCTCATATCGTCTGCCTCTCATGATATGTCCTAGGTACTGCAGCTTTCTCTCCTTGACTGTCGTGAGGAGTTCTTTGTGTTTACCCATTTGCTGCATAACCTCTATGTTTGTCTTATGTGCCGTCCAAGAAACTCGCAGCATTCGCCTGTAGGCGTACATTTCGAACGCATCGATTGTCTTTTCTGTGGTTGTATCAATGGTCCAGCTTTCACATCCGTATAGAAGGATAGGGAAGATGTAGCAGCGAAGTAATCTGATCCGGAGGTCTAGGCTGAGGTCCCAGTTTGCCAGAAGTGTCCTCATGTTATTCAGGCTTTTCCGTGCTTGCGCAATTCTTGATCTAATTTCGGTCTTTGGGTCGCATTGCTGATTGACGAGTACACCCAGGTATTTTATAGATGGCACTTGTGTAATGTTCTCTCCATTGATCACTAGAGTAACGGGTCTTGGTGATTCTGAGAATATCATCAGTTTGGTCTTTGATGTATTCATATAAAGCCCATAGTTCTCACTATACTCCACAATAAGGTTCACAAGGGATTGAAGTTCTGTTATACTGCTGGCTATCACGACGGTATCATCTGCGTATCGAAGGTTATTTATATTGATTCCATTGATCTTTATGCCTGCATTTGAATTTTCAAGAGCTTCAATGAATATCGCTTCAGAGTAGAGATTAAAAAGTAGCGGGGATAGTACACATCCTTGTCGCACGCCTCTTTTTATTGCTATCTCTTCCGATGTGGATCCTTCGATTTTGACTGTTGCTGTTTGGTGCCAATAAAGTTCAGTAATGATCTTTAGATCTTGAGCATCGATCCCGGTTGATTTTAGGATGTTGATCATTTTTTGATGTGATACACAGTCAAAAGCTTTTTTATAATCAATAAAGCACGCGAATACATCGACATTCATGTCCCTACATCTCTGAGTCATCACATTCAAAGAGAAAAGAGCTTCTCGGGTACCCGTTCCATTCCTAAAGCCAAATTGCGAGCGATCAATTACGGACTCACACCTTTTGTATATTCGGGTATGGATGATCCGCAAGAATATCTTCAAGGCGTGGGACATCAAACTGATCATGCGGTATTCGTCACATTGTGATGCCTTGTTCTTGTTTGGCAAAGTAACAAAGGTGGATCTCAGCCAGTCTGTGGGTATTTTTCCGACTCTGTACATTCGGTTAAATACAGTAGTAATGAGATCCAGACCAACCCCGTCCTCGGCAGCTGCAAGTTTAAAGGTTTCCGCATGCACGTTGTCAGGACCAACTGCTCTTCTGTTCTTTTGTAATTTAACTGCATGTTTGACCTCTTCTTTTGTAATTTCAGGTGCCATTTCGTTGATTTCGTATATATCCGGGGGTGAGTCTGGTCTCATGTCATTAAAAAGATTTTCGGTATATTCCTTCCACCTTTCTAGTTTCTCATTTACTCCTATAAGAATTTCATTGTTGGAGCCCCTTAATATTCCAATATGACCTCTCTGCTGCCTGCCTGTAAGCTCTTTGATATTTTTGTGTAAGTTAAAGAGATCGTGCTTCTTCTGAAGTATTTCTATTTCCGTGCAATATACCTAATAATGGTGTGCAAACATTTTTGTATATTGTTGGTCCCGTATGGCACTTCCTGTCTGATAATTATGAGTTCGAAATATAACCTCATTGAAATATTTTCGAACGTCTAAAGCCGGCCACTCACTATACTGCAGCGCAGTACGACAGGATCGTACTGTAACGTTAATACGTCACCTTTCGTCCTCCTTGAGATGATCCTTTTGTTTTGAAGAGAATTGTAAAATTACAGTTCCCCACAACTCCCTATAATATAGACCGCATCATTGAACTGGCTGCCCACACTATATCCCGGTGCTGGTGCCGTCTGGATAATTCACTACTAGATGGCGTTGCACGTTTCATTTCTAGTTCCATCTTGAGTTCTTTTCAGTTGATTTCTAAAGAAACCAAACATACCAAATAAGTTGTCGGCTGTCAATCAGATTTCAGTATCTGACAAGTGACATTTCTACTTTCACGAATCGAAAGCGGAAACAGATTCAGTCCCATAGGAACTAAAAAGCATTTCCTTCTTGTCTGCTGACCAAGAAAGTTCACCTCTTGATCGCTCCCGTCGAAGCCTGTTGTACAGGGTAAGTCGCCATTACGGATATTTTGAAGAGAGGCTCTAATTCGATTATTACTTATTTCTAGCTTCTGGGATTTCCTTCAATCCTTTGGGGATTTTATCTCAACTTTACCTTGTACCTTTATCTTTACCTTTATCTTCAGTAAATACCTTACCTTCTCCGGTATTTACTAATTTCTGATTTAATTGCCTATTGTGACCGAGGAAGCCATCTTGAGCTAGGAGACAAAGGGAGCGTGGCCCGTTTCTGTTCCTCGACTATCTAATTCATCCTTGCATCGTTTTCACTTATCCATGGTGAAATAAATCAACGTTTTGGTGATCTTCAACGACAACAGAACATTTCCCGGTGCTAGTGCTGTTTTGGTTGTTCAATCCTAGGAGTCTCATCAGGACGTCATCTCTGCACCTGCTGCTTTCTCTGGAGACTTCAATGCCTGATTAAACACCACCCCGAGCAAAGTCCAGGAGTTATTAATATCCTTTTTACTGTCAAAATAAAGACAGTTTTTACCTCAATCAGCTTCATCCCGGAAACTGTAAGTTGCCTTTTATTTTATCTCACCGATCGTGACGAGGAAGGACTAGAAGATCAGTGCTAATTTAGTAAACTAATTAATTACCACTCACGAACTTTATCTTTCCCGATATAAATAATATCGGAAGTATTTTATTCTTTTGTACACAGGTGTACAAAGTAAAGGATCCTTTATTTTAAACAAACTGATTGTTTAAACATATATATATAAAATTTAAAGCTTTTAAAGTAAGACAGGATAATTATTGATTTAATTAAACAGGAAATGTAAACCATAATTTGCTCATTAAACATCTGTACATTATAACTTATTCTTTGGAAATCAAATTAACATCTTTATCACCCTAAATCTACTTTTTATTAGTTCTTCATAGAGTTTAGGTAGCACAATAAAAATAAGAACTCGAGCAAATCGAGTTAATAAGAACTGAAGAACTCTTTGGCATCCCTTACCTACCTTAGATACCTATATAAAGGGTGTACCTTTTTAATAATTAAAGCAGCGGAATAACTAGCACTCTGATAGTATTTGATTCAGTTTTCAAGTTATTCAACATCATTATCTTTAGAGAAATTTGTCGTGAAAGTTTCTTTTGCAGTATTACGGTTTTGCCGAAATAACATTTTGTCTTTCGCTTGCACTGCAAGCTCTCGCTACTGTTACGTTCGGCATTTCCTGATTTTATAATCTTACCGCTCACGCTGCAATAGGCATTTACGACGAGCAATCGTCTCTTTCAATTTGCTCGCGCTGCAATTGGCATCCCTGGCGGGGATTCGAATACACCCACAGACTTTGGATTAGAAACTACCTTAATTAAATAAAAGCACTTGATCTCTTCCTAGTTCCCATTATAAATGGAAAATTGATATTAACGTCATAAATTATTTAGCTCAGATATATCGTACAGTTATCTTATTTTTTTAGATGCATGTTAGTCTAAGAATGTCTTAGTTAGTTATTGTGTTTTTACTGCTAGTGAAAATAGTGCCGTGACGTGAGAATACCCATTTTTCTTACCGCTACACTGCCGCTAAGGGGTAACCTTGAAAAGGGAGCCTTACGGAGTGGTTGATTATACCGTCGCGAAAATCTCGAGCATGCTTTAAAGAAGTTTGACCCCGTGCAAAGAGGATACTCTTGAGAGAGCTTTGCGGTCCAATTGTCTTTGAAAGCTGCAACCAAATAATTCCTTCATTAAAATTATCTCATTGTCCTCCTCTCATGAATTAAGTTAGGTTAAATTCGAAATATCTGAATTATCGATCAGCTGTTCCAACTGGTGTCCCTCTGTCGTTGTCTTACACAGACAGGCTGCTAAAGCAACGACAATTCTTTACCTCTATTTTTTACGTCTAACGTAGAAAATGAATTCTTTACGTGTAAAGATACGTCATAGCGACATGTATTTCTTCCGATCCCTACCTTACCGACTCTAGAGAATATCTGTACTTACCTACATACCTATGCATATTTAAATGTTGCCTTATCTTATCTTAGTATCTCTCTAGATTACCTTTATCTCTCTCTCTACTAGGAAATTATATCTTATATCGGTATTTTAGTTTTTTTCGAAATACCGTGACCTATTTTTCGTTTTATAACGAAGGGAATTTCTTTGAATTTAAATCTCTCTCTTTCTCACTTGTACTGGTGACGTGACGTCATAGCCAAGTCAAATAGGCCAGGTTCATTCTTTCCTTATTTAGGCCAGGTACACTAGGTGCTACGTTGCCTACCTGTGCTAATAATACTACTGTCTTCCCTATAGAATAAAATAAAATTTTTTTTTATTCTTATCTATCTATACTATTATAGTATCTACATTTTTTTTCTAAAATGAACCCAGTCTCGACTCTAGTTAGTGACACAATCACTCATGAGTTCTTCCTAAGGAAATAAATTCCTTATTTATTCATGCATAATAAAATGCATGATCAGTCTAGTATGCTCCTAGACAAGGAAAATGTATCAGGATTAATTATTCCTGAGTCAACGTACCCTTTCGATCCCGGTATACGAAAACCGATGAATAGTTTTCTGTAATATCTTCTCTTTAATTTTATTTTCCTTGCCGAAGTAGGGGGGATACCTTCGGCCCATTTTGGCGTAAGAAAAACCAAGGCACGAATATCAGAATTCTACTATTGGCCCAAAATGGACCTAACGGTAAAGAAATTCATACGAAATTGTCAGGTTTGTGGTGCTCACAAATCGACTAATGTCGCTCGTGCTGGTTTAATGGGTGGTTACAAAAGCATAAGCTTTCCTTTCCAATTTATCTCCATAGATTTTATGGGTTTCTTTCCTAGGTCGAAAGCCAGGAATACTCAACTTCTAGTAGTCACAGATTGGTTCTCTAAGTTCGTACTGGTAAAGCCCATGCCGAACGCAACCGCAGCTGCAGTTGTAAAATATCTCGAAAATCAAGTTTTCTTGATCTTTGGTGTCCCTCAAATTGTTCTCTGCGACAATGCTCAGATTTTTAAGAGTACTCAGTTCACCAAGTTATTGGAAGAGTACCAAGTTAATTTGTGGTATAGTGCTAGGCATTTGTCACAAGTCAACCCTACCGAGAGGACCAATCGAACTTTGCTTACCGCTATCTCGTCTTATGTGAAAGATAATCACAAAGACTGGGATAAAAATGTCTACAAGGTGGCCCAGGCAATTAATTTGTCTGTGAACGAAGTCACCAAACATTTTCCTGCTTTTCTAGTTTTCGCTCGAAACATACCTATTGACGGAACCTTTTATGGTCCTGTCGAAAATAACTACCTTGCCCTACCAGAAGATCTTTCTTATGTGCATAGGGAAAATGATATCTCCAGATTACCTCCTATCTTTGAAGACGTCAGAGTCAAATTAAAAAAGGCTTATGACGTAAATAAGAAGTATTATGATCTACGTAAGCGCCCAGATGTTTTCCAGGAAGGAGAGTTAGTATGGAAACATACTTACCCCCTTTCGAACGCTGCAAAGAACTTTGCTGCTAAACTGGCCCCCAAATTCGTACTTTGCCGAATTTCCAAGGCAATATCTAAATTAGTGTACGAACTACAGGATCAGGAAGGCAACCCGCTAGGTCGCTGGCATGCGAAGGACTTAAAGGCGTATGGAGGCAAAGATCCGCCACAAATTGATGAATAGTTCACTTTCTTCTCTCTCCAGAAATTTTATTTCTACCTAACTACTATCTTCACCATAGTAAATACAAACTTCTGTTTGGAATGAGGTTTGACAATACGTGAATTGGGAATGCTATGTCTTTGTCGTATCTTGAATGAACGTAAGAATGTATGCAGAATGAGCATTGTATCTCTCAAGGCATTTCTCAAGGATCTCGAAACTAGTTGTGTGGATGTGAGTACTCAAAGTGAAAATGTTGCTAATTTTGGGATCGGTATCTGTTATCCTCAGTCTCTTATCTTGTTCTATCGCTCAATTTTGAGAACCCATAATTTTTCTGGTTATCTAAACTTTTACCTTAAGAAGAAGCTATTCATCTATCTTATCTGGCTAACGTTCACTAGTCTAATATTATCCCTTAAGTTTTCTTATGTTCATTGAACCAAAGGAAAACACTATCTTACCGTTGTATCTACCTTATCTTGTCTTTTACCTTTATCTTATCTACTATCTATAAACGGGTGCTTTCCCGACAGTTTCCGCCCTGCTTTAGGCTAAAGAGAAAACTGCTCTGTTTGTCCAAACAAAGGACAGCAGGTTATCTTTATCTTATACACCATCTCTTTTAAACACGGGTGCTTTCCCGACAGTTTCCGCCCTGCTACGTGCTAAAGTGAAAACTGCTCTGCTGGTCCAATCAGACGACAGCAGATACCTTTTTATCTTACCTACCATCTCTTTAAACACGGGTGCTTTCCCGACAGTTTCCGCCCTGCTTTAAGCTAAAGAGAAAACTGCCCTGTTTGTCCAAACAAAAGACAGCAGGTTATCTTTATCTTACCATCTCTTTTAAAGTTGGGTGCTTTCCCGACAGTTTCCACCCTGCTACGTGCTAAATTGAAAACTGCTCTGCTTGTCTAATCTGATGACAGCAGATTCCTTTTATCTTACCTTACCTTATCTATTAGCACCACAGTAAAATGGTGGCTAATGCTTATCTTAGATATTCTTTTCAAAGAAGAAAAGAAATTATCTTACCTTACCTTATCTATTAGTACCATAATAAAATGGTGGCTAATGCTTATCTTAGATATTCTTTTCAAAGAAGAAAGGAAATTATCTTATTTTATTATATCTATACCTATTAGTACCATAATGAAATGGTGACTAATGTTTATCTTAGATATTCTTTTCAATGAAGAAAAGAAATTATCTTATCATACCTTAATACCTTTACCTATTAGCTTCATAATGAAATGATAGCTAATCATTATCTTCTCTGCGAATATTTTCCCAGATGGAAAATAGAAATCTATGTGAATTCGAGTTCTGAATTTGCAAAGGTGGCCTTAGATATTCAGTGCCGATGTAAAGGAATCTGAACACTGATATCAAATACCCCCTATCTCAGCGATGAAAATGGTTTTCCCATTTTGTCTTATCTTTCCGAGTGATTGGGCTATCTTACTGTGTCTTTGATGAATATCTAGTAATCCAGGCGATTATTGATGATTTCTTGAAGTGATTATTGGAAGTATCCAAGTAATTTGTTCCGTATGACCTTTGAGATTTATCTGACAAAGACACGTAAAGTGATTATTAGCGATCAATTTGACCAATTATCTTAGTTTTGTCCCTTTGTAACTAGTAGTAGCTAGAACGACTACTTATCTGTTTCGAAACTTTCCCATGAAGGAGTAGAATTATCTACATTTCGTTTTCTTACATTTATATCTCTCCCTATCTATTTTCATTGTAAGGAATGAAAATTACGTACATTATCTCTTCCCATTCGCATATGTTTGCGAATACCTTTTGAGTTATCTGTATATATGTCTAATTATATCTATCCCGCTACCTGTTATCTGTTTCGAAACTTTCCCATGAAGGAGTAGAATTATCTACATTTCGTTTTCTTACATTTATATCTCTCCCTATCTATTTTCATTGTAAGGAATGAAAATTACGTACATTATCTCTTCCCATTCGCATATGTTTGCGAATACCTTTTGAGTTATCTGTATATATGTCTAATTATATCTATCCCGCTACCTTGACTTTTTATGATGAAGTCAGAATTTCTGGATTTGTTTAGTTGTCCATTCTATCGAGTAGCAGCCCTGTTTCTGAAAGTTTTAGTTTATGTGAAAACTCCCATAGCAATTTTCTTAATCCTTCAGTGTTGGCGGTTTTTGAAACCACAGGCTGAAGTAGTGTTCAAAACTATGGGTGGTTGAACATCAAACAGAACAGCGCAGCTCTATTAACAGTGAATCTGTTATACCGAAACGTTACAACTTAATTTTAATTCTTGTATATACAATATCTAATTATAAGTGTTTATAATAATAATCAACTTAGAAGCCTGCCTTCTAGAAAGAATGCATGTACGTTTTCTTTTATCTACTTAGCATTAAGGTTTTGTAACTATAAATTTAATCTGCATGAGCGAATTAAATATTTCTTTTTATATTATATAGCTAGTTAAAATGACTAACTGTGCGATATTATCTGAACAAATAGTAAACATGGTAGAAAACTTTTACAAAGTCTGTTTTTGTAAAACACTATTCTCCCTCTTATTCGATTTGTGTCGTCTCTGTTGGTCATCCATAACCATACCTCCATATATACCCTTCTACGGGTATAGAAAGAACTAGAATTTTCTTCTAGTTTTTGAATTTTCTCTTGCATCGGTAAGGGGAGGTGTGTAACGTTAATACGTCACCTTTCGTCCTCCTTGAGATGATCCTTTTGTTTTGAAGAGAATTGTAAAATTACAGTTCCCCACAACTCCCTATAATATAGACCGCATCATTGAACTGGCTGCCCACACTATATCCCGGTGCTGGTGCCGTCTGGATAATTCACTACTAGATGGCGTTGCACGTTTCATTTCTAGTTCCATCTTGAGTTCTTTTCAGTTGGTTTCTAAAGAAACCAAACATACCAAATAAGTTGTCGGCTGTCAATCAGATTTCAGTATCTGACAAGTGACATTTCTACTTTCACGAATCGAAAGCGGAAACAGATTCAGTCCCATAGGAACTAAAAAGCATTTCCTTCTTGTCTGCTGACCAAGAAAGTTCACCTCTTGATCGCTCCCGTCGAAGCCTGTTGTACAGGGTAAGTCGCCATTACGGATATTTTGAAGAGAGGCTCTAATTCGATTATTACTTATTTCTAGCTTCTGGGATTTCCTTCAATCCTTTGGGGATTTTATCTCAACTTTACCTTGTACCTTTATCTTTACCTTTATCTTCAGTAAATACCTTACCTTCTCCGGTATTTACTAATTTCTGATTTAATTGCCTATTGTGACCGAGGAAGCCATCTTGAGCTAGGAGACAAAGGGAGCGTGGCCCGTTTCTGTTCCTCGACTATCTAATTCATCCTTGCATCGTTTTCACTTATCCATGGTGAAATAAATCAACGTTTTGGTGATCTTCAACGACAACAGAACATTTCCCGGTGCTAGTGCTGTTTTGGTTGTTCAATCCTAGGAGTCTCATCAGGGCGTCATCTCTGCACCTGCTGCTTTCTCTGGAGACTTCAATGCCTGATTAAACATCACCCCGAGCAAAGTCCAGGAGTTATTAATATCCTTTTTACTGTCAAAATAAAGACAGTTTTTACCTCAATCAGCTTCATCCCGGAAACTGTAAGTTGCCTTTTATTTTATCTCACCGATCGTGACGAGGAAGGACTAGAAGATCAGTGCTAATTTAGTAAACTAATTAATTACCACTCACGAACTTTATCTTTCCCGATATAAATAATATCGGAAGTATTTTATTCTTTTGTACACAGGTGTACAAAGTAAAGGATCCTTTATTTTAAACAAACTGATTGTTTAAACATATATATATCAAATTTAAAGCTTTTAAAGTAAGACAGGATAATTATTGATTTAATTAAACAGGAAATGTAAACCATAATTTGCTCATTAAACATCTGTACATTATAACTTATTCTTTGGAAATCACATTAACATCTTTATCACCCTAAATCTACTTTTTATTAGTTCTTCATAGAGTTTAGGTAGCACAATAAAAATAAGAACTCGAGCAAATCTTGTTAATAAGAACTGAAGAACTCTTTGGCATCCCTAACCTACCTTAGATACCTATATAAAGGGTGTACCTTTTTAATAATTAAAGCAGCGGAATAACTAGCACTCTGATAGTATTTGATTCAGTTTTCAAGTTATTCAACATCATTATCTTTAGAGAAATTTGTCGTGAAAGTTTCTTTTGCAGTATTACCGTTTTGCCGAAATAACATTTTGTCTTTCGCTTGCACTGCAAGCTCTCGCTACTGTTACGTTCGGCATTTCCTGATTTTATAATCTTACCGCTCACGCTGCAATAGGCATTTACGACGAGCAATCGTCTCTTTCAATTTGCTCGCGCTGCAGTACTACGAAATTGTACAACTTCGCAGACAAGTGTATACGGCCACTCACTATCCAGCCGTGCAGTATTGGGCAGTTCTCGTCGAGTAGAGACGTCGGACAGAGAAAAATTTGTAATTAGCAGCAGCTGTAATTTGTGTTTGTAAATCAAAAAATGAAATAAAAGATAATATACTAATCGAAAATGTTGATGCAAGGAATGGTTTCTAAAAATAAATCAATTGTGATTGAATCAAAATGTTTATATATTACAAAAAACTCCTTTAAAAAAATTATTACATTTACTAGACATTATCTATTTATTAAAAACCCCAAATTTATTGAAATAAACAGCTAATAAGCACGTAAGCACGTACTTTGTTGTATGATTTTGCCGGCCATCGCCACACACGCTCCAATTCATATCCAAAATTGCATGCGATCCGACAAAATTGTACTGCTGCAGTTAAAAAGTTTTAACTGCAAGACGAGCCGATCCCGTCGGTCGTAGACACACACTATCAAATATCGTACGATCTTGTCGAATCCAACCAAATTGTACTGCGCCGCAGTACCGTGAGTGGCCGGCTTAATGTGTGCGCCAGCGTCACCATTTTTGGTTACAAGTTACGCTGACGTTTCCATGGTCTGTCTTTCTTTCTTTCACTATCTTCTCATCATCTGATGTTTAAATCTCAGTAGGTACACGGTTACGTTTTGTAAGCATCTGCGCTTTATCATGGAAAGAGTAAGTTGCTTAATTTCTTTTGTCCATCGAACAAAGTATATTTGGATACCCACGTTGGTATTCTTGAGCTGCTTGTCTGACTTTCCCATTGGAATACCCATATACAGGGTAAGTCAGTTTTCTGTAGCATGACTTTACAAGTTGATAGAATATCTTAGTTAAGGAACAAAAGCTTCCATAAAAACATGTCCAGTATAAATAGTAACCTACATAATTTCAGTTTACTTATTATCAGATAAATTCTACCATAGTAGGTTGAGATGATGACCAATATTCAAATGCAAAAACAAGAGAAAAAAAAACTCTTGAAATAATCAAATTTATACTCACCTTAGCCCCATACCAATATACTTTCTCAAATAAGCCTAGATCCCTACTTGCAATTTTCAAAAAACTCCCTATTGGACTGCTACTAGCTCAAGAGCTAGAGTTATAAACCACAATAATTATTATGTGCCTATTAATGTTAGGCTGTGTATTTTTAAAAATTCATTTCCCGCGGTTGGGATATTGTTTTTACTCGCAAAATACACTAGTAGCAATTATTTCCACAGAGATAATTATGGTACAGTGTTCCGATACATAACAATTATGAAGAATTAACTTTTTCGCTATACATGGGAGGGTAACAAAGTACTTTACTCTTTGAAATTTTATTAACGTTTCTCTTGGACGTTTCCAAGTAGACATCATGAACTTCGCTTTGTGAAAAACTTCATTTTATATTTTATGGAACTACCGCTAGCACAATTTGAATAATACCTACTCTTCATTACATAAGTGAAACTAATTTACGAAAGTACGAATAAAAAAAAAGCGAAACAATTGTCGAGTGTTGTAATTATGGTGAATAGCTTTCAAACCTTCAGGGTTTTCTTTTGTAACGGTGAAAAAAACTAAACTGAGTGATGAATGAATGAAATTCTTACCTACTGAAAATTAATCATAACGAATGAGAATCGCAAAAAATGTAGTATTTTATGTATTCAAATTCTATTTTAATTTTTTCTCATAGGTTGTTTGATTTTCGAGTAATTTAATTTTTTCTATGGGCTGTGTGCCAAAAATTTAAAATAAATAAAAATTCGTGCTTATGAGAAATACAAAATTTGCAATTTCTTAAATATTGACTAACTCGAAAACCGTAATCCACGAAAAAATTACTACATAACTTTTTTTGGGAAATCACTCAAGATTTTTTTATAATCGGTATTTTTTTGATATATCCAACGGATAACCAGTTCTCAGCAAAAAATACTTTTTTACCAAAAAGTGGTGGGGTGTTTTTTTGAGGGGACGCGCTGTACCCTCAGAACTGATTTTTGTGTATTTATGTCTATAAACTCTTCACTAACAATAATTATTAAAGGAAAGTCTTAGATATTACTTTTTATGTACTTTTGGTATATTTTTTACTTTAACGACTGGAACTATTAGGTTTTTTCAGCAAGCATTCGCCCAATAATCGCCCAAAAAGGGAAGGGGATTCTGAAAAGAAAGACACAAAAAAACTCTCAGGATCCGCTCGCCGGAAACTGAGAAAAAAGTAGAAACTACAAAACCAGGGGGAAACTGGAGAACGTAGAAAGCTAGGGTTGAAGGTGAACCCTAGTATAACAAAACCCGGGACCAGCAAAGAACCGGAATAACGTAGAAGAAGGAGCACCTGCACCAAGGTTCTCATGAGTGCAGCTTAGCGGGGACTTTCTCATGGCTTCCTGTACTGACCAGGTCACAGAGGACTGACTGGTGCGGGTGGTCAGGGAAATGTAACCCTGGTCAGGAGCGAAACTCGGCACCAAGGACGTTCCGAAACCTATTATTATTATTATTACTTCTAGGGTAGGTTCAAAGCCCTTGTACTGAAGCTTGCGCTTATTGTACCCCTTTGGATAATTATCTCATCGGTCCCATCTCCCGAAAGTATTTCAGTATGAGTCCAATGGGTGCTTGTTAGGTGGTATGGGTTTCCTCCCCCTCCTCGCATCTCCTGTAATCCGGGATATTTTTCACTCCTATTATTGAGAGGTGTAATTTAGTGGGCAGTGTCCTGTTAGAAGTCCAATTGCCCATCTCAGCTGGTGCTTACTCAGCTTTTTCAGTTACATCTTCTCTGCTCCCTCTTCCCTTTCCCCACCTAGTCGCTTGAACAGCTCCCCAGTTAGGCCTAGGCAAGGTCTGCATTGAAGTTATAAGAGCATAAAGAGTAAATAACATTATAAGAGTTATAAGATTCCGAAACCTATAGGAGCACTAGTGCGAATACCAGGGATCCAAGAGGAACCAGAAAAAAATTAAATCCAAAAAAGACTGGGAATTCAAAACCAGGGATTAAAAACCAGAAACGTGGATCCTAGTGAACAGAAAATCTGACACAAAAGGCCAACAACTAATTTTCCTCGTGGGAGAAAACCTATGGGAGAAAATAGAGCAACTTCAATGCAGACCTTACCTAAACCTAACTGGGGTGCTGTTCAAGCGACTAGGTGGGTAAAGGGAAGAGGGAGCAGAGAAGATGTAACTGAAAAAGCTGAGCAAACACCAGCTGAGATGGGCAATTGGACTTCTAACAGGACACTGCCCACTAATGAAACACCTCTCAAAAAAGGAGTGAAAAATAACCCAGATTGCAGGAGATGCGGGGAGGGGGAGGAAACCCCATACCACCTAATGTGTGAATGCCTAGCACTAGAGGGAACTAGACTTCACACTAGACACAAGGTACTATGCGTGGTGTACCATTGTCATAAAAGAGTGCATAAAAAAATTCAAGGGAGAAATGGGAGCGAAATAGGATTAATTCAGGGAAAAAAATCTTCTTGTGGATTTTTAGTTTATTTTAAAAACCATTTGTCGTGCCCGATGACGTAAGTCCTACAGTATAAACTGTATTCCAAATTAGAGCTAAATATAAAAAAAAAAAACTGAAGCAGCTATAAAGAAAATACTTATTATTTTTTATTATTTCAACACCCTATAGATTAGTAACGAAGCGGTTGCGAGCCTATGTTTATATGAACATTTAGGAATAAAATAAGCCAAGTAATTATCCCCTTTTGTATATGCCTGATATTTAGGAAACACCCTGTAGAAAGGAACTTTCAATCAAAATTAAATTAATAAAACTGTTGCACTGTGGGAGTGTTTCCTGACTATAATCCCTAATGTCTATGGTAAAATGATAATCCGGTTATCGGCGTCTGCCGGGCAGGTTCTGGTCGGATTATAGCATCGCCCTCCCTCAACCCCACACATATTGACGCCGCGCTCGAGGGAGCACGTCACTGCCAATTGCCCTTATTGAGCTGTAATGTCATCCCTAATATTTGTTTTATTAGCGCCCGTTGTAATGTCATCGATTTATAGGTTCAGTCAAACAGAAAGCGCGCGTTTAATTTTGGGATATTACATTTCAAATTCAGTTCCAATTATAACATGCTGTTCGAAACATGCAACATCATGATTATATTATTACTCTCATAATACTTATTACTTGCGAGATCGCACTTCTTCGAAATCCTCGCAAGTGGAGACCTAAAAATGTTGCATATACTCATAACTAATTGGACACGCGTATTCTTTCACAATCCGAATTATAATAATTGTTTCGGTTTTTAACCATCGCATCAAAGAAACGACAGGGTCATGCGCGGCGACAAGTTATATGTCGTTTTTTTTCCATCAATATGCGAATGAAAAATGGCAATTTACAGTTGTCTACTCGGCAACGCGTGCGAAGTATTTCGCTACCTAGAGCGACAACATTGTTTGGTGCCCTCTATAGGAATCTTGTATTAGTTTCTCTAGCAACAATGCCACAAATATACTTGGAATTCAATTTAAAATTTCCTTGCGCCATTTTTATGATTTTTGTTTCGATTTTTCGCTCATTCCAATGAAACTGACTAAAAAATGTAGTATGTATCTCGAGAGCGAGATTATGATGCTTTCGAAGGAGTTTTTGCCTTGGCTCTCGCCTCGACAAAAAACTCATATTCTCAAACGACAAAGTTCAATTTCCCGCCCTAGATACATTAATAACTATTTTGTTAAAACCTGTCACTTTGAAAATATAGAACATTAATCTCTGGAGTTCATAAATTTATTTTCTTGACGACTTAGATTTCATAAAATGTTATTTCTTAGCGACTTAACATACAATCTTGTGTAATACGCGTTGAAAAAGAAGTGTTTCAACCACTTGACGATTCTTAAACTTGGTCTTCGGCCTTGTTTGACAATTATTTTCTTGCTTAAAACACTCTTAATTTGCAACTTGTATGCACAAATAGCTATTTCAGTCGTCATTCGTCTGCTTTGTGTAACCTCTCCTGCACTGAAATTACATCACGAAATCGCGTGTCTTAATATCACGATCCATTTATCCAAGAAAAAATACCAGATTTCTGCTCAAGTTTCTCTCCAGAACTCTTTGCCATTGAAAACGCTTTGAAGTATCTATCTAATAATTTCCGCAATGCCAACGCTTTTGATTATCTCGGACTCCAGATCTCCCGTTGAGGCCATCACAAACAGGACTATGCAGTCTTGCATCATCCGTCTGCTTATGCAACATAAGGAGACTCGTATATGAACTGAAACTGCAGGGACGACGAATCACTTTTCTCTGGGTAAAGGGTCATACAGGTATCCCAGGTAATGAAATGGCTGACAAACTGGCTAAAGTAGCAGTGAACCGTTCAAAAGTTTCCCAAAAGTGTCAGTTTGAAGACCTCCTCTCCGCTTCAAAAAAATAAACCCGGAATCTATGGGCCAAACAATGGGATAACTTTGTGAATAAATCACAAAATCACTACTGCAAAATTCATCCCTCATTACCAACGCACATACCCCATCTATCAGACTACAACGTTAGCAGACATTACAGTGTTACAGTAACAAGACTTAAACTAAATCACGGAAACTTTCCATATCACCTTCATAGGATTGGAATGTCCGACACCGACATATTATGTGATTGTGACGGCCAGTCAATTGCCGACTTAAACATTTTTTTTGCAACATTCCCTTGCCAATTAATATCACCATACTCCTGGCCACCCAATAAAAAAAGTTCTCGATGCCTTGGTCGATTTCCCTATAATCAGGTCCTCATCTGAAAAAATCTGTGGTAAATGGTAAGTTCCGATGCCATCCCAACCCCCACTTCAATTCAATTCAACCAGCAAGTTTGATCTACTAAAAGGGTGATCCCGAAATGACGGACACGAACAACACCACAGCATCCATTGTGGACTAAAGATTCATTTACTTATTTCTTCAGTATATCTCTATTAAGAAGATATAACCACTTGTGTGGAAAAAAAAAGTCACAACACTGCACTGAATACCCTTCTTTGGGAATAAAAATAATATGTACGTCTAATTAAAATACCCAGTAAGATGTTACCATGGAAACATATGAAATGGCAAGTCCAACAAAGCTTACAACAATTATCGTTGCGCGGATACATATCCGTTGACTGCCATTTTGATTTAAATTTTTGAAAAAGCTTACGGTAATGAAGTCGAGGAAATCATTTCTGTTTTAAATTTACAGTCTTTCTGAAAATCCTCTACAACACCTTGTATACCGTGTCCCCAATTTCCGGATCACCCTGTAGATCTTCCTACTTTGATATACCTAATAATTGAGAGACGTACCGATCACGGAGATTTACGTTTTAGCTTTCTCAAAATCTGGTGGCGAATGAAAATATAATGAAGCTGCTGCTGTATCTGTAACTGCCAGAGCGGTATTCGTTGTTAAAGTAAAGATCACATGTAATCTTATGTACCCGTTTCCACCTGAGCGGCGCTGCAACAGGCTTCACCAGGAGTCAAACTTCATAAGAGTATGTGATCTATTTTTGAATCTATTGAAACCGGTATTAAGATTCAAAATAACTGACAGAGCATTGATTAGCGTCGAAGTCGCGTTGCTGTGATATGACCCCATTATTCGGTTACGTTACGAGGTGTTGACACGGCCAAAATTCAAAATGCGTGTCGTGTTATTTTCAACAGACTGTTTGTTGCGAACATGCTACGTGTTAAGTTAAGCCAGCTACTAACTACGCGATACAAGAAAGAATAAACGACTTACCTGAAGGATGTTGACCTGAAGGATAAGAATATAAACGTAAGTAGAAACGGAAATAATCGATTAGATATAAACTCCGTGGGCCAGTAGGTACGAGGCAGGAGGTGATTATTTCCGAGTCAAAAGGGGCGCTGACAATGCTTGGAACTGGTTTGGAAATGGGCCAGTTATAGAACCTGGCGAAGGTAGATTTCGTAGACCAGCCGACTGTGTTCCGGATAGCATCGAGGGGAACTCCAGCACGGCTTGCCGCTGAAGTCGCTGCATAACGGGAGCTATGGCTTTTGAAAATTTCGCAATCAATGCCACTTAAACCAGCGGCTGAGCGTTTGAATAGATGGTGTTTATGAGGCGATTGTAATTGCTAAAAAGAGAAGATTCTGCCCTTCCCTTAGTGGGTTTGTCTTTCCAATGTATTTGGGCAGTGTCGAAGCCACGCAGAGGTCTGGGGTTTCATGATAATAATTTAGTTCCAGCAGCGTTTGTTCTGATGCTTAAATTAGGTCTACTCTGTTGAATGTAAACCCAACTGCAGTTGATTGGAGTTGACGAAGTATAATTCCTCCGGTGTCAGACTGCCAACCGGATGCCAGGCTCGGATGTGAGTTATAGCACGAGCGAGGGATCCCAGGTGGTTGAGTACCGGGGATGTGTAGGGCGTGATTTAAAAATCCCCCTCTTCGCAAGACTTTTGTCTATGATGAGAGCAAGAGCAGACCTATGGGAGTTCATATTAGGGTGGGAACTTTGCGGCGTGAAGAAGATGTTCATCAGAAAGGCTATTAAATGCGTTGTAATGGGTTTATGTCAACGTGTCAAATGTAATATATGTAATATATTATGTCAACGGCGTTCTCTTGGCAATATATATCCCACTCGTAGATAAGTGCCCGAGTACTGTTTCACGGTGTTCTTGCTGATGATGGCCGTTTTGGGCACCTCTTTCCACCCAAAAACAACTTAGAATGTAAACTAATAAAATAAGTATATAAATTTCTTTATTGAATAGTCTGTTGACCGGTTTCGGGCTATGAACACATCCTCAGGACAGTTGTTGAAAGAATGGTTCCAGCCTGCACCGCCTCACGGGACAGGATTGTTTTATTTGCTCAAAATTTAATGCAATTATTTCAATATTTCTTCATTGCTCTCATCCACTTATGCAGTTCGTTTGAGAACCTTGCGTCTTCAACTCAAAAATCGCCTATCCTGTTCATTTGGAACAGGATCTTTCAATAAAAATTTCAAGTGAGTTTGTCACGTGTATGTTGGAGATAAACAATTTTTACACGTAAGTTATATTCCATGTGTGTTCGTTATAATTATGTTATATTCATTTCCAACAATTTGTTTATTTAGTATTGTATCATGTTGCTACGGATTTTGTTCAGCTAACAACTACTGTCCTGAGTATGGACTCATAGCCCGAAACCGGTCGACAGATGATTCAATAAGGGAATTTATATACTCATTGACTAATAAATTGTGTTTTATTCGAATTATTATTGAGTACTTGATTATTGAATACTTGGACCAATCGAGATATTATTATTAGTAGATACCTCGCGGAACATTAGTGAGAGCAGAAGATGATTGCATGATGTTTGTTTTCATTGTGGTAAATTAGGTAGGTCATGGAAGAAGGGCTGCAGGATGGGGTTTATCATGAGTAATGCAATTACAGGTCTAACCAGGAGTCGGGAGATTAATTAGTATTGTCGCTCTCCTGTTACTTATTGCCCTCTCCGCTGTTCATCCCCAGTGGGCACTAATATTAGGTAGGTGGTACAACTATAAAACCACCGTTGTATTACCATAACGTAAGGCATTTTAAATTTTATTGAAATCATATCCTTATAATTTTACTCAATGCATCATTCAATTAACTTAAAGTAAATCAATTATTGAAATAATAAATATTGATGTAATGACCGGTTTGCATTTCATAAATCCCGATTATCTAATCAGGTTTCAATTGACGATACTATTACGAGATTGTTTTTGGTGAAACTACATTTCGATCCGATTAGTGTAACTAATCCTAAATTACTGTAAATGTGGTTCAGAGTCGACCTAGGGCAATTCGATTGGTAACAGTCTACCAAGTGAAATTAAACAGAAACGGTTATTTGATTAATATTTCATATACCCTTTCTCTATGACTATTGAATAAAACCTTCAACATACTGCTGATTTTAGTTTAATAATGACGTGCATGACTGCATGTCTCCTCATGCCACAACATAATAGAGGCACATTCACGCATAGAAGTTAATAGCAGCTCAGTCTGTGGAATAATAAACGATAAATCAAGAGTGAGAACCAATCATAACTGAACACACACAGCACTGACAAGGAAACGAAATAACACATCAGGTAGGTACAGGTTGTTAAAATTTGAATTTAACAAATAGGGAAATCACATGTAAAAAATGTAACTTAAATCAATATAACCTCCCCTCAAGGTTTTAGAAAGAAATATTAACCGTGTCATATATTAAAATTCACGTTCACTGCCAATGGACGCTTCTAAGCGTCCGCAGGACCTATGCCTGAGTGGCGCTGACGCTTTTAAGTGCCCACAACAACATGTTACTAAATGCGTTGTAATTCGGTTTGTACTGCATCTACGCTCGTGAGGTGTTCCCGGCACTAAGTGATGAGGAATTGTTAACAATATTAGAAGACAGTGAATACGAATGTGGAGAGTACGAATCGGAAGACGATGGCTGGTACCCTGCAGAAGACGACGTCTTAGAGAGTGAGAGTGAAGGTAGTGTTGACCACAATAGTGAGGTTGCAGAAACAGAAGTTATGAATGTTATCGATAATGAAGACGATGAACCTGCGCCGGTAGCGATAAACGAACCTGGTGTTCAATGGAAGGAAGATCTAGTTCGAATGCAATCGTTTCCTTTCACAAAACGGCAAAGTTTGCTTATTACCGCTGCTGAAAATACACCTATGGGTTTTTTTAGACTGCTTGTAACGAACGAATTACTCCAACTTATTGTTGATGAAACCAACATCAATGCTGACAGTATATTCGTGAATATAAAAACAAAGGAAGGATCTAGGATATGTAGCTGGAAACCGCTAACTCTAGACGAATTCCTGGTTTTCTTGGGAATAGCCTTGCATATGGGGATTGTAAAACTTCCCAGATTACGGGATTACTGGTCACGTGATCCTTTATTTGAAAACAAAGGTATCTCGATGAGCATGGGCTGGAACAGATTTCTCATCATCCTACGTGCACTACATTTTTCCAGAAATCCGGAGCAAGGGCAACCTAGGCCTGACGATCGATTATACAAGATACGCCGAATTATAGATTTTTTCAACAATCGAATCTCCGAAGTTTATTATCCCCCTAGAGAACTGTCCTTGGATGAATCAATGGTTCTCTGGAGGGGCAGGTTGTCTTTCAGACAATATATAAAAAATAAAAGACACAAGTACGGTGTGAAGATGTATATGCTGAACAATCCGAACGGTTTTATTAACAAATTTGCAGTTTACACAGGAAGTCTAGATGATATGGGAGGGAAGGGCCACGCTCAAAAGATTGTTCTACATTTGTTAGAAGGTAAACTAAATGTAGGTCACCACATTTTCATGGATAATTATTATAACAGCTTTATATTGGCAAAGACTTTGATGAAAGTAAATTCGAACTGTACTAGGACACTGAGAGCAAACAGAAAAGAAAATCCAAAAGAAGTAATAACAAAAATTTGAGTAAAGGGGAAACGACTGCGCGGTATTGTTCTGGCGTCATGATTGGGAAGTGGAGGGATAAGCGAGACGTCCTTTATATTTCCACTGAATTTCCAAATACAATGACAGATATACGAACCAAACGAGAGTTAATTGTTTCAAAACCACTCCCAATTGGCAATTACAATAAATTTATGTCTGGAACCGATAGGCAAGATCAAATGATTTCTTACTATTTATGTGAACGCAAAACTCTCCGATGGCCAGTAAAGTTATTTTTCCATATTATGGAAATGTTACTTTTCAACTCTCATTTTATTTATACCAGAAATATTCGGGAAGTAAAATGGGTTTATTAGACTACAGATTATCAGTGATAAGAGGATTGCTTCCTCCAATGGAAACCTCCAGAAAGGCAAGAGGTACAACTAGCGAACATGTTGTTACTAAGCGGGACAAAACACCAGGGAAGAAACAGATCTTGAGAAAGAAGTGCAAAAAGTGTGCAGAAGAAGGTAATCGTACCGACACAACATATGAATGCACACAGTGTCCAAATAATCCCGGATACTGTTTGGATTGCTGCACTATAAAACATGGCTAATTTTTTTTTTCATGTGGAATTCCTTTGATTTGTGGCCAAATTTTGTCAAATAAAGTTTATTTTAGTAGGACCTATTGTGTTATGTTTGACTTCAATGTTTTGCTTTTCATATTTTTATTAAATTTTTTTGTGTTCCTTAGGTACCTAAGTATATGTATTTGTATAGGTATTAGATATGTTTATAAAAGAAGTATCATTAGACTAATTTTAAATTTTGCCAAAGAAGATGTTTTATTTTATTTTGATGTATTTTATTGTTATTTTTTCTAGAATATTTTTTCATAATAAATATATTGAAACAATAGCATTTTTGACCTCAAAAAATCTAAGAATATGAAAAATTTAGAGTGAAATAAATAGAACGCTTTTAAGAGTCCGACGGCACTCGCGAGTTGTTACTCGACCCCTGTGCCGCTGACGCTTATAAGCGTTTTCGAAAAAAACGCACTCCAGTAAACAAAAAGTTCATTAGCACTCAATTTCTAGTCATTACAGAACTCTAACTAAATGATTTTATGTAAATGTTACTTCGGTACCTAGGTGACCCAAGGGAAAAACGGGGTGGCAGTGAACGTGTTAAAATTGAACATCTGCTTTTGATGCTATTGTAAAATTTTAAAGTGTGTTAGGCCATTTTCCAGAAAATCGTGAAGAATTTTCTAATTTGCGACGTCATTTTCATTATTGTCGTAACTGCATCAGTTAAAAATGCCGTCAAATGACGAAAATTAAATCACAAATTAAAAATCTGTCTTAAGTATTTAATAAATGTTATTTCTCAAAATCGCGGCAACAACAATAAGAATGGCGTCACGAATTGAAAATATATTTCAGATTTTCTCGAAAATCGCTCAACCGACAGATAAAATCCGACTATAGCGCCAGAAGAAGCTTTTAAATCAACAAATGACACATCTAATATTCATCTCTAACATTTAGGGGAGATAATATTAACAAAACTTCCTATGCATGTTGCATGTAATTTTCTTATAACTAAAAAAAGAATAACATAGTGTACAGGGTGAGGCGCGAGAACCTTAGGGCATTTTTATATGGAGAAGTCCTGGGAGTAGAAGTCTAAAAATTTGTACGTGTATAATTTCGGTTTTGATGAGCTGAACTAAAATAATCAAAACCACACATAACTTCCGGTTTTACCGGAAGTTGCCATATTTTTCTTTTTTTAAATGGTACACCCTATATATTATTACATTTTCTGATTGCCTGAAAAAATGTAATAAAAATGGTCTTTATAGTTCAAAATTGTAACGAGTGGTTTATTTTTTATAAACAAATGAAAATCGCAATTTTCGATTTTCGAAGCAGCTTAGCTTGAAAACGGGTGAAGATATCGGAAAACGGCTTATATATGTCCCTATCCTAACTTTTTGTATACTACGCTGGAGTACCTACAAAAAAAATATATTTTATTATTTTTTTTTTTTTTTTTTGAAAATCGCTGATTTTTCATCACTTTGTACAAATTTCATCAGCACCATAGGATACTACTTGAAAAGTTAAGATAGGGACATGTAAGCCGTTTTCCGATATCTTGACCCGTTTTCAAGCTAATTAAACTGCTTCGAAAATCGAAAATTGCGATTTTCATTTGTTTATAACTCATAAACCACTCGTTACAATTTTGAACTATAAAGACCATTTTTATTACATTTTTTCAGGCAATCTGAAAATGTAATAATATACAGGGTGTACCGTTTAAAATAAGAAAGTTGATGGCAACTTCCGGTATAACCGGAAGTGGTGTGGGGCTGTGAATATTTTAGTTTAGCTCGTCAAAACCGAAATTATACACGTACAAATTTTTAGACTTCTACTCCGTGGACTTCTCCATATAAAAATGCCCTAAGGTTCTCGCGCCGCACCCTGTATAAGGGTGCGCACCCTATACACTGCTTTTCTATGGGAATTTCGTGACCAGAATAGCTTTTCATGTAACGTGTGGAGTTTTCTCGTAGAACCATTTAGAAAAACTTTATATTACCCTAAATTTTCATATTTGCTTATTAATTTGCCATAATCCAATAATAATGTTGCGATTTGCAGGCAAGTAAATATCTAGGTACCTAATAGTCAGGAATTTATATCAGCAGCAGGCTAAAAAACAATGAGTCTTCCCTGTGTTGGTGATCAGAAATGCAGGATTTCTGTAAACGGTTAGCAAACAATAACACAACAAACCCTAGTTTGGAACTTGTGTTAATGGGGCGCGATTTTGGTAAGGCAGCGGCTCGGTGGCATTATCCAGCCACGTGCTCTTACCACAGCAAGCTCTTATTAGGAGCATTCCATTTCATCTAATCGATTAGGAACGTTCGCCTGTCCCGGATTTTCAATTCAGAGTGCCATTACACCTTAGAATCAGTGGATCGAAATAAAATGCGCAGGAGAGTACGAGTACTTAGTTGTGATTACGAACTTTTAAGTTAATTAAAAGCCTTGAGCTAGTTATTGTCACTTCATGAATAAAAGAATTTATTATTAAAGTATTGACAAATATAATAATGTTGTTGGGGGTAATACCATTACCCCCAATTAGATTACCGCAATTAGATTGAACTATTAGTGAACGGGCTGATTCTTTCTCTTTCTTTAACTCCCTTTTTATTTATTAATTAATCAAATAACACACTTTTAATTTTTAATGTAATTTTATTGATATAATTATTGATGATTTGTGAAGTTAAAGATAAGGTAAGTAGTTTTGTAAATTTAATTATTATGAAACCGACGCGGACCAGTTTGTAAGGTTGTTCCGACGACCGTCCCTTTATTGTGATTTTCTCGAATTCATATCTTCGACTGTTCGAATTCGACTGACTTGCTGATGTTGGTGCTGGTGCTGGTGCTGGCACTGGGGGAGGTTTTCTTGCAATTATTATTGTCTCTTTCACCTTCACCCTTCCAGCCTGTCTTCAGGTGTGTGGTCAATCGATATTAGTAGAATTTTACTGCATAGTTGTCAGACGGTGTACAGATTCCCTAACATGCCGCCGGCCTTGAAATATTATAATTTCAACATTTTGATATAACTACTACCAATAATTCATATTACAAAACTTAAAATTATATACAATGTGATTAGTCTATAAACTAATATTGTACATAGTGTAACAAAATTACAGTTAGGTAAATATCATAGTAAAGAATTAACAATTAACAAATCCCTTTCAAAGGGTAGGTAAGTACACATGTACTTATAATTACTTAATAGCACTTCACTGACACTTGTTGGTTTTCTTCAGATTCATGCACTTATTGGAAGTAAGCACAATTTTGATACGCATCGTTTAAAATGCACATTGTTGGCACATTGCACTGTTGCCACTCTGATGATTCCATCCTTCCCTGGATGCAACTGAGACACTCTGCCAAGTCGCCAAGAAGATGGAGGTGAGTTGTCTTCCTTGATTAGAACAATAGAATCGATTTTAATGATTCTGTCGTCATGTTTATTCCACTTATTCTTTTCTTGCAATTCATGAATATATTCCTTGGCCCATTTGTTCCAGAAATGCTGAATCATTTGCTGTATGTGCTGATATTTGGATAATCGATTTACTGGAGTATCTAATAGATTTGGATCAGGAATAGTGGAAAAAGATCGTCCAATAAGGAAGCGGGCTGTAGTTAAAACTTCAACGTCATTTGGATCAGATGTTAGCTGAGTTAATGGCCTTGAATTTAAAATAGATTCGATTTGAGTTAACAAGGTTGCGAATTCTTCAAAAATTAATGGTCTATCTGTCAAGACTCTTTTTAAATGATGTTTGACACTTTTCACGCCTGCCTCCCATAATCCCCCAAAATGTGGTGAGTTGGGTGGAATGAAGTGCCAATCAATTCCCTCCGTTATCAAATTATTTTTAGTTATATTTTCATTATCTCTTAGGAACTTGTATAATCCTTGGAGTTCATTATTTGCACCCTTAAAGTTACTACCGTTATCACTATAAATGGTTTTTGGCTTCCCTCTACGAGAAATGAACCTTTTTAAGGCAGCTAAGAAGGCCTCAGTAGTAAGACTAGGCACTAATTCGATATGTACAGCCTTTACTGAGAAGCAAATAAACAGACAGATGTATGCTTTAGTTATTTTATTACCCCTACCTGCCCTATCCTTCAGTAGATAAGGTCCGGCGTAATCTACACCTGTCGTGTGGAAAGGATACATCATCATTGTTCTTTGTATAGGTAGGTTTCCCGTAACAGGATTGATAGGTTTAGCAACAAATTTATAACATTTCATGCAATTCCTAACTACTGCCTTTGACAAAGCTTTGCCATTTAGTGGCCAGAACTTCTCTCTTACTGTGCTTAATAAAAGTTTTGGACCAGCATGAAGGTATTTTAAATGGTAATAGTTCATTACTAATTGAGTAAAATGATGTCTAGGCAAGAGAATTGGATGTTTTTTATTATAGTTGAATTTTGACAGTTTTAGACGGCCTCCTACTCGTAGTATGTCGTCTTTGTCTAAAAATGGCGATAATGGTAAAATTTTACTTTTATTATGTATGGGTTTATTGTTTTTCAAATTGTTTATTTCATTGCTAAAGCATTCCGATTGTACTATTTTAATTAGCCTTGTTTCAGCTTTGTTTAAATCCGAAATTGATAATGAAGTTTTATTTTGATCGTTACCCTTTTGTGAACAATTATTTATGAATTTAAAACACCATGCAGTTACTCGAATTAAACGATTATATGAAGAAAATGGATTTATTGGAAACTGATTTGTTAAGCAACACGCTAATGAATAATTTGCATCAATTTTTTGTTCAGAGTCATTTTCCAACTTAACCAGTGAATGTTGTGGATAATTAGCTTCCTGGGAATATTCAGAAAGCCACTGAGGCCCAGTCCACCATAATTTACAATTGGATAATAAATTTGGATAGGTTCCCCGTGCAGCGTGCCTTGCACGCTACGTTTTCTTTTTCAAAATTTTAAGTCTCGATTTGGAATATTTTTATAAGGTTCAGAAAAGTTATGATTGACTGTACATTTTTGCTGGTGTAAGAGACTGTATTAGGCAAAGATCACGAACGAACATCTGGCGGCTATTAAGAAATTCCTGCTTTTGTTATTTGGGTAAGACGCAGAAAACATGTCTGGTCGATTTTCTGTCCCGGTTCTGGGTTTTCAGAGTTTGAAAAGTATATCATCTTATGCGAATTAATTTTCCGCGTCCAACGAGACCACTCTCATCTTGCTACTCTAGATTTCCAATTAGTTATCCAGATAAAACCTAAAATATTATTTCTTTGGGTGTGAGTTATAAGACAGGAAGAGATCGTTGAGAAGACCCATAAAGAAACATATAAAAAACTTGCATTTCGTTCTGAGACAGGACAGGCCTCGAGTATATGCGGATTCACGATTGTGAAATTTAAGTTTGGTTGGAGGGAAAACCGGAGAGATTGGCCGTACTGTCGAGAGTGTGCCGAAGCATATGAGAAACGATATGACACCGTCGCGTGCGAGATTTAAGTGTTGCCTACCGTCAATGATAAGGTTTGAATTTAAAAGTAGGTCACCAATTTCGGTTAGACAGTGGTTGGGGCGCATGCGGTAGCGTCATCCCAGAAAATTATAAATGGAGATAAAGGACGCTTCAGGTTCATTTTTCGATCTAAATTGGGCAGATCATGTAGCTCGTCTACAGATTCGTGAATTAATATTAGTCCCTTGTGTAAGTATATAGATATTGTTATGGTGAAGTTATTTCTGTGAAAGATGCAGTCTTACGTAAGTAATCTTCTGAATTTAATTTTGATCATTAAAACTAATGTTCGCTTTCTTGTCTTTACAGACAAGGGACTTAGGGACTTACTTAGGAACTTATGTTCTATTAGACGTAGTTTTGGACTTACTTACTTATTATTGGATTTAGTTTTGAACGTAGTTTTGAACTTTAGTTTTGACTTACTTTTGAGTTTCAAGTTCTAGAGTGTTAGGTCCCGACTTCCAGTTTCAATTTTTAACTACTAATTTCCAGTTTCCAGTTTTTGATTTCGATCTTTGAATTTCTAAGTTTTAACTTTTGATTCCTGAATTTTAATTTCGAACTTCTAGTTCGGAGTTTTGAGTTCCAATTTTCAAACTTCTGATTTATACGAAAGTTCACATAAAGATTCGATCATGTGGAGGCTTAAGTAGGTACCTACCTAGGTAGGTACACTAGCCTGTGTGAAAGGTGATATTTGAAGAAGCTTGGAGAACTGAAGAAGAGTGGTGGAGTTTAGTTTGGAGGCATGGGAGGTTTCATCAGGCAGAGGTCCTAGCACTTTGATATTTGGTCGTCACAAGGTAGCAGGGGAGCAGTCCAGCTCATCCGGCACCTGGAGCATCAACCAAGGGGTGCTAACACCAGTACAAAGGCAGTTCCAGTAACCATACCGGCCTATTCTTTGATCATCGCGCTTAGGTTAGAGGAACCTTAGTTCGTCAGTTTTGAGATGGAGTTTTGAATAATAAGGTATGTCTTTATGAGTGAATAAACTTTTACTAATTTGCCAACAACCAAGAAAATTAAATAAATTCAAGTACAGTGTTTAATTGATTTCATCACCTAAGACTTTCTAAGTGAATTTGATTTTTGATAATATGTTATGAACTTTTATTGTGGTCAACAAGTGACCAATGTAATGATTATGTGTAAAAATAATTTATTAAATTTATCGTGTGTGTCTAGGATTTTGAGTTGGAGAGGATCATTTTGTAAATTAAACTTTGAATTTCAGATTTTGTAGGTAGATACCTGTTTTTCTATTGAGACTTTTGCTTAAGATAAATTTAAATTCTTGAGAAATAACTTCTAATCTAACTCTGAGTTCTATTCAGAATCATGCCTATGTGTTATAGTTTAGAAATTGATTAATAGAATATGAGCTTTAGAAATTTTATCTGAGCTATTGAAATGATATAGGTACCTATCTTGAATTTTAGTCATGTAAGTTTGATATCTTTGGTAATAAGGTAATATTTATGTTTGAAGGTTTGAATCAGGATTACTGATTTTGATTATTAGATTTATTGTTTATGTATAAGATCTATTGGTGATTACCAGTCTAGTCTATTGTACTGATGAAATTGATTTTAATAAATCTTTGTATTCAAATTTAACCATTTTAGAGTATTGAGAATCAACCCTCCTCATGTTCTTTTAAATCATTTATTCAATAAGTAGAGTAACATCAAGAATAAGGTGATATATTCTGGAATATTTTGGTGAAGTTTATCAATTTTTTTTTGTTATTGTTTTTAAAATTGTTAGGAGTTACTACGGGTCCAGTCTGGTTCGGTGAATGCTGGATTTTCCAGAGGAAGGCCACATTTATCCGTCCTGGACTGGATAAACACAACGAACCTTTTGATTAAGTTTGGTTTGGTTTGGTACTTTGAAATTTTAGACGATCACTTTTCAAAATTTAAAATTTATTTTCGTTTCGACATTTAGAATATTTGGGTGGGACATTCGAAATTTGATATGTTCCACTCGACAGGCCAATGTGGCTAATGTTACAAATTTGCCTAGTCACATTGAGATCTGTCAATAGCCACCTCCTTCTTTTCGGGGTTAAGGTAAGTGAATTATTTTTTTTATTGTTCAAATTTTTGAGTGGGAGTAAGCGAGGGGGAGGAAGGCTCCACCCGTGAGACAACATCCGCTGGATTCTCTTCAGACTTGACATGTTGCCATTTATTGGAATCAGTCAACCTCTGTATTTCAGATATTCGATTTCCTACAAATGTTTTATATTTACTTGGCGAAGAGCGAACCCAACATAGGACGATTTGAGAGTCACTCCAATAATATTCACCAGCAATTTTTAAATTCAGTATGTCCTTGAACCTCTTTAATTACTAGTTGTGAAGAGAGAACTGCAGCTGACAATTCGAGTCGAGGTAAAGTTACTTTTTTCAGTGGTGCGACCCTCGATTTCGCTGCTAGTAGGGTAACCTGGACTTCATTATTCTTGTCCATTGACCTGAGATAAATACAGGTTCCAAAGGCTTTTTCAGATGCATCGGAAAATGCATGAATTTCGATTCTCACAGGTTGAGATATTATAGCCTGGCGAGGAATACGAATATTTTCTACGTGCTTTAAATTGTCCTTGAATTTAAACCACTGTGTTTGTAAATCAGCTGGGATTGACTCATCCCAGCCTAGTTTTAGTTCCCATACCCTTTGTATTATTAATTTTGGAATAATTATAATCGGAGCTAATAATCCTAAAGGATCATATAATTGCGCAGTGGAAGCTAAAATGGTGCGTTTTGTTGTTCTTAACTTATCTGGAATAGTTAAGGAACATTTATATGAAAAAACATCGGTAATGGGTGTCCATTGGATCCCTAACGTTTTATGAGAGTTTTCCTTTTCTTTTTCACCTAAATATACTGATTCATCAGGCCTTGTTATTTTGCTGTCATTTAGATGTGGAACATTACTTACAAATTTCCTAAGTTGAAAACCATAGGAATTTAATATATTTTGTAAATTATTTTTTAGTTCCGTTAACCTCTCTGCAGAATCATTGCCTATCAATAGATCATCAACATAAAATGATGTCTTTATAATTTCACTTTCGTCTGGGAATTTAGATTTAATTTTTTCTGCTATTTCAAAGAGACATCTAACAGCTAAAAATGGACTTGACCTTAATCCATATGTAATAGTATTTAGTTGGAAAATTTGTAATGGTTCGTGTTCGTTTTCTCGCCACAAAATTTTTTGGAACTTCCTATCATACTCATTGACCCAAATCTGGCGATACATTTTCGCAATGTCGCCTGTTAAAACATACTGATGAGTTCTAAATTTTGCAATTATAGAAAATATGTCTTCCTGTATTCTTGGACCTGTGCACTGAGCATCATTGACAGAAATTCCTTCATGAGGATTACACGACCCATCAAATACTACTCGAAGCTTAGTAGTATCGCTTTCCTTTAATACCCCGTGATGAGGCAAAAAGAATGATTGTTCTTCATTATTTAAATCCTCGTTTAAATCAATTTTTGACATATGATTTAATGTGATATATTCTCTCATAAACTCGCAATATAACGTTTTTAGATTTTTATCCCTATTAAATTTACGTTCTAGAGCATAGAATCTGGATTCTGCTATTGCATAAGAATTACCAATAATTGCCTTTGAATCCGTCTTAAATGGTATTTGTACTGTAAATCTTCCATCGGAATTACGCACCGTGTTTTTTGAAAAATGATTTTCGCAAAATTCTTCTTCCTCGCTCAATTCCTTCTTAGAAGAAATAAATTCGTCTTGCTCCCAAAATCTTTCGATTTTTTTATTCATTTCATTCAATGATAAACATGCAACCGTGTTATTTGAAGCTGCATTACCTAAGGTGCCTGATATTACCCAGCCTAGTTTAGTTTTTTGTATTATTGGAGATTTGCCCTACACAGAGCAACTCATAGAATAAGTTCGCACCTATCAACATATCAACTGGGCTCGATTTATTAAAGTTAGGATCTGCCAGCCGCAAATTTCCCGGCAAATACATTTTTTTTATATTAAACGTTTGGATAGGCAAGTTTTGGGTAATTTGGGGTAATACCAAACAAGATATAGTTTTAGAATAATTATTTAGTCTGGACTTTATTTCTACACTTACTTTGTGCGTAATGGTAGATGATGCCTGGTTTATTCCTAATACGTTAATCCGTACAGGCTCTTTTTTCAAATTTAAATTATCACATGCCTGTTCACTAATGAAGTTCGACTGCGACCCCGAGTCGAGGAGTACGCGTAATTCTTGGAAATTATTTTGAGAGTTTCTTACTTTGATTGTAGCCGTAGATAACAGAATCTGCGATTCAGTCGTACAGTTCATTACAACATTATATGAGGGTTCATTATTCACATTACTGTTATAGCTAGATGATTGACCAGCTTGATTAATGTTACTTGATGGATTTTCTTGATTTGAGTGCATGATCGTGTTATGTTTTTGTTTGCAAATGTTGCACCGCCATTTCGAAAAACAATTTTTTACCTCATGATTATCTCTCAAACAATTCAAGCAAAGTCTCAAATTTTGAACCTTAGCATGTCTTTCTTTTATGTTTAATTTTAGAAATTCCTGACATTTAAAAATGGAATGATTTTTATTTTTGCAAAATGTACAAAGTTGCGTTATAGCAACAAAAGACTTCACAGTTGATTTACTTTCATTGCGATCTATTGGTTTTCTCTGTACATTCTCTAACATTTTTTGCCTAGAATTAAGGAAACTTAAAAACTCTTCGAAAGTGGGAAGTGTTTTTGAGTCTGATTTATTATTTAATTTTTCTTCCCATGCTTTTATTGTCTGTATATCTAATTTCGCAGTTATTATGGGAATTAGCAAAGCATCCCATTGTTTTACCGGCTGATTAAGTGACTCCAGACATTGTACATGATTTTGTAAAATATTTATGAGTCGCCGCAAAGACTTTTCAGATTCTTTTGCTATTATATCGATGTCAAGTATTGCTTGTACATGATTATTTATTATTCTTCTTTCATCGTTATACCTATTTTGTAATAACGACCATGCTATTTCATAGTTCGAGTCTGTGGTCTCCAAAGAACGTATTAAAGTGGCGGGTTCTCCTTTTAATGAAGCCTTCAAATATGACAATTTTTGAACGCTATTTAAATCAATGTTGGAATGAATTAGTGCCTTAAATGAGTCAAAAAATTCCCTCCAAAGAGTAAACGTTCCGTCAAAGGTTGGCAATGATATTGTTGGTAACTTTACACATTTTTGAAGACTTTGGGAGGTGTCGTTAGCGCAATTTTTTACGTCATTGGAATTATTGGTCTCAGATGATGATTGCACTGATTGATGTTCATTATTTTTTTGATTTGCTGAGAAAATGATATTTTTTGCTTCGCTGATGGCATTGAAATAATTGTTTTCAAATGTTTCGCGTTCTTCAGAATCATCTTCGGTAGTGTCATCACCTTTTGTTACCAATAATGCAATTTCAAACTGAACCTTGTTAAATAAATCTAGAAGAGGCTCTATTCTCTCTAATCTGATTTCAATGTTGATTAGATCTTGGTTAGAAATTTTGCCAGTTTCTAATTTGCTTATATGTGTTTGAAAAGATGTTAATTGTCTTTTGAAATCTTCTGTTTTTGACTTAAGTTGTTTGACTTGTTTTTGTTTACTAGCCATTTTTTATCATTTTTTAATGTTTATATTAATGTGATTATACAAATTAGAACTTGACGTTGAAGTTATAATAAAGAATTGGAAAGGACTTACAGTTTGGAGTTGGAGTTGTCTCGTGATTGAAACTTGATGTTAGATTTGTTTTCCAACTTCTTTGACGTAAGTATCCACCAATAATCCACTCGAAGGACCAATGTGAACGGGCTGATTCTTTCTCTTTCTTTAACTCCCTTTTTATTTATTAATTAATCAAATAACACACTTTTAATTTTTAATGTAATTTTATTGATATAATTATTGATGATTTGTGAAGTTAAAGATAAGGTAAGTAGTTTTGTAAATTTAATTATTATGAAACCGACGCGGACCAGTTTGTAAGGTTGTTCCGACGACCGTCCCTTTATTGTGATTTTCTCGAATTCATATCTTCGACTGTTCGAATTCGACTGACTTGCTGATGTTGGTGCTGGTGCTGGTGCTGGCACTGGGGGAGGTTTTCTTGCAATTATTATTGTCTCTTTCACCTTCACCCTTCCAGCCTGTCTTCAGGTGTGTGGTCAATCGATATTAGTAGAATTTTACTGCATAGTTGTCAGACGGTGTACAGATTCCCTAACAATTAGATAACGAGCTTAGGAAAGACTGAAAAACCAAAATTTATTATTTTCACAAGTCGTCAAAAGCCATCAATTCGCCACTTAGATAATTTAAAAATTAAGCCAAGCAGATCTTAGAGTTGTTTATAGTCCATATAGTTCATAGTCAACTTGTGCTTTTTTTATGGCCGCCAAATTATTTTTGCATGTCGTCCGGTATAAAAACTCATGGAAACCAAAACCACTCTTTCAACGAATTACGTCAATATGCAGTCATAGTTGTTGGCGTTATTTTTTTTTTTAATTTATCTACGTTATTCGGTTCAAAAAGTTTTCTTAAAAAAAAGAAGAAAAGATATGATTTTTTTTAAGTTAATTTTTTTTATTTTCATAATTTTTTTTTATATCGGACGACATGAAAAAATATTATGGCGGGCGTAAGAAAAACGTAAGTTGACTACGAAAGCTTTGGGATCTAGGCTTCGAAAATTTTCGAAGTGTCAGATGGATAGCTCTTGACGGCTTATGTAAAAGCCTACAAAAATAAACAATTCATTTTTAATAATAAAAAAGATATGATGGAAATAAAAAACTAGATTTTTCAGTTTTTTTTCAGATATTTCAGGAACACTGAGAAAAATTTTTCATTGGCGGAAGTAAATTTGCAATTCCGCCAACTAAATTATTTAATTGATAACGAGCAACTAAATATTTAGTTGCGTCAACTAAATTATTTAGTTCCAGAATTTGAGATATCCAACCAAGAATTAGTTGCCATAAGATACTGTATAAAAGTGATTGCAAATAAAACTTTCTGCTGTGAACTAAATAATAATTCAGTGAACCACACTAAGCTTTCTTATGTCAATTTAATAAAACTGCGCAGAACTATTATCAGGTTCTCTCAATATTACTTTGAGTTCTCTCAACTAAATGAAACTCTTCTCCGAATCCAATCTTAGTTTGGATTTTTCCTACCTACCTTATCTAACCTACCTAACCTAAAAATTTGGTAATATTTTATTGAACTTTTCGTTTTGAAATTTTTTATTTATTGGTTGGGATTTCGGTTCTTGGTGAAATAATAATATTATCAAGAACCGAAATCCCAAGCAATAAATAAAAAATTTCTACCCAATAAAGGTACAAAATGCGCAGTGTCACGGCTCTCCTCATCCCGATCAACAATATAACAATAAAAAGTATCTGCACATTTTGCTGTCCATATTAATCATCCATTTGTCCATAGTAATGTTAAATTTATAAATTACCTTTAATTATTGTTATATACGCGTAGACCGGGGCGAGTCAAAACTGTACCATTTATTGGTTTGGTTTGTCTGAAATCCATTTAAGTACCTATACCAAGCTAACAGTAATGACGGCTTTCTGGTGATTTGAACTTCACGATTTGTCAGATTTATACAAACAAAGCTGCAAAAGAATATCAAAAATAAAACCGAATTATTTATTTACATTAAATAAGCAAGAAAAGTTTACTTAAATAAATTATTAGCAACACCCACGTTTAACGAACGCAGCTACATCATGATGGCGTCTATTATAATGGCGACTGATGTGTCTTATCTGAGGTTGCAGTTAGATGAATCTATACATACAGTAAATAAATAAATATTTATTGCCATAATTCTGGTATAATTCCTTCAATACAAACGTTCTATTATTGAACCCTCTCAGTACACCACGCAAGAAATTTTTACTTGACACAATCATACCATAGTTGGAATAATGAAAATCTGATACATTTCACGCGATTATGTTTGGAATATTCTGTTAAATATTTATTCCTACCTCCGGCAAGAAAAACCTATTTGTCTCAATAATTTCTAACTTCTAAGAATCTTTGATTTCTTTAAACAAGATGACTTTATATGTTTAGTTGCTGGAATTAAATTATGTTCCAGTACAGATTCTTAGATTGTTAGCTAGGAGTGATATTATTATGCCAATATGGAAAATACTTCGTTACACAAAATGAGCTTCAATTAAATTATTTAATTCAATCAATTGCTCAATTTTAGTGAATCCAACTAAGATTTGGTACTGTAAATGATAAAGTAGTTCTTATAACTAAATAAATTCTCTGGAGGAAATACCTCCAGCCTTTAGTTCTTTCAAGAATAATATTTCTCTCAGTGAAGTATGACTGATATTTTGTATGTCTTGGCAGATTCGAAATGGCCACAAAATAGCGCATTTTTTGTTTGATTTAACCGAACCTGTATCTCTTATCGCTTACGAGATAGCAATATACCGAGTGACAAGTTTCAAAGCGGGACAGGCAAAAATTCGTTTTTTTTGTCAGGTGTGCCTTCATCTAACCTTGCATTTGACCTTCCAAAAGTCTGTGGCTGATGAAGCGAGCGTTCCAATGCCAAAAATAACACATACGTATATTCTAGACACTCGCGATTGATCGTTCACGACCAGTTGCCTTGATCAGGTTGTCTTAGTGTACTCACAACTTAATACACACTATACAAACATACTTTTGTTGAAAATTTGTGGAAAATTGCATAGTTTGTAATTAAATCCGGGAATTTAGCTATTTTATCATGAGAAAAGTGCAGCTTTACATAGATTTGGTTAATATGGAATTACACTCGGAGGAGGTTATATTGTAGAAATTCAATTCTAAGTGGAATTTGAAACTCGCTTGGGACTGAGAAGAGATGAAGCTCCTCTTGAACTCGATCGGAAGAAACTTTAGTTAAGTCCGAGTAAGATTAACGATAAAAAGTTAAAGTTGAAACCAGTAAGACATTAAATCATACTTGCAACTGCTGGTCACGTAGGTACGTTTCACATCTGATACCAGAAGCGGAATTACATTTCGCGAGTTTCCAACCAAGATTTAGCCCCAAATCATTCTAAGTTCAATGATCACTCACGGGAGGAATATTTATAAATCTTAATTTTTGAATGTTTCTCCTTACTAATCTATTTCCAAAAGATTTTCAGAAAAAAAGTCCTATTCATGACATAAATGCAGTAGACCTTTTTTATATGCATTGGCCTTGAAACAGCTCTAGATCTTTTTCATTTATTTAAAATAAGCTGCTTCCCCCTTTCATTACTAGGGTGACATAAATTCAACTTAAAAAATGTTTAATATTTCTTCTGTGACAAACTAAGCGTGAAATATGTTGCCTTTTGTGCCGTATTACGTCCCTAAGTTCACACTTAAATTGTTACTTTTTCAAGTACTTAATTTTTTTCGATATCTCCAACGCGTCGCAAAACATTGACAATTCGCCATCTTTAGGAAGACGTAGTAAGCTGGGTTTAAAGATCAAATTTCAGTTAGATATCGTGAAAACTGTGACTTATCACTCTGTATGGCTGTACAGAATTTCGAACTCCGACTCCCTTTTGTTTAATAAAAGAGGGAGAATCGGCCTGAACTGTGTAGATAAGACATAGTCGCCCCACTCTGCTAATTTGGCTTCGAGATCGAACTCATTTAGCCAGCCACAAATTTTACATTTATAAATAGGGTAATTATTAAGCACAAACAACCATGCTGAGCTGCGATTCGAACTCAGACGGTGACAGCGTCTACGGCTTAATAGTCAGCGACTTAAACCGCCGCGCTACCGAGCGCGAAACCCCGACTCCTTCAAATAGCGAAAATACAGGGGTCAATTGATCGTAAATACGACACACTGTATATAATTGTAAAATAACGACGTTTATAAATAGCACTCTATCCATATCACTAATAACCTCTTTAGATAGCACACAAGTTTGTTCTTGGCTTTCCGCTTTCTGGAACATTCGAGACAGTGATAGCTTCTAAGCATTCTGGAAGGCTTCTTTCAATGATATTTCTGTGTGCATTTATGACCGCGATTTTCTTTGCTGAGCTATCAGGAGGGCGTAAACACAGTATTATAGGTTGTACCCAAACACGTCCAACGCTTAAATTCCAGCACTTACACCCACTACACCCGTCCCTCGTTTCTATGGCATTCTTTTTTTCAATAGCATAGGTAAATATAATCTTTATTTGGGGTATAACTTCACTTGGATTGATAATGTCCATCTCGGAGGCCTTCCAGGAGGGCTCCGTTGCTTTTTAATTCAAGCTCCGTTTTGTCTTAAACTCCACGAGACCGTCTTATATTCATACTTGCCTGTACTCGTACGTCGTGAACAACTGCCTGAAATTCTTGGTCATGTAGCCAGTTTTTAATTGGAACCGATTATCAGCTCCAACAGAAGTCGCCGTCAAGTTGAGCATTACACTCGTATTTTTCCTCAATCCAAATTATTCATAATACCCATAAATCCATGATACCCTACAAAAACATTTCTTTGCTTTTTAGTTAATTGAGAGGTTAATTGTCGTGTATCTTATATTTAGTTAATTCCCAATAAATCTGCTATCAAGTATTTGTAAATTTTATTTTAATGATAATTTTCCAATTATTATTTACACCCTTGATCAATTTGAATCCTCAGTAAGAGACTTGGATGCTATTATAAATAGCTAGCTGGAACATAATCTTATAATACGGGACTATGTGGTCATATAATACGAGGTCCACGCCTTCTGGCAGTTGTGTGAAAACATACAACGATGATTTCATTCTTTCCGCATTCCTCCTATCGAGAGAAGGACAAAGGAAATGAGGCAAGTTCGACGTTTAGATAATTCTTCAACTCGTCGCCGGATGTAGCGACTCTTTGCAATGTAGGTACATTGTTTGAAACAGCATGAATGGGTTGATGGAAATTGTTGCTCCGTCGACTTTTATGCTGCTGTTGACTCGTTGACTGTACCAATGGAAGAAGAGTTCGGTATCCTATCGTACCACCCCCCTTTCAGTAGAAAATGGAGAGAGGACCCTGGGTCTTCATTTTTTCGCGGCTGTCGTTAGGGTTACGTAATATTTTTTTCGTTGAATCAACCACTGCGTAGCTATTAAAAAATACCTTTCATTTAATTAGCTCCTCTACAAAGGTACAATGCTTGCTTTTTTGTCAAGGCTGAGACCTCATTTCTCAAAAGACGAAGGCTTTTTTGGCCCCTATCAACTGGACTATACCTTTTTTGTGGAGAAGAAATGCTTGATGGGACTAGCGGACTCTCCGCAGGCTTTATGCAAGCGTACCACCCACTAAAACTTCTCCGATCTTCTGCCCTCATGACGATACCATGGTTTAGTTTCCATCACTTTGAGGGTTGATTTTTTTTTCTTTTTCGCTGGTTACCATTTCTAACTCTCTCTGCCTTTAGTTTCTCTTCCATTATCTCACTCATCTAGGAAGACACACCAGGTCGCAGGTTTTTCTGTTTGCAAACATGAACGTGACAATATTTTAGGTTCTTATCTGACATTTTATCGCAGTTTCTACCTTTGCTCAGGTGGTAAGCAGCTTTTCAAAGGCGAATAATTTGGAGCGAACCAGGTAACTGGATGACATAGAAAGTCACAGTCTACACAGTCTACAGATATAATGCCTAAGATAATCATGAACCGCTCTGCTCATGAGGTCTTTCTCCCAGAAAGAGACATGTGGGAGGACAGCAGAAGTGAACTCCTGACAGCAGATTTCAGTTGGTTCACCGAAAAAAGCAACGAAGTAACTCTGATCTGGATTCCGGGCCATGCTGGATATGGAGAGAACTAACTTGCCGATTCTCTGGACAGGAAAAGTGCCGCATCCAAATTTATCGGACCAGAACCTGCATTTGGCGTGTCACTGGATATTACCAAAACAAAAATACGAAACTGGGCGGAGGGGAAGTCCTCCAGCACTGACGAAACTTCCCAAGATTGGATCATTCGATGGACTTTACAAAGGTTACTTCGAAAAAAAGAACAAAAGAACTATTGGTGCTTAACAAAAAAGAACTGAAAGCCCTAATAAGCCTATATACTGGACATTGCAAGCTGCATCATCTACACAGGATGAGTTTAGCGATCAGCGCTCAATGCGGCCGATGCTTGGAGGATGACGAAACATTAAAATAAATCCTATGTGAGTGTCCCGCTTTGGGAAGAACCAGATTACAAACCTTCGGAGAGACTTTCTCACACCACAGGATCTAGATACATTAACAACAGTCAAGATAGTCAGCTTCCTCAAAGAGGCTGACCTGATGGGTTTAATGTAGCATTACTACTTCTAAGCCACCATAGACCTTCGGTCGTAGTGAGGGTGTCACAATGACCCACTCACAATGAATCTAAATCTAAATTTAATCTACCTTTGCTCGTTGATTGGCCCATTTCTGACAGTCATTTATTGTATATGCTCCGGGATGTCTTTACTTGGGCAGAACATACCTTTGTCAGTCTCGACTCCCCCGATTATCTTCTATTATTATTATTATCAATATTTTCAGAATCTGAGTCCATTCTCCTCTGGTGCTATCATCCACATAAGTGACATTTCAATTGTCAAACTTGTGTTTAATTTATTTTTTTATTTCTCAAGTAGGTATAGTGTGCCATAACTATTTATACTTACTTCAGTTGGGCCATGTGATGACACAAAAAACTAATTTTTGATAAAAATACTAAATCAAGTGATTTATGGACAACGTAATATGCACTCCAGAATGATTTTTTGAGCAGAATTCATTTTTTCAAATAATACCACACTGGTACCGAGGTAACATCTACTAGTCCACCTAATAAGGAACATTTTGGTGTGCCGATTTTGCAGTTATGACGAACACAACTGAAGTCATGGCACACTCTAATTTTGAAATAAAAAATAAATTGAGCTCAAGTCTGACAATTGAAATGTCAGTTATGTGGTATTCTGGTATCACTGAATTCGTAACACTATACCGAATTCAAAAATATAGTAATATACAGGCTGTCCGATTCAAAAATAAAAAGTTTGTAACGAAATCCAAGGCTTAAGTTTCGTATTATTATCAAATTCTAGAGACAGTTTAATTTCAGTTTGTCAGTTCAGAGCAGGAAGGCAGAGTTTTTGCGGCGGTGATAGCATATAACCCCGCCTCCGGATATACAGGGTGTACCAGCTCGATTTAGACAACGGTAAGGGCCGTGTAGGTCTCGTCAAGACGAAACGTTTTTTTATTTGAAGTTTTTGGATTTGGACCTTCGTTGCGGAAATATGTCCGACTTCCGGTTTTTAGTTTTTTGGCTCCAGTTTCGGCATTTTTAGGTTCTCGCCCAAAGTCAAACTAGTTTTGGAAACTCCTTAGCTTCAGTTACAACTTTCATGTTGAAGTCAAGGTTCTATCTCTGTTGGATTCAAAATCTTAATTTTTCAATTCGATTCAATTTGAATTGATTCAAAGACTTAAAATTTAAAGTCGTGGGCATGTCGCCATTTTGAATCCAACAGAGATAGAACCTTGACTTCAATATGAAAGTTGTAACTGAAGCTAAGGAGTTTCCAAAACTAGTTTCAGTTTGGGCGAGAACCTAAAAATGCCGAAACTGGAGCCAACAAACTAAAAACCGGAAGTCGGCCATATTTCCGCAACGAAGGTCCAAATTCAAAAACTTCAAATAAAAAAACATTTCGTCTTGACGAGACCTACACGGCCCTTACCGTTGTCTAAATCGAGCTGGTACACCCTGTATAAGTGGATAACGTCGTGTTTATTTGGGTACTGACCATTAAACATTCTATTTGGGTACTGACCATTAAACATTCCATTCCTTCAAGGTGTATTGAGCCTCGCAGAAGTAGACGCCCCGCGGTGAATGCACTGCGTTCATCAGCCGGTCAACCGACAGATAAAAGCGACCCGGGAACTGACCGGCGAGCATTTCCTTCCCCTGATAGGTGTATTGAGCCTTCAGAGGAGCAGGCCAGCCGAAGTGCATGCATTGAGTGCACAGAGGGGAAGAGGCGGATGAACTGAGTTAGCCTATCCTTGTCCTACCGATCGCCGCGAAAAGTGTATTGAACTCTGCGCGGAGAATCTCTTTTTCAGCTTCCAAACCCGCGTCTTATCGAGACGAGGTCCGGTCAACAAATACCTCCGCTTGACTTGTATTGAGAGTCAAATAGGAGCGGTAACATTCCCGTATCTCAGCCAGGCGATCAAACGGGACACGCGAAGTCAGATTGCTAGTTCCGAAACAGAAGAAGAGGTTAGAACGCACGGTCGGTGGATCGAGGGATACTGCAGCAGCAATGAGGCCAGGACGACGACGGCCACCCGAAGCGATATCTCTTTCTTATCGTCAAGTGTCAGAGCCAATCCCAGTCGTATTTGTTTTGTTTAAGCTGAATTTTGTAACCGTTGTGGGTTTCTCATCGAACTTGTCAATTTCTTTAATGTATTCGCTGTTGACCCCAATGTATTTCTACTAGGAGTCTCATTACCTTCGCGTAATCAACTGTCGCCATTCTAGCCTTTTCAGGTCTAGTGTTGGTCACCCTCAATTAGAAAACGATATCCTGGTGGTAGCTGAGTGACTCCTTGTCGAGCACTTCCCATATAACCACCCTATGTCTAATATTTTTCGACGCTGTGGTTATGCCTATACCGCGTTAGCTTAATCATATTAGGTATAGAATTTATTGAGTGGACACGGATAAAAGATTAGACAGTATAACTACCTGCCAGCGACGTTGTCTAGCCTGTCGATTTTTAATTAATTTGTCGTGGCACAAGTTACAAATTGTTGTCGATTTGTTAATTTCCGTATCAATATGGCAATATACGGATTCTCTATCCTCTTTTAATGCGCATTACCCGTATATATCGCTATCGTTTCCTGTGCATTTCTACATACCTAGCATATTGCAGCCAACATGGTTATAAGATCATGACTGTCGTCTTAGGATAGTGGAATTTTTTCCATCATAGAACTTCATAAACGCTATCCATTCGCAAAGAAGGTGTTCTCTATTATCCTGGATGCCCCCCCTTACACATTGACTACTTTGCATTGAAGTCCCCAACGAACAGATAGTTATTATCTTTGGCCGCTTCTATAACTGTTTCGGCATACTTTTAAAATTCAGTTATGTGCCGACATGGAAAGAATTTCGACATGAAGACTGGACTGTTCCTATGGCAACAGTAGGTACCATTGAAGTGTATCACATAGTCGTATCAGAATCAGCAGTATCTAAAGTACCTTGTCTTGTTAAGTCAATATCTGTGAAAATGAAATTAGCATTGGTTATAAACATGCTTCCCCTTTAACAACATTTGTTTATCAGATTGTACGACAAGAAAATTTTTCTGCCTTTGTAGTGAGCTTATGGAGAACCTAATATTTTTAGATGCCCCTCTCTTGGTTGGTTATACCATACCTTCCAAGGTAGCAATATCCAGATCGACTCTCGTATTATTGTTTGCTGCACAACAAGCGAAACAAACAGAAGGCGGGGAGGAATCGGGAAAGATTAGCGATTAAACGTGCGATCGCAGATTTCCGGCTGGGTTGTAGTTGGCGTTGGCACGGCGGCGGTGGTGATGGCGGCAGCAGAGGGATCGGCGCATCGTCAGTTGCCAGTCGCCTACAGATAAGGTAAAGTCGAGACGAGTGGGGTTTGTTCGCCGGCGGCTACGAGCTAATTCCAGATAAGCCGAGCACTGAATGGAGCCTTATCTAATTACCAAAATAGATCCACTTTGTTCGTTGGTCTAGGAACTATTAATAAACAATTGTTTTAAGCTCGCTGGTTTGTATTAAATAAACCAGAGTTTCTCTCCCTTTTGTTGCGCGCATTCGGCGTGCTACGGGTTAACTTACTTTACGGTACGCTCTGTCTGCCTGCTGTGTGTTTGTACGATTCACCGAAGTAAAGATTTCCAGTGTGTCACAACCAAGGTGGATCACGGCCCTCGGGACTATTCAATTCATCCTTGAATAAGCAGAAGCGAATCGAATTGTTCTTAATTACAGAACAGATTATTATAAAATATAAATGGATATAAAAAATTTCAAAGTCTGTGTCAGAATCAACTGATCGTCAACACAGATTTTGAGTGCTGACGATCAGCGCAGACGGCTCACGGCTTTCGCATGCGGCGAATCGTCAGTTGATGAACTGTTTTCACGCTGACGCATGATTCACGATGTTACCGCCTTAATTATTAGTAAAAGGAGAAGGCAGTAAGAATACAAGAAAGGAAGAATGTGGGTACATCCTATTGTGAAGGATGCATATAAAAATATGTATTAATAATAACTCCTTTCAAACACGAAATTCAGAACAATAGATAAAATAGAACACTCAATGCAATGCGCAACACTGTATTCTAATCCGTATCACACCATAAGCCAAGAAATACACCATATGTGAACGCAAATGAGTCAATTGACAACGTCGCACCGTCATCGACACCCAACTGAGAGACACAGCTACAGCTGATACCCACACAGCCCCAAGATATAAATAACATGGAAAATGACAGATTAGGTCGAAAACATAAATAAGCATTCTCCAAAAGGTGCAGTAAACCAAATCGAAATTGAAAACAAATGAAAAATTGAAATTCAAATATCTGGGAAATATATCTGCGGATACAATAGATGATGGTTGTAAACTGATCCTGGAATGCCTTAAAGGAAGAGGTGACCGAGTGCAATAGTATTAAATGCGAAAAAATTATATCAAATAGTCGCGGCTTGACTTACGAAATAGGGGCACCTATTCAACATTACAGAACATTAGTCAATCCAGAATTCTGGCCAAGTGGATCATTATATTATGTAAACAGATTTATATACCCTAATAAAATTGACAGTGAACAAAATTTGTTAAATTTTCCCGATTGCACAAACAGTTAAACAGTTGATGAGACTAGCATCGGGGACGACGCGGTAAGTATCTTACACGTAAATATTCTAAGTAAAACACTAATGTTTTAAAAAAATTCTACTGAATAATTTTATTTATTTACATACGTTTGAAGATGCTACTTCAACAGTAGCGAATAACGTGTAACATGTATAATATTCCATCAGTATGCAGAGATTCTACAAAGTAAGGGAAATAAAGTAAGTCTTTATTCCTTGATAATGATAAATACAGTGTACTATGTGTGTCTGAGCAGTGGCAAGTCATAGATAATATAGGATTTATCAATTAGGCTATAATATAGACAGTAGCTTCAGACTTCTCAATTACTTAGACAGAAACGCTCTATTGAGTACAAGGCAGTTCGATTTTTGGGCTTGGCGTTCGGTGGTGACGTTACTGCGCTCCTGGGAGACGTCGTTGATGTTCTGGAGAGGGGCTAACATGTTGCCATCACATTGTATGACTTAACCAAGGCGTTTGATTGCGTTTCGCACTCTTTACTGCTAGATAAGTTGGGATTATATGGCATCAGGTGTAAAGCCCTGGAGATAATACGGTCGTACCTTGAAGGTCTGAACCAGCAGTATTTACTTTCAAATAAACTCCCTGTCGCACATGGGATACCCCAGGGCTCTGTCTAGGGCCACTCCTATTCTCAGTTTATATAAATGATCTTCTTGCCGACACGGAACAGATGTGTGGCATATGATTCGCCGACGACTATAGCATGATCGACTCAGGGAAAAATATTGAGGAACTTAAATGTTATTCTGCTGAATCCGAGAAGTTTGCCGAGAAATGGTTTGCGTCGAGCAACTTGGCCATGAACGAAGCAAAAACACAAAGATTGATCTTCACTCCCCATCGCGACGTTCTGGAGGGTGGCGGGGGCGCCAGGCTGCTGGGGATCACGCTGGCTGGTTGGTTGAGTGTTGAATTGGACAGCACACATTGAGCAACTAAGAAAAAAGTTGCTACACTCTACTGCTACACTTGTCATTATACAACTATCATAATATTGTGTTGGTGGGGATGTCCTCAGATCTTCCTATTTTTCACTGTTCGAGTCTAATCTTAGCTATGGAGTGGTATTATGGGGTGGATCAAGGGATGCAGCTAAGATATTTCGTGTACAAACAAGGACAATAAGAATACTGACAAATGCCTCTTTAAGAGAACACTGCCAACTTCTATTTAAAAGACTGAGAATCTTGCCGCTTCCTTGCCCATAAGTTTTACATTGTAGACTTGTGTACATTCGGAGTAAAAAATTTATGACGAATGATTTACAGATATGACCACAGCACTAAGAGTGCTGTGACTTCAGGCTTACAAGGTAAGGTATAGACTTGCCAGACCTAGGAGGAATAGCCCTGATTTACCTCTATATAACAAATTACCAAATGAAATTAAAAATCTTCCATTGAAAAAATTCAAACACCAAGTCACAAAAATTCTACTCAAACGCTGCTTCTCTGTACCGGGTGTCCCAACACTAGTGTCCACCCCCTAAGATAAAAAATTGAAACTTTGAGGATTTGTGTACTTGATATAGGACCACGGAATGGCATAATTAGTTTCATTAAAAAACATTTTTAATATATTTTTAATAAGCACCTTTTTCATGAGTCCATACTACGACACTGTCCAGTGCAGGTTCATTGTGCTGGCTAGCCCAGCAAGAGCCGTCCTTCTATTTATTTGGGCCTTATTTACTTTGTCATAAAACTTATTGCACCTACCGTTTTCAGATTATATTGATTATATTGTTCAGATTATATTGTCTACCTGTCATTGCTATATAATTATATTTTAGTTAATTAAAGCCTTATAATTAGTTTTTTCACATTTCTTTCAAGCGATATTGATTTTATTTATCAATTTCTACGTATGTATTGAAAAAAAATCAATTTTTTTTTCGACAATTTACCACCATCTTACAGTTTTTTTACGCTGGCGCCCGAACTAAATGTTTTTTAATGAAACTGATTATGCCATTCCGTGGTCCTATATAAAGTACACAAATCCTCAAAGTTTCAATTTTTTATCTTTAAAATTAGGCTCTATTTAGGGGGTGGACACTAGTGTTGGGACACCCGGTACAGTGGAAACATTCTTGAATTTTAGAATAGAGTAATTGTAGTGAACAGCTAGCAATGCACTGAAATGTTGGGTGACTGCTCGGTGCTGTCCTCGATGTTGCGTTACAGTGGTTAAGTTGGTACCAATTGATATACATATTTTGACAGTTTTTTCTTTTATTTTAAACTTGTCGTGTCGATAGTGCGAGATTGTTCAAATTCTTCATGTGATATTTTATTATGTCTTTAAAACTTTGAATTTGTGTGATCTTTTCATGTAAAGAATAAGGAATCGTCATGATTTAGGAATAAGACATGATGTAGCTGTAAGGCCAATCGCATCCTTATACGACATTTTGTTTTCGACATGTCTACGACATGTTGCTTCATGTACAACATAACGATTACAATGACGATTCACATACCAAGCAGACACGCTGCAGACATGAAGAGACTTCACGCCTAGAAATGTGTCACGACACTGCGTGTTCCCAAGCGACATTTCGAAGGCTGCAAAGAATAGGTCGTATGTAGGTATATACAGACAATACTACTGCATCTTCATCCGATTACATGATGTATTGTAGATCTGCGAAGTAAACATTTTTGTTATGATAATATTTTGAATGTCATGATGTCTCCGCAAGACTTGACTTGTCAAAAACGTTAATATTCTGTACCTACATTGACCAATAAAGATTGATTGATTGATTGATTGATTGATTGATTGATTGATTGATTGATTGATTGATTGATTGATTGATTGACTGATTGATTGATTGATTGATACTAGGACTGACAGTTCCGATATCAGCGTGAAACATGGCATCAGTGTAGTGGTTTTTTCTGCGTTGATCATTCGACGCGTCAGCTCAGACTCGACAAATGCCCGAAATATGAGACTCGACGCGCCGATCATACGGAGCACATCTGAAAGGAGTTCAGCGTCATATGGGTATCAGCGCTGATAGTCAGGGCTGACGGTCTAAGACTTTTAATTATTTTCTAGGAGAAAATCAATAAAGTCCGAACAATAAAAAAATATAATTAAAAATGGCTCCCAATCACAAAATAAATTAACATAGATACTGGTCGTCAGTTGTAATAGTATTAACGGGGGGATACTCGACTTCAGAGTTAGATACCAGTCGAGCTCACGAATCGTTTTCACGCCCCTACGTCTAATTATAAGGATCGATATTCCTTGTGTTTTTTGTATTGTATCCATCACGTTCAGAATAGTTCTTGCAGCTCAACTGCAACGTACTAAGATAAACTGAATTGACCCTTTTAGTTTACCTCGTTCGATTTTCTTCTTCCTTATTTCTTAAGTTCCCAATTGCTTTCCGAATAAGACCACTTAGCTAAGTAGATCAACTGAAATTTTCAACGAGTGCAAAATCCTACGCAGATAGCTTTAGCTACAGAATTGGTTTCCTACACACGTTGACCTTTGTACTTTTTAAGTTAGAATTAATGAATAGAAAAAAAACTTTGCATTATATTTTCTTCATCTTGTAATATTTTTATTTTATTTTTTTTTTTTTTTGGCAGCGAGCTGTTCTAAGGTATCTGTTGCAATCATACAACGTTGTTTCTTCCTGACTTCCTTTCTCGTATCTTTTCTTGCACCAGCTCTAGAAAAGAGTAGTATTTCTTGGGGAGATTTCACCAAAGCACTTGCAATAATTTTGGTTCACTTGCTGGCTCCTGAAATTTTCTCTTCTGTAATATCACTATATTCACCTGTATCGGGGAGTACTGGTTCACGTTCAACAGCAGTACCTTCACATTCAATTTGCGATATTGGAGTCCAATAATTAACAAATGGGACTTATGGACGACAACAAATAATTGTCTCCTGTCATCCAGTCTGAGGGATGAACAAGTTCTAATGAACTTTCCATCTCCTCTTTCTCCGGACACCTTCTGTCCCGCTTGGTGCATCTCCTTCTTAACTATATACAATTTTTGTACAACAGTTTTGGAACTGTTGTCAGCTCATCTAAAATTGAAACAAACTCATATTTTGGAACAATCGGAAATATGTGTTAAGAACAAGGATACTGGAACATTACCTAGGTCTATAAATAGTAAAGAAAAACCGCTGCTATTTTTTATGTTGAAATTGTTATTTGGCAGCATCTTCATATTGGCGCGCCCATTTTAATTGAATAAAGCTATTATGATACGTCCCATCGGTTGATTATTACCAAATCAGTGCTTCTGAATCTTAGAATGTGACTCATTTACCGCTAAGATTGATTGAAACTGAAAGCATTGCAGAATTTTTTTTAGTCATGGGATGAATGACATATACTATTGAAAAACTGTACTATTTAGTGAAACGATTGACGAAAGTTTTTTTTAATTATTTTGATTCAATATACGGCCTAGGTATTGCTAATAATCGTGATCTACTCTTTTTGAATCCGAAGACGGGTTTGTTTTGCTAAGGCAAGTCCAAACTAATCTTCCGGGTCCTGAAATCTGTTGCCGTGCCTACAACCATTTTTCGCTATAATCTTTCCCTATATTAGTAGCTGTTCGTTTCGCAGCTTACTCGATGTTCGCCGTTATGGTTCAAAAATGGTATGTTCAATACGTCACAAAAGTTATATTGAAGTATATAATGTTTTGTAAATTGAACTCGCCTAATTTTCTCACAATTTACTGAATATGAGTATTATTCTGAATATTAACTCGAAATTTATTATAATTCCATAACAAAATGGATTCAAATTCACGAAGTCACTGAAATCGAGGTCAAAAATACAAAAGAAACCACCAGATCGAATGGGCACTAGTCAACACACTTTGCAGACGTCTCCAAAACAAACCTTCGCTGCTGAATCTAGTCCTGACTTAAATATGTTCAAACGGTTCTGGGGCTTTCAAACGGTGAAACTATCAAAACAAGCAGTCAAAACAAAAAAAAATCGATACCTTGGATGCACGTTTGAGAAAACAATTGTTTTCAGCACCAATGTCATCGAGAAATTCACCTTAGACATTGACAAAATTATGGTCACGCCATTACTTAAACCTGACCAGAAGTTGAATATTTTAATAAATATATTTTTCCAACATTAATTTATGCACTAAACAAAATTGCAGCATCCCTAAACAAAATTCCTGCAACTATCACGAATCGTCTAGACACGATGATATACGAAGAATAACTAAGTCTAACATTGATCTACCTACAGCAACATCAACAGAAAAGTTTTCTGCTCCGCACAACGTTCGAGGACTAGGTTTAGTTAGATGCGAATAGAAAGCGAAGTTACAGCATTACTCGATAGCAAACAAATTACGATTTGTCGACGATTAAATATTTGCTCAATCGTTTAACTGCGAAAAAGAAATTTGCAAACTGTGTTGCCTTTCTAGGAGTTGAAAGTGGATCAACAATTAAAATGAGATCAGCTCTAAGTTGTCGATCTTTCGATCAATGGAGCAAACAAACGTGGCAAGATATTGGTATGAAACACATTGATACATGCCATTAAACAAATTAGTTCATGATATCAAAATCACTTTTGCATCAAAATCACAAAAAAAAGCTCTTCAAAATTTGCCTGCTATCAAACTTAACACAAATTATACCAACGTACGAGGGTTGCCAGGAGCATCAAACGACAACAGCCTTTCCGCAAATGTGTCAAAGAGAAGGAGACACCCGCTCATGTTGTTGGTTTTCGCTATTCAAACAACTGTCAAATCGTAGCTCACCGTGCTAAGAATCACCGTGCTAAGAATCAACTGACAAAACTTTTATCCGCAAAAGGATTTGACTGTTTCGAAGAGGTACACGCCATTGATAGTAACGGATTAAATCGACTTAGTGACATCACTGCCTTTGATAAACAATCTAAAAAAAGCGCTAATAGTGTTGTTCCAACAGTCCGATATGAAACAAATGGAATCAAATCAGAATGGAGTTATTAAACAACAAAAGGGTTCCATATATGAGTTGTGTATCCAACACTACCCAGAAAAAAACATGACAGGCTACGGAGATCGAGAATGGGCACTATATGTATGCATGGTCTTTGATTTGGTGCAAGTGGAGCGATTGGTCAGAGTATGCTAAATTTTTTTGATCTTCTCAAATTAGATAAAACTGCAAGCACCGAAATTGCAGAACAAGTTATAATTGACACGTTAAACATTCTTCATTGTCATATCCATAATTATTGTTCAATAATTTCATATTAATTCTTATTTTTTAAGTAGACACTTTTATAATGATAGTAATTAATTATTACAACAAAATTTTCACTTGGGTTGATCGGTATGCTGTGTTTTCGCAACCTGTAATATGCAGGTAGCTCATCCCAATAAATGATTATTCGTCAGTATCTAGAACATTTTTTCAGTTCAAATAGGCGATGGCCTAATGTGGCCCTGCCTCAATCTTCTGCATATCTGAACTTGTTCAGTGTGTTACTCTTCTACTCTAGATTATGAAGTTTGATTATGGTGCATAAGTTAGTCAAGATTCTGATCATACAGAAGAAAAATACACCAGGTGGACACTCCTACTTTAAGAGAATCACTTAAAGAGAATCAATCCGGGCTTGCAGACAACGAAAAAATGGATTTTCCAAGTTCACCTGCCCAGGGTATACAAGATGTAGAGTTGATGACCGATAGTTATAGAGAAATTGGACTTAATTTATTACATTTCACAACGGAACTAATTAACTTTGACTTTGAAAAACTTCAGGGCCACATTTTTTTATTTGCAGAATATTCCTAAGTTCACTAACCGATACGCGAGAAGATTAATAATTATTATAAAGTTGAACTGGATAAAGTGGTCCTACTTGGTTTGGCAGACGTGACTCTTTTTAAACGCAAATCATCTCCTCCGCCTGCTACATTCCTTGATTCAGTATATTGTTTCGTCATTTGTTCAGAGGGTACAATTTCCCGTTGTTCCATTAAACCGTTATCGCAAGGTTCGAAATAAACAGCGAGCGACGGCCATTCACGTACGGAATGCTTTCAAAGTTCGAACACGAGTCGTGGATTCCAGGATTGCGTTCGCCTAACTACCGGGAGAGATTCGTATCGTTTTGGGCTCTGATACAATCGTAGAAACAAAGCCAAAAGGTGTCACTGGCATGACTGCAGGCGCATTGTTTAAATAACGTATGTGCATTATGCAATTGTGCATGCCCTAACCTGTATTGGTATAGTTATTGTAGAGTGTTGTTTAGATCAAAGAAAATAAATACGATTCTACATGCATGCAGAAACATGTTCATTATTGTATTCATTAAAAACTTACTGAAACGAAGACGATTTGCATGATCAGATAGTGTTTTAGTATCATCACGATATACGTATTGGGATTGAATAACATTGCAATTATTGCATTTAACCCGATGGAACAGCAGTGGGAAATCAGTAGTGTCAAGTTCTAGCAAAGGCAAATTCAAACCAGACGCTATATTATTCATCGAATTCTGCAGTACCTACTACGTCATTCATTAATCATTTTGTCTTTCCATCAGAACATCTCGTCATTTTGCTAAGCTGCATATAGTGGCAGCTGCATGAATTCATGATAACGACCGGGGATAGATTTGGATTTGCCGCAAACTAAACGAACTAGCAACGCTTCTGTCTGGAGAGATGCACGGGTCCTTTCACAGAATTGCTGAAATATGATTACTATTTGCTACTGTCGACGTGTATATCCGGCAGGAATACCGGCTGCGAACACAACTGCAAGACTTGCCGACATCACTCTTATAACGTAAGCAGCACTACAGAATGGACCGGGAAATTGCTTTGCCAAGTTCCAACTATATACCAACAATTGATGGTTCTCTTTCTCATACTCTAACAAGTTAAACAAGTCTTCTCTATTCGATCAGGAGATACACTTTAATGTTAATGTGCAGTGACAAAACTACATATACCAGACATTCAAAAAGTCATATATGGATGCTCTATCGTTTCAGAGAGGACAAGAAAATATATTGTTTCGCGTGAATGAACGAGTTACATTATCAGTCTTGATTGCGTATGGAAATGTGAAAAATCAGAAATTACGATATACACGGTGTGCCTTGATGACATGCCAATATCCTCAGGTCATTTTGTAAAGAAAAGTTAATATTAAAATAATTATGTCCGCATCGGTCCAAATGTTTGGCGGGCAGCTTTGCATTAGTGCTGCTTAACAATATTTTGCACATATGGGAGGCTTCGTTCCTGAACATGTACGAGTGAGTCAGGCGACAGTGTCCGATTCATAACCTTGTAATGACTGTTTGGTTCCGTCTTCCCGGCGAAAGTAGGAGAGCCTTTAACATCGAGATTAATTTCGCCGTATTTAATGACGACTCATACTTGTACATCAAGCAGATACGCTACAGACATGATGAGACTTATCGCCCACAAATGTTCCACGACACTTCTTGCTCCCAAGCGACATTTCGACTGCTGCAACGAATAGGTCGTACGTAGGTACACAGGGTGGTCACTTTCAACTGGCCCATCATTGGGATGTGGCCCCCATCGGTCACAATAGCCAGGTTGCTAGAGTGTCGGTCAAACGATCTCTAAGGTGCAGCATGACTTTTCTTGGTCAGTACTTAGATGGGTGACCAATTATAGTGGTAAATAAAAAAGTTCCGTGACCGATCGTGCTCCGGGAGGTACGTTAAAAAGGGGGTCCCGGCTGCTTCACAGCAGTCGTTAAGTTATGTCAGTGGCCCTTGAGGCTAGTTGAAAACTTCTGACACTTGGGCTTTACCACAGCCATAAGATACTTATTTATTTATCATTGGGATCTCCTAAACCGAGGGAGGTACAGAGTCGGTTAAGTTAGAGAAAAGCTGCCTATCAAAAATCTGAAACAAAATTTTGGATTGCTGCGGTAGTGGCTGAAATATTCCGAAATAAACTAAAAAATCGAAAATTCTTATTTTTGTCATATCTTTTTTATTATTAAAAATTAATTGATAAATTTTTGCAGGTGAAAATCAGTCATTACAGGCTAGCCATTCGACATTTCAAAAATTTTCAAAGACAACTAGATCTTAGAGTTTTCATAGTCAACTTTCTATTTTCTTACGACGGCCATATTGTTTTTTCATGTCATAAGGCTTTAAAAAAATCAATTTAACTAAATATGTATAAAAAATTTAATAAATCGAAAAAAAGGTAGGGAGAGTGGGGCAGGTTCGGACATGGGGCACCTCCGGACATTTCAAATTTTCCGCCTTAAACTCAAGCTAAAAAGTTCGTTTCCGGTTGAAATAGTTCACAATCTCTAGGCTACTCGTCGGTGATTGCTATTATAGAAATTAACTTACGAAATATTTTTTTATTACAAAATATAATAGACACAGGTGTCTGGTATACAATTACGATATATATTCATAAGGCTGTGGAGTGTATATAACTGAACTTCGAGTAAGTACCTTATATTTGCGTTAATTGTATATATTACCTGAATAACTTAACCTCATTCTCAATTTGAAATGGCATGTTGGAACCCAAATAATTGCATGCATGACTAAATATGACAAACGGGGCACATTCGGACAATTTACATGTTGCAGGTTTGGACACTATCCGGAACTGCACCACTATGTCCGGATGTGCCTCACATGTATTTTTAAAGTAAAACAGAACTTTTTTATAGAATGGTAAGAACATAATGTGAAAAAAAGAAACCGCCCTGAAGTTTCTAAGGCTAGAATAAAGCAGGCAATTTACAATGTACTTAAAAAAAAAACATGTCAATACGCACAGCATCTGCGACATTTGGTATTCCAAAGTCAACAGTTCAAGATAACGTTAAGAGAATGTCCATCATCATGCCGCCGAGCGAAACAGACGCAAATATTGTGTGCTCAGTATGCGAGGTGGAATTAAGTGAAAGTGAAAATTATCTATATTGTAGTGGCATATGTAAATATAGATGTCACTTTAAGTGTGCAAAAATGAAAACTCATGAAGTAAAAGCATTAGAAAATAGAAATATAAAATGGTTCTGTGAAAACTGCAACCTGTCGCCCACAAACTTATTAGATGTACTGATTAGTATGCAAGACAAATTTATAAGTATGGATCATAAAATCAACAAGTTCGGAAGTACTATGGATTATCTAGTCAAAGAAGTAAATCAGCTGGAAATTGCAGTAAAATCACATAAACCTGAAAAGAAATCATTCATACCACAGGTAGAGAAATCTCATACAGATAAACCAGTGATAATGAGTGTTGCAAATAAAGCAAAAACAAGTGATAACATTAATGATATTCCTTTAATAAATAGTGATGGGAAACTTCAAAATAAAAATACGAAAATAACCTATTCCCAAGTGGGCTCAGCTGTGAAACTTACTGAGAAAACCACTAACATTAATGATATTACTTTAACGAATAGTGATGGGAAACATCAAGATGGAAACACAATAATAACCTATTCTCAAATGGCCTCAGCTGTGAAACTTGCTGAGAAAGACTCCATACGAGGAGAGGAGCATAATAAACCGCATGCAAACAGTTGGTCTAAAGCGCAATAAAAAGAACTCAAAAGACTAAAAAAATCAATACAGTTGTTGGAAACACAACAGAAAACACTGCTTTAAAGGGTATTCCCAAGAAATGCCATATTCATGTGTACAGACTTGAACCCTGCACAACAATAGACGACTTAATGAACTACTTAAAACCAAAATTCCCAGAGGTGGTATGTGAAAGCCTTAAGTCAAAACATCCGGAGGATTATTCTTCCTTCAGGGTATCAGTAGATCTCAGTAACCTAGAAAGGATAATGGATCCGAACCAATGGCCAAAAGGAGTCCACTTGAACAGATTTTTTCACCTACGACCCAAAATAGTGAAGGTGACCTAGAGAATGTAGATCCCAAATCTACGAACAAAACGTTCACCATAGTACACCAAAACGCCCAGTCATTAAGCAGCAAACTGCTGGAATACGAAGTGTTCTTAAGCGAAGTTGATTGCAACATTTTTTGCGTGTCAGAACACTGGCTGAACTATGATATGGTGCGAGCCATGTGCGTGGGCGGTTACCATGCGGCGGATCACTTCTGCAGGACTGAACATGCCCATGGTGGAGTGGCCATTTTTGTGAGTAACTCAACTAGTTTCTTGTTGCAACCATTAAACAATTTTAAAAAACTGTCAGTAGAATTACATTTTGAATGTGTGGCGGTAAAGTTTTCAGTAGGTCAATTTAGTTTTGTTGTTATATGTATAATATACATATAATATATTATATAGAAGCACGTCAGGCAATATTGATATATTCTTACAAGTGCTAGAAACTGCTCTAGAACTTACAAAAGATATTAAAAACAGTTCAGTCATATTATGTGGTGACTTTAATGTTAAATTTACTTGCGAGGATAGTAGACCTCAACAACAACTCATTGATCTGTTGAACTCATATGGTCTCTCACCAACAATAAAGGCACCCACACGTGGTAAAAATTGCTTAGACAATATATGTGTATCAAAGGATATCACAGAATTTAGAAGCTCAGTCATTCACAATGGTCTCTCAGATCACAGTGCACAAAAAATAACTATTGAATATGACCACGATATTTCCAATGAATTAATCAAATACAGACAAATTAATAAAGAACAAAATGTTAATCATTTCAAAGAGCTAATGGAAAGTGTTATTTGGGATGACATAATGACAAATAAGAGTGTTGACGAGAAATACTCTATACTGAGTGATATTATATTCCGGAATTTCGATATCTCATTCCCACTAAAAATAAAAAGAGTAAATACAAATAAAAACAAAAAAGCGATAAAAAATTATTGGTTCACAAGAGAACTCAAATCAGACTCCGTCCGCTTAAGAGACCTGTATATCATGTCGCTGGGGGGAACATGCTTATAAACCAGCAATACAAGAAACAGAAAGCTGCGTACCATAGGAAACTAAATAGACACAAAAGATTATACAATGACAATCAAATTATAAATTCTAGTAACAAAAATAAAACAATCTGGAATATTATTGGAAACCGATCAAAAACAAAAACTAATAATGTAGCATTGCAGTATGGAAATGTCACTGTTACTGATCCACTTGAATGTGCGAACCTTTTTAACAGTTATTTTAACACAATAACTGAAAATTTAGGATTGCATACAAATGTGAAAGATAACAAATATAAAATGCAGACACAGATATGCAACAGCTTGTTCCTTGAACCGGTTAAAGAGATAGAGATATACAATATCATAAATACCCTAAAAAATACTGGCTCTTGTGGTAATGACAATATAAGTCCCCGAAATCTCAAAAAGATTTCAGCAAGTGTGGCTGCCCCATTGGCATCACTAATAAACGATTCGATGACTCAGGGACATTTTCCAAATGCATTAAAAATCGCAAAAATAATTCCTATACATAAAAAAGGGGAAAAGAATAACATAACCAACTACAGGCCAATATCCCTGCTAAATACAATCTCAAAAATAACGGAAAAAGTAATTACAGAAAAACTGACATCGTTCTTAGATAAATATAATCTTCTAAACGAGAATCAATTTGGATTCCGAAAGGGAAAATCAACAACTATGGCAATTGTAAAATACCTTAACCTACTCTATGCGGCGCTGGACGGGAGAGAGGGGTGTATGGGTATCTTTCTTGACCTAAGCAAGGCATTCGACTTGGTTGAACATCGCGTCCTCTTGTCCAAACTCTTTGATATTGGGGTGAGAGGTATCGCATACGAGTGGTTCTGTAGTTATTTGTCAAATAGACAGCAATACGTAGTAGTCAGCAACAAAAAATCAGAGCTACTTCCTTTGAAGGTTGGAGTTCCACAGGGCTCTGTTCTGGGACCTCTACTATATTTAATATATGTAAACGACTTCAAATTTGAAAATACAATATTATTCGCAGATGATACATCAGTATTATTACACTCACACGATCCCAAACAGCTACCTATACTGGCAAATAGATTCCTAAAGGATACCTCTGATTACTTCAAAGCGAACAACTTGTGCATAAATCGACAAAAACTGTTTTCGTAGAATTTTCCAACACTGTTAAGCCCCAAGTTGGGGTGGAATATACACTAGAACTAAATGGATCACAGATTAATCAAGTACAACATGTCAAATTTTTGGGTCTTCAGATTGATGCAAACCTAAAATGGCACGAGCACATCTCAGACCTTGCCAGAAAAATTGCCTCATGCTGCTACATGATAAAAAAGTTGAGAGAAAATGTCAGTGGGCAAGTTCTGCGCCAGGTTTACTTTGCACAAGTCTACCCACTCTTAACATACGGAATTATTGCATGGGGACCATCTACTGGGACCAGTAGGATATTCACACTACAAAAAAGAATCATATCAGAACCATGACAGGTGCGGCGCAAAGAACAAGTTGTAGAAACATGTTCCAGGACCTAAAAATACTAACAGTGCCATCGATATATATATATTTAACTCACTGCTGTACGTTGCTAGGAACCACTATGAGTTTAACAAGATCAAAGGTAAAACATATAATACTAGAAATGATTTCATCCTGGAGGTCGGTATTCATAATACATCCCTATATGAAAATAGCCCACATTATATGGCTGTGCGATTGTTTAATAGACTACCAAAAGAGATTAGGTCGTTATACTATTACTATAGGAGCTTTAAAGTATCAATTGAAAAACTACTATTAAGCAAAGCCTGTTATTCTTTAAATGAATTATAAACAAATTGTTAGCTTAATTAATTTGACTTAGGCCCATATGTATTATTTTTTACATCAATGGTTGAATAAATACTATTACTATTATTATTATTATTATTATTATTATTATTAATGAAAAATAAGCAAAATATTATGAAGGATGATTCAGGTAATAAAAGTAGCGGCGATGAAGAAATGACAGACTCAAAATATCCAACAAGAATAGTATTTAGTTTCAAATAAGAAGATGAATTAGAAAAGTACTTAATTCGATCATCAAAAACTCTACATGGTTTAACTTACAAAACTGCTCGAATCTTGGGTTATCAATATGCCTGCAAATTAGAAAAGGTGTACCCAAACACTTGGAACGAAAGAGGGTCGGCTGGTACAGAATGGATCCTAAAATTATATCTGAAAAAGGTTCAAAGGCAGTTGGGCAATGTGCTCCCAAGAAAGAGGTACATTGGTTACCATGTGCGGTATTTTTTCTGCAACTGGGGCTGCGAAAAGAATAAAATTTAGAAAAAAAAATTCTATTGAAGTTAATAGATTTTTTGTTATGTTGATTTTTTAGGTCATTGGAAAAACAAAAGTTGACTATGAAAGCTCTGGGATCTAGTTCCATTTCTAAAATTTTTGTAATGTAAAGTGCGTAGATTTTGATGTTAACCTACAAAAAATTATCTAAAAATTTTCAATAATAAAAAAGATATGACAAAAATAAGAATCCTCAATTTTTTTAGTTTTTTCAGGATATTTCAGTAACGACTCAAAATCTCGTTTTTTTTTGTTTCCAATTCTTAATAAGCATCAAATTGTACAACTTTTCTGTAATTAAATCGACTCCTGTAATATCTCTCATGGTTTAGGAGTTCCCAATGGTGAGCTAGTTGAAAGTAACGAGACATAAAATTCAAATAAAATATAAATTTAAAAGAATTTTATTTTGTCCGCATTTGCCTTCGGATGATTACGTTAAATAAAATTAAAAACATTTTGAATATTTTTAGTATTCTATAAGCCCAGCGTAGTGTGACATACTTTTATTTCAGCTACATTAATAATTTTGAAAATATCAGAGTTGGGTTTGTTGAAAAAATTCATTGCTCCATTTCTACGAAGTAAAGCGGCTTTAAAAAAATCATGAAAAAAAAAAATTCGTAGAGAAATAGGGGAGACAAAACCTAAATTTTTTTGTTTAAGTTAGTGCAGAATATATCTTAAGATAACTTCTCAGGTATTGTTACAAAGGAGCAGTCTGCTGCGCTAATGCTGCAAAGAAAAGGTGCAATTACACAACCCAACATTTTTAGTGGAATATTCATTTCAATACATCAGTTCCTGAAGAACCCTTCCAAGTACCCACCTAAGTAATAAAGTCAGCTGCCGGCGATAGTTCATTTCGTAACAAGATCGTAAAAACCTTTGATGTTTGACTAATTAAAGAACGGGAACGATGTTTTTATTTCGCGCTGCAATTCCCGAGCGGAAACCAGTTAAGCTAAGTTCGAGTCGAGATGAAATGCTCACGCCACAAAGCTTGATGGGCTGCGCTGGCTCCGGTTAGTCGCTCACCTTCGAGTCATTTGGCGTTTCCTTAGAAGTGGATTACTACAGCGCGTCGCGATGCCCGTTTAAAGCAAACCACAAATGAACAACTGTGCTGGAAGAGCAACCAACCTTGGAATCTTATTCAATTAGGTTACGCTCACATTCATTGAATTTTATCTCATTTTTCGTTCAATTTGCGGTGCATAGAGGTTACAGAACTGGAACAATAATTGAACTTAATTAATAATTATTCTCTGCAACGATAACTCAAAGTAATAATTACTTAGATATGAATTATTGGAACTTGCTGTCTTAAAAATAATTTAAACTTATGGCGATGGTACCATTCTCTGGATCTTTAGATAGGCTGCCACGGTCACATGAAGTATCAGCATTTATGTCATATCTAAAATTTTGTATGTGCAATGAGGACTCTCTTTTATTAACAATTTTTATTTATTTGGAAATAAGATTTAAGGTTTCTTTTGATTACACTTAACTGGTGTTAATTCATAATAGGCTAAAAAATAATTAGCGCCTATATTTGTAAGGAATATTTAATTGGAAAGTTGTACATAAATTACAAATTAAATGAATTCAAAACTTGACAGTAGATAATTTAATATTCAGAATCATATAATCAATTCCATAAATTAATATTTCTACACAGTTTGTATGCGCAGTATTACTAACGCGCAGTATTTAAACCCTTTTTTAAGTAGGTATGATAGGTACAGTAGAGTCCCGCTAATCCGAATCATATCAGGCACATGTTACTCGGAGTAGCGAATACTTGAAAGCGGATCAATATAAAATAGCTATCAAAACGAAGAAACTAAACGAGAACGATAGAATTTGGAACAAACTTATCTCCCGCCGTAACGGTTCGAAATCTTTTTGATCGGTCACTAAGGCAGTCAACCAGAATTTCATCACATCTACCATTCTCTCTCTCTCTCTCTTCTTCCATCGCCATCTCTTCGTTTTCTTGGCGTGAGTCTGGGAGCGAATTTGTCTTGGTATGATTTTGTTGCAGGTTTGCCGAAGGTGCTTCCTCTAAATCTTGGAACATCATTGTTGTCTACTGGGCTTTGAATTCAGATTTTGAATTACCGTAAGTTCATGATTATTATGAACTCACTCCTGTCAGAGACACGGCTCATGTTCCACCCCGCGAGTAGCAAGCTGCGCCAAAACGTCATTCCACACATATTACTGTTGTTATTATGACTACCTAGTTACCTACCGTATCTATCTTCTCGAGTTTATGTCACTCAGTACGAATAATTGAATTTAATGTTTTGTATTACAATTACCTACCTAATAAAACGTAATAATGAAGTTGTGATCTATTAAGATAACAAGAATTTATTCTACCTACAAACAACAAACAAGTACATAATAAATGGTGTCAGAAGTTGGTGTCAAAAAAGAAACTTCCTGATTCGAATCGAACGTGAGTGGTGTTCATAAAAGTTGGACATTTTAGATTCTCAGTGAACTGTTTTAAACGCAAAATCTGGTTCGTAAAAAAAACGTTTTATGTCTACTCAGCAAGTGCCTGCCGAGCTTCTACAAGCTACCTCCAGTTTGTTAGCATATGCCATACAGACTTCCGTAAACGAGACGGCGGGTATAATCAGAGCATGCCGCCATGCCGGGTGCTGCCGGAACACAATTACGTGCACCGCCATTTGCAATCAGTGAGTACCGCTCCTCTGATGCAACGAGTATTGCGGATTATTTCAAACGTTTTTCCTGGGCTCTTGAATTAAGCAGTACCTGAAGCGCAGCATGCCAGTTATGCTCGCGTGTACATGGGTTCAGAATTAAATGACGTTTTTAAATTCCTTATCAGTCCTAGGGATCCTGCTGGGTTAACCTATGAAGAGATTCGCACAACTCTGATCGATCATTATGATTCTAAGCAAAACAAATACGCCGAAAGCATCAAGTTTCGTAGAATAATGCAACATTCAGGTGAGACTGTTTCAGAATTTGCTCCAAGACTGAAACAGGCTGCTACTTATTGCGAATATGAGAATTTTTAGACCGCATTTCTAAGAAACCGTTAAGGTTTAAGGAAGCATATGATATTGTACACGCTCTTGAAGCGACTCATAATACAGCAATGGAGGTGAAAACGTCAGTCACTCAAGAGTTAGCCCTTCAAACAAATAAATTGGATTACAGTAAACCTCGATACAAGGACACAACCAAGCAGAGGAAGAGAGACAGATCTAGTTCACGAGGTCGAGATAGAGCGTACAGAAGTGCCGCAACGCGTCAACGCGAAAATCCTAGTCAAGCTTGTCAATGGTGTGGAGGTCCACATAGCCGTAGCCACTGCAAATTTTGTGACGCCAAATGCCACCACTGCAAGAAGGTAGGACATACTTCAAAAGTGTGTAGAAATAAATCAGAACGCAGACAACAAACAAAGTCGCAAATGCAGAATTATCGACGGAATGCAGTCAACTTTGTAGACGATGTCAACAAAGTCTACGTCATCAATTCATTGAAGTCTACAGATCCATACATTATTGCTGTACTTATAAATGGGTCTACAGTCAACAAGGAACTAGACTCAGGAGCACCAGTTCAACAATAATTAGTGCAACTAATTGGAGTAAGATTAATTCAGGTTTGGGCTTGAAAAAATCAGAACGACAACTGATCAGCTACACCTAACACGCTGTAGAATGCATCGGCCGAGCATCAGTCACTGCCACGATTGGAGCTAGGAAGCTCCATCTGTACGTGGTCAAAGGAGACTACGACACGCTGTTTGGTCGTGATTGGATCACAGAATTTGTTCAAGAGCTGGACTTCGCTAAAGTTTTTTCCAAGCACGTCAAGGTCAATAAATTGTCAACATCGGGAAAATTCCTTATTTCTGAACAAGAACAGCTAAAAATCATCTCCTAGCACATTACAACCATATTTTCTCTACCGTTCCCGGCAAGTTAAAAGGTCCACCTGTGAAGATGCATCTCCAACTGGATGTCTCACCAGTGTTTTCCAGAGCACGTGATATACCTCAAGTTCCTCGCGACGCTTATGTACGAGAAAGTGACGCAAAAGTAACATCAGGTTTCTACAAGGGAGAGTGGAATAATCAGAATGGGCGTCAACCACGCATGTGGTGGCTAAGAAGAATGGTAAACTCCGAATTACGGGTAACTATAAGCCAACCCTCGATCCAACAATTATTGTGGATGAACATCCAATTCCGAAGCCTGAGCATTTTTTTAATAGGATGAGCGATTCTAGTCTATTCTGTCATCTAGATGTCACAGATGCTTACACACATTTAGAAGTAGATGAAGAATTCAGTCATGCCTTGACTCTCAATACACCAACACATGGCCTTATTCGTCCTACACGCGCCGTCTACGGTGCAGCAAATATTCCAGCAATCTGGCAACGCCGTATGGAGACCGTCCTGCAGAGTCTGCCAAGTGTGATCAGTTTCTTCGACGACAATATTGTATTTGCGGATGGATTCAATAGTCTTCTCCAGGCGCTGGGTTCCACGTTGGAAAGTTTTAGCAGTTGTGGACTGAAGCTCAACAGAGAGAAATGTGTTTTTGATGTTCCTGTTCTCGAAGCATTAGGGCACAGAATAGATGCCGAGGGCATGAACAAATCAGATTCACACATCGAAGCCGTACGAAATGCTCCAAAACCAAGCACCTGAGGAACTACAGTTATTTCTGGGTAAGGCGACCTACTATACGCCCTTCATTAACGAGCTTTCGACCAGAATCCGTCCACTTCGGGACATGTTACTCAACGAGCCATTTACTTGGACTTCTGCTGGCGAAAGGACTTATCTGGACATCAAGGAGGCGCTTACATCACCGCAAGAGCTCATGCCGTATGATCCTTCACTGCCATTGCTGTTAGCAATAGCTGCGAGCAAGACAGGACTATGTGCTGTCCTCTCACATCGGCTTAGTATCGGTGAAGAGCGGCCAATCCCTTACGACAAGGAAGCCCTAGCTATAGTTTGATCAGTACAGAAATTATTTTATTACCTATATGCACATCATTTTACGCTGATAGCCGATCATAAACCACTGACGCAGATCCTTCATCTTGAGAAATCGCTGCCAGTATTGTGTATCAGCCGCATGGTAAACTACGCCGATTACCTGGCTCATTTTGATTTTGGTGTAATGTTCAAGACAACGAAAGCAAACGCAAATGCTGACTACTGTTCACGAGCACCATTGCCATCGATGATCAATGCGATCCGTCTTTCAACCTCACAAAAAGAAAAAGATGCTGAAGAGTTTGACGACTTCGATAGATTTGTTTTGTGTCAGATAAAACAACTACCGTCTCGAGCAGAAACTATCGGATACAAGAAAGATCCTCACTTAAGCAGAATCATCAGACAGCTAGAGACAGGTCAGGATTTGTCTTGCCATTATTTCAAGGCTCTGAGGTCAAGTATACTTATGCCGCAAACTGCTTAATGTTTGAGCATCGAGCTGTGGTATCACCAGTGCTGCGAGAAGTAATCCTCAATGACTTGCATGCAGCACACCTGGGTATGGTGAAGATGAAAAGTTTAGCCCGCTCTTTTGTGTTTTGGCCTGGCATCGATGCTGATATAGAGCGCACCGGTAGGTTATGTGCAAACTGCGCTACGCATGCACACGCTTCTCCAAATTATTGGGACCACCATTGGGAGTATTCCAAAGCACGCATGCACAGGTCCTGTTGCTGGTGCCATGCTGCTGATTATCGTGGATGACATAGCAAATATTTGGAGGTCAAGGTCATGGAATCTACGACGACAACAGCTACAGTTTCCATATTAGATGAACTATTTGCATGGTGTGTCAATCACCATAGTCTCAGATAATGGTCGTCAATGTGTATTCAAAGACTTTAGAACATTGTGACAAATGAAGGGAGTAAAATACCATGCACAACTGCACAATATCATCCTTCGACTAAAGGTCAAGCTGAAAGATATGTTCAAACAGTTAAAGATGCCCTTCATGCCACGGGGACAACCAGAGGAACACTGCAGCAAAATCTCACTGAGTTTTATGCCAGTACCGGATAGCAGCCCATAGAACTACGGGACAAGCCCCAGCTCAGCTGTTTCTTGGTCATAACATACGCTCTCGACTGAATTTGGTCATTCCAAATGATGTCCATAAGAAAGTCATAGAAAAGCAACAAGCAGAGATGAACCATACCTTTCGTCCCAACCAGTTCATTTATTTTTTTTTCAGGCAATCCAAGAATGGAGAAATGGGTTCAAAGATACTATTGTAACACGCCTGGGAGACCTACACTATGAGGTCAGTTATCGAGGAAAGCAGTTGAAGAGACATGTTGACCAGATTCGTTCGACCAATCAACCAATAGGTCATCACGACAACAACACTAAACAACCTGGTCAAGAAACGCCAAGAAGAGCTAGATATTTTGGACCTGTGTGGTTGAGGTACCCATCAGGCGCGTCCCAGGTGGCGGATAGGGAACGGCCTTACAGTGATCAATAGTGAGTAAGGTTAGCAGCGGTGATAGAGCTCGTCGGATTTAAAACTCCAGACTGGCAGCTCAAAAAGCCCTGCCGGGGACCACCTCCCCCAACCTAGTTGTCGTTTCGTGACTAAAGGTCTGCACAGGGGTTATAACGGTGCCGGAGAACGTCCGAACGTGGACTCTCCGAAAGACCGTAAAACTCTGTTGTCGAGGTTATATCTCGCGAACAGAGGAATACGGGGGTCTAGGCTTTACCCCCTGGACTAAAAGGAGATAACCTTTAAAAACATAAATCCTACGGCGGGAACCCAGCCTAAAAGGATGCGTGGCTGAATAGTAGATCAGTCCCTTCTGGATTCAACCTCAAAGAAGTGGCGCACCTTCGAAAATAAATGCCTACCATACGTATGGAGCTCTGCGAATGGTATTTCATTAATAGCTCCATTACTCGTGGGCCATATGGACCAAGACACCTAATTCAAAAAGGGAAGGGGATTCTGAAAAGAAAGACCCACACAAAAAAGCTCTCAGGAGCCGCTCGCAGGAAACTGAGAAAATAGTAGAAACTACGAAACCAGGGGGAAACTGGAGAACCTAGAAAGCTAGGGTTGAAGGTGAACCCCAGTGTAACAAAACCTGGGACCAGCAAGGAACCGGAACAGCATAAAAGAAGGAGAACCTGCACCAAGGTTCTCAGGAGTGCAGCTTAGAGGGGACTTTCTCATGGCTTCCTGCGCTGACCAGGCCACAGAGGACTGGCTGGTGCGGGTGGTCAGGGAAATGGAACCCTGGTCAGGAGCGAAACTCGGCAACAAGGACGTTCCGAAACCTATAAGAGCACCAGTGTGGATACCAGGGACCCATGAGGAACCAGAAAAAAAAAACAAAAAAGACTGGGAATTCAAAACCAGGGATGTGGATCCTAGTGGACAGAAAACCTGACACAAAAGGCAACAACTAATTTTCCTCATGGGGGAGAAAATAGAGCCACTTCAATGCAGATCTTACCTAAACCTTACTGGGGTGCTGTTCAAGCGACTAGGTGGATCAAGGGCAGAGGGAGCAGAGAAGATGTAACTGAAAAAGCTGAGTAAACACCGGCTGAGATGGGCAGTTGGACTTCTAACAGGACACTGCCCACTAATGAAACGTGAATCCTTTTGGACAGAAAACCTGACACAAAAGGCCAACAACTAATTTTCCTCATGGGAGAAAACCTATGGGAGAAAATAGAGCAACTTCATTGCAGATCTTACCTAAACCTAACTGGGGTGCTGTTCAAGCGACTAGGTGGGTAAAGGGCAGAGGGAGCAGAGAAGATGTAACTGAAAAAGCTGAGTAAGCACCAGCTGAGATGGGCAATTGGAATTCTAACAGGACACTGCCCACTAATGACACCTCTCAATAATAGGACTGAAAAATATCCCGGATTGCAGGAGATGCGGGGAGGGGGAGGAAACCCCATACCACCTAATATGTGAATGCCCAGCACTAGAGGAAACTAGACTTCTAGTATTTGGGACCGAAATGGCAGAACCAAAATAAATAGAACAAGCACCCATTGGACTCATACTGAAATACTTTCGGGAGATGGGACCGATGAGATAATTATCCAAAGGGGTACAATAAGCGCAAGCCTTAGTGCAAGGGCTTTGAATCTACCCTAGAAGTAATAATAATAATAATAATAATAATAATAATAATAATAAGCCCACAGGGGTATCTCACTGAGATATTTGGAGAGTGACGACCCCACGGACCCGAGTTACCTGGCAGTAGGTTTAAAATGCAACCTGCCTCGGCAGAGCAATGGAAAGAAGAAATAATAAAACCCATACCGGCTCGGACGTCGCCCGGGTTAACAAGGTCCGCGTTCGTGAGTTAGGCAGAGGCTCAAGTTCGCAAAATCGGCTACAGTCTCCCTTGGCAACCGGTGGTGAAAGCAGCGCCGGCCCAAGTGTGGTTACTGCAATGCCCCCACTAGTGGGGAGGTCTGGGCCAGCCCACCAAGCCCAACTCGACCCTGGTGTTTCTACTGGACTCCAACCGGAGACCACCAAGGCGGGAAAACAGAGGGTGCGCATGAAGTGGACGAATGAAATGAACAGCTTTATTATGCGCACCTATTACACAGTCACAAAACTTGAAACAGACAAAACACAGTACAGACAAATATTACACCAAGAATTCACAAAACAGTACCCAAACGCACAGGTCACGGAGCAGAGGATAGCTGACCAGCGAAGAGCAATCGTAGCACGTAACCTCATTCCGCAGACAACACTCGAGAACATTAAACAGCAGGTTGCTCAAGAGTTGCAACAACGGGAAAATACTACAAATACGCAGATAGAAGAAACCGCAAGTACACCTCAGGAAGACAACAGAGATACAACATTAGCATACAGCCTCACGGAAGAAACAATAAATACACAGGAGACCATGGACACTGAGCTTGTTGAGGCCCTTGAGAACTCATTGCAAACAGCATTGTTACAATTCACAGGAACGGACCCAGCAAAAAGACACAAAATACCCAAGATACATACATCATCTAAACTCGAAAAAACTCTTCAATACATGAATAAGTATATACTCCCACAACATATACGGGAAGATTCCACACTGACAGATACACACACACTGATATATACTGCAGCAGTAGCGGTAGTTAGGTATCATGGCCTAAAAACAAGACCTCAGGACTCGCAGACACAACATAAACAAAACAAACCGGCCTGGGAGCGTCGGCTTGAATCGCAGATAGACGAAATTCGACGAAATCTGGGCCGGCTCACACAATATCTACAAAATAATAGATCCAAAACACTGATGAAGCATATGCACCACATTTTCAAGACAGTAAAAACTCACACAAAACATGAACATCATAACCAACACATCACTGAATACATGGACACCTTAAAACAGAAACTTGCAGCCAAAACGCAAAGACTACGTAGATACAGAACATGCACTCAGCGAAAACAACACAACAAACAGTTTACAGAAAACGAAAAAATATTCTATAGAAACATGAATCAAAATAGTTCACAGAAAAATAACTATGAAACACCCACAAGAGAAGAACTCACACGATACTGGTCGTCCCTTTGGTCCAATCCGGTCCAGCATAGCAAGGACGCGAGTTGGATCAGAGAGGAGGAAAAACATACACAAAACATCACAGACATGCAATTCAGCGAGATTACACCACGAGACATAAGCGATACAATCAAAAACATTCATAACTGGAAGGCACCCGGGATAGACAACATCCATAACTTCTGGTACAAGAAGTTCACATGCCTACATCCGAAACTGGCCACACATTTTACAGATATCCTCAATAATCCGCAAAACACACCTGCATTCTTTACACAGGGCATCACATATATGATGCCAAAAAACAATAATACAGAAAACCCTACACAATACAGACCAATAACATGTCTCCCAACAATTTACAAAATTCTGACTTCAAACATAACAAACAAAATATACTCTCATCTGGAACACAATAACGCATTTACAGAACAGCAGAAGGGATGCCGCAGAAACCACATGGGATGCAAGGAACAACTCCTTATCGACTCAGTGGTTCTGCGTCAGGCACATAGACAACATAGACAATTAAACATGGCATACATAGATTACAAAAAAGCATTTGACAGCACACCACATACTTGGCTGATACACATATTAAACATTTACAAAATTCACCCCACGCTCATCGCCTTCCTCGAGAACATTATGACACACTGGAGAACTACACTACGTCTTACGCTCAATAAAACAACTATAACTACAGAAGAAATACCTATACGTCGAGGCATATTCCAGGGGGACTCATTGAGTCCACTGTGGTTTTGCCTTGCCTTGAATCCACTCTCAAACATGCTGAATAATTCAAATTATGGATTCAACATCAGAGACAACAAAACAACGCACTATACTCTGTCGCATCTGCTATACATGGATGATATAAAATTATACGCATCCACACAAACACAGCTGCAACATCTGCTGAAAATTACACACACATTCTCACAGGACATACATATGGAGTTTGGGTTGGAGAAATGTAAAACTCTCAACATCGAAAAAGGAACCCTGGTGGCAGGTGGATTCGCTCTTGAAAATGGCGACAAGATTGAATCCATGGAAGAGGGCGAGGTCTATAAATATCTTGGTTTCCAGCAGGCCAAGCTCACAGAACATACACAAATAAAACAAACACTAAGAAAAACATACATAAACAGACTAAACCAAATATTAAAAACAAAACTGAATGCCAAAAACACAATAAAAGCAATAAACACATACGCTGTACCGACACTGACATACTCGTTTGGAGTCATACAATGGACACAGACAGACTTAGAAGACCTCCAGAGGAAAACCCGAACAACACTCACAAGACACAAAAAACATCATCCTAAATCAGCCACAGAAAGGCTGACTCTACCTAGAGAGATGGGGGGAAGAGGCCTTATTGACATACCCAATCTGCACCACAAACAGATAAATAATCTTCGAGAGTTCTTTCACGCAAAACAAACCACGTCCAAACTACACAAAGCCATAAATATCGCAGACAGAAACAACACACCTTTAAACCTACATAACAAAAACTTGGAGCTACACATAACAGATAATAATACAAAACAGCAGTCGTGGACCCAGAAGGAACTCCATGGGAGACACCCCCATGAGCTGAGCCAGAACCATGTCGACAAACAGGCGTCGAACAAGTGGCTTAGTTGTGGGAACCTTTTTGGGGAGACCGAAGGGTTCATGATTGCTATACAGGATCAAACAATAAATACTAAAAACTACAGAAAACATATACTCAAGGACACCACAATCACAGACGATACATGCAGAAAATGTCATTTATCACAGGAAACAATACAACACATTACAGCTGGATGCAGAATACTTACACAAACCGACTATCTACATAGACACAACCAGGTGGCGAACATTATACATCAAAAACTCGCAGCTCAGTACAAACTCATCGACATGTATACACCATATTACAAATACAACCCGCAAACAGTATTAGAAAATAGCACTCACAAATTATACTATGACAGAGCCATCATCACAGACAAAACAATTCATCATAACAGACCAGACATCACATTAATAGACAAAGAAAACAAAAATACATATATAATAGATATAGCGATACCCAATACACACAATTTGCAGAAAACGGACACCGAAAAACATACAAAATACATAGATCTAGCACAGGAGGTGCGGCGCCTCTGGAGGATGGACAGGGTAGTCATCGTACCGATAGTCTTGTCCTCTACAGGGGTTGTACCATATGCACTACATAAAAGCTTACAGACACTCAAAATGCACAAAAATACGTACATAGAACTACAGAAAGCCACAATAATAAGTACATGTCACATCGTTAGAAAATTTCTGTACGCAGACATACAAATAGATGAACATCCGACACATTTAACAGAATTGACACAACACACAAACTAAACACATGTAGTAGAACTTCTATGGCGACCTTGTCTTGGTGATAGCCCGACATGGTTGCTTGCCGCCGGGAGATGAGACCCGAGATGCTACATATATGCAGAAGAAATAATAATAATAATAGATATTTTGGAACTGTTGAATCTCCCGAAGTTGCTGAGCAAACCAAGTCCGAAACTGTTGTACAATCAACTGGTTCAACACCAAGATAAACCCCGAGCGGCTTGGATCAGTCAGCTTCATCCGTAGTCTCTACTCCAAGACTGCCACGCACATCGCAGAGATGCCGGCGTGCCCCTAATCGATTGTCTCCGTAAATCAAGGGCATAGTCCTCATTTGAAAAGAGAGAAGAATGTTGTGTACTGAGCTTTGAATTCCGATCTTGAATTACCGTAACTTCGTATGAACTTAATTCCTGTCAGAGACACGCGCGTCTCCAACCCCCCGAGTAGCAAGCTGCGCCAGAACGTCATTCCATACATATTATTGTTGTTATTCTGACTATTTGCCGTATCTATCCTCTCGAGTTTATGTCACTCAGTACGAATAATTGAATTATAATTTATAATTTGAATAATTGTTTTGAATTATAATTACCTAATAAAACATAATTATGAAGTTGTGATTTATTGAGATACTCAAGAATTTATCCTACCCACAAACAAGTACATAATAATCATTATTCAATTCAAAAGAGATTTATACATCTCAACAGCTTCTCCTTTTATACAAAGCTCAATTCCGACCGTTCTTGGAGTACCTAATACTCACAAGTTTGGAGCTCAGCTACTAAACATACTCTGATATTACTTTTCTCCATTCAGAAAAGAACCATTCACTTGACCGGGGACACGGGATTAACTAAAAATTTAGGTAGCCGTGAACATCGGAGAAAAGTAGATATTTGTAGTACCAGATACTATAAATATCTGCCATTTTACAAATATTTGTGTCGAAAGTTCAAAGGACCTGACAATGAGCCACAATAGCTCATCAGTTTCAGATTCAGCTCGTTTTCCCATCCCATTTCGGACTTCTTTCATGTATAGAACTGCATCACTTTGAAATAAAATTTCACGGGATGTGTCTGAATCGAGTATAATAGAGATTTCCCTGTAGGGCATGCGCATATTCAATGAAAAAATTTATCTCAATGCATTCTACAAGGTGCTGATAAAATGATACTCTAAGTTAAATTAAGTGTTGCCAAAGCTGATTAAAAAAATACAATAACTATTCATTTTCAATAATTTAAGAAAGAGATTTCAAGAAAATAGCAATGATATTCGAGGAATAAAATAATAATAATGTGAGTTATAAGAAAATTTTTATATATCACAATAATAGAAAGCTAACACATCACAAACGAAGGATGGAACAATTATTTTTTCTTTCATTATTAAAAAAAAGTCGCAGGCACTAAGAATTTTTAAACATTTTTTCATATTCATAGGTGTTCCTTAATAGCGTACTATCGCGTTATTTTTTCAGAACTCTGTATAAAGACATCAAAACCGAGTAACCTTAAAAGCTCCCTGAGGCATCCCCGACATTCCGAACAAATTCATTGACATTATAAACTTTTTAAAAGGCTCTAATATGGTACAAGCTAATCGAACAGGATTTTAAGAAAACAACGAATTCGGTTCTTTAATTTTATCTCAATGGATAAAAAAAACTGAAAGTGAAAAAAAAACGGAAGTGTATTTCGTTTCATGTAAATATAGACCGTGATTTTGAATTATTGATTCATTAAATTTGAAACAAGAGGCGGTGATATCAATTCTAAGATTTTTTTTTCAAAATTGTGAATGTTAAAGAAGTTGAATTGTCAACTTTATCTGCCAGTATTATAAAGGCCCATTAAACTAACTGGCAGATATCAGATACCATTTTAAAACTATAAAATGTTCTATTTGTCACCTATGGTCGAGGCCTTTTCTAGAAACGGCTCCAGAAATCTGCCCGTTAACTTAATGAGCCATGGGTCTTTATAATACCAGTTTCATGACATGAATACGAGGTATCGCAATGATCTGCGGGTACCGTTTTCGAGACATAATACTCATCAATAAATAAATCACCCATTGTCAATGGACAGAGATTGTTTATTGAATTACCTGCCTCTATTAGATCATGTAATAAATTGTTTAAATTGTTTCAAGGTACAATTGAGGAAATACTTACTTCAGAACGGGTTTTACTCTATTGATGAAAATTGTTGCGGCATTGATATCTGTATCAATGCATTTTAGTTTGTAATAATTATTGTGTGTACTTTGTATTGTAATTCATTCTCTTATAGTTCTTAGTTTTTAGATTTTTAACTCATTTATTGACTAATTCTATACATGTTATACATGTCGTAAAGAAAATAAAGCCATTGTTATTATTATTATTATTATTATCTTCATATCTCGCGGTCACTTAATAAGAGAACATTTTTATTGTCTTCATCTTGATGACCCCACAACAACGTACTGATGAGTTTATCCGCGACTTACCGGAGAGCCTGAATGCTGATGAATTGAGAATGTAACATCTGTTTCGTTATTTCATCAGTACATACACGGAGGAATTTAAAAAATCATCAGTGTTTTATTTATTATGTAGCGGCTGTACAAAATAAGGTTCCCTAAATTGGTGTAACAACTCTTCAGTAGGTTTGTTGATGGGTCATCAAGGAATCATGAAAAAATAAGTAGGTATAGTTGAAAATAGTAAAGTTGAGACCTCAACTTCTTTAATATTGACAATTTCTGAAAATTTGATTTCGTAAAATAGAGATTACGGCCTCAAATACGGTTCCACATGTCAGTGATTTTTTTTCAAAAGCACGATTTGAACTTATTTCATTCGAAATTAATTTCAGTTTTCTTGTCTTCTACTAATGAACGAAAACTGAAGTTAATTTCGTTTCAAATAAATAGAAACCATGATTAAAAAAAAAAAAAAATTTGTTTGAAACATGAAACCGTAGCTTTCATTTCAAGAAAACAATAATTTCTTCAAAATCATCTACAAGTTGAGTCTCAATTTCACTTCTTACCTCGATCAGTTTTATCGATTTTTTTTGTCACGCCTTGACGACCCCTCAACAACGCACTTAAAGGTTGTTACACCAATTTTGAGACATCTTGTGTGTATTTTGTCTGCTATTTTTCAAAAATTGTCTCAAAAACTAAAGGAAAATATGGGGTTATAGGTTGTACTTTAGTATCATATCGTCAAAGAATTAACTTTGATAAATTTTTATTAAACATTCTTTTATTTTGAATTTTTAATTTATTGTTAACTGGGATTGCGGTTCTTGGTTAAAAGTTAGCTGTTGAAAGATTTTTTTATTGAAACGTTTTAGGGCCGATTGGTCCTTTGATCAGCTTTTAATAATTATATCATCATACAAAAACTATAATACAATAAAATTGATGATCAAAATGATATGTTCTTAGATAATTTTAAGTTTGTTTAAAAATAAATTGACTTTATTTTTCATTTTTAACCAATGATTTTTAACTTCACTTATTTTTAACCAAGAACCTAAATTCCAATAAGCAATAGTAAATCGAAAATTATAAAGAATTAACTTTAAATACTTATGTAAAAAAAATAAAAATAAATAAATGAACTGAATCTAGATATAGACAAAGTATGTCATCTTAAAAAGATATGAAATAAAACAAGTAGTGAGTTTAACTCACCATAATATACATATATATAATTTCAGTATATTGATTTACATAAGGGAGAACATGATCGCAAAATATGGAGCTACAATTATTTTTATTAATCTCATACTTCTTGTTATTTGGATATTTTATTTTTAAATTTTTCCACAATCTATCATGTGTTGCGCCTCATTCTAAAAATAAAATGGTATTTTAATATTATGTTTGTGAAGATGCCAAAACCTTCTTCGCTTCTTCAAAGAAATACCAATGGCTTAGTTTTATAATGTCATTTAAGTGAAAAAAAAAACTTACCTCTATGAATTTATAAATGGAAATCATAGTGTCCATGGAACTCTTGCAATCAAAGGACCGAGGAACAAATAGGGGCCTCTTTGACCTCGTCGTTGGCCACGGCAATGTTGAAAAAGTTAATTGTCCCATGCAGGAGACCATTAAAGTAGTCAGTATCGCTGCAATGAAAAGACAGAGAACAGAAGAACGACTAATTTCTTTTTTAAAATTCCGAATTCGATTTCTGTGGCGTTCTATTTGAGAAGTGAGACTGTTGACTGTGATGCCTGTTATCAACTTTATATACACTTACTTGCTTCTATATTTATGTTTCCACTAAGAAACTGGTAAAGTGTCTAATTGGGAAACCTTTCTATGGCTCAGGACAGATGAAAGGAGATTGCAAATAGATTGAAAGGGGTGTTGGAGGGGGGATCTCCATGAGTCGGTTCCTTTATTACACGTAAGTTGTGGAGTACTATTATTATAGTGGTCTAAATACAGGCTGTCCTGAAGTGATGACCCAAAGCTCAATTACAACTTTGCGATCTCAAGCTTGAGCGATTACATTAAAAACATATCTTAGTACAAAAGTGGCCCCTTCAAAAGTTATGATAACTCAAAAAAGAGAATTTTAGATTTAACATTGTGCATGTTTCAGTAACCAAAAAGGCGATCAAGCTGAAAATTGGTATAAATCACAGAACTTCGAATATTATTAAATTTATTAAGCTTCATATACATGGTGAGTCATTTAAAATGAAAAACTCGATTACACCTACACCGTTAAAGATGTCGGAATGAAACAAAAATGGCTGCGAACGGGAGACCAATACGCAGCTTGTAAAATTATTTTGCCGTATACAGGGTGTATCATTTTTGCACTGCATCCTTCAACCTTATTATTTTTTTATGGCAACCCCTGTATTTATTCACATATTTGACCTACTTAAACATTTGCCCTACCTAGTTTAGAACACCGTCGTGTAATTTCATCTCTTCTCTTCCTACACAAGTTGGTTCATGGAGGCATTGATTGCCCTCAGTTGCTGGGCAGACTGCACTTTAAGATTCCGAAATTTAACGCACGCTCTCACGCAACGTTCTCGTTTCCAACGCCCCGTACACGCTTGCTGGAATCATCGCCCATTTTTAGATTGTGCAGACAATACTCACTATTCATATAGTGAGTATTGTATTATATTCATATAACTCTCATGAGTTCTTTCGATGTATTCTCTGCGTCGGCCTCAGACATTAAAGCCTTGAGTGCTATACCTCAGCACTGTGCGACATATTCAGTACTTGTTAATTATTATTACTACGTAATACTTATTAGGTGTAATTTTCTTTTTATTTTTTAGGCTTCTATAAGCTGTACTATACTTAGTTGATTTTCTTGTAATTTTCAATGTGTAATTCTTTATCTTTTACTTTTCCCACTGCTAATTGGCCTATCCTGGCTGTAGGGTTGATGTATACTTAAATAAATAAATAAATAAATAAATAAATAAATAAATAAATAAATAAATAAATATTTAAATTTGTTCTTTGTCAAACTTTTGAAATCCGTGTAGTTTTTGCGATTCGCTCCAACCGTTCAGAAGTTATGAATTTTTTTCTAAATAGTGACGCGTTTTCAGGAATTTATTAAAAAATCGCCGGGCACTTGGTTTTTGGTATATCAGCCTGGAACTTTGTACGCGTCTAGGCAATGGTCTGGAGTATCTTTTAACAGCAACACCACTTATTTATCTTGTGGCATCACCTTGCTGTGACATACAGTGCTTCCCAAAAGTAACGGATAAATTCGATAAAACGGAGAGGGCTGTTTTTTTGAAAAAATAAAAAAACAGGTCGATTTTGCTTTTGAGTTGTTCAACTTTTGACATAATATTTGGGTATACAGGGTGATGCGCGAAAAAGTGGTGACGTCATCGGCATTTTTTTAAATGGCAACCCTTATTTTTTATTCCATTTTTTGATACTTAATTTAATTGCCAGTATGGTAATGTAATCAATTTGTAACCTTAAATAAGGAAATTTCTGAGAAACAGCTTGTGAGTCGAAATTGTGCACTTTTTACTGATGTGAAAATCGGAACATTAGCGATAAAAATAAAAAAATATCAAATAAAAATTACTGTTTCCATGGTAATTTTATAAGATCTGTCTATTAAATTAAGTCTATCAAATTGAATCTGTTAAATTAAATTAAATTAAATCTATTAAATCTGTGGAAATTAAGTTATTTTCTCCGAAATTTCCTTTATAAACGTTACAAAATGATGACATTACCGTATTGGCAATTGGATGAAGTATCAAAAAATTTAATAAAAAATAAGGGTTGCCATTTAAAAAAATGCCGATGACGTCACCACTTTTTCGTGCATCACCCTGTATACCCAAATATTATGTCAAAAGTTGAACAACTCAAAAACAAAATCGACCTGTTTTTTTATTTTTTCAAAAAAACAGCCCTCTCCGTTTTATCGAATTTATCCGTTACTTTTGGGAAGCACTGTATAGTATTTTATAAATTTTGAAGGATCATAACTGGATTTTTTCAAATGGCAGCCCTGTATTTTATTACTGAGTGGCATTCAGCGTCTTATTTTACATCTTTTCAACTCTTATGTTTCCCCGAAAAGTTCATAATTTGGGAGATAATTAGAATTTTCTGAAAAATTAACACATAGTTCATCGAAATTAACGTAGCTTGCCCTGAAAAACAATTAATTTTGACATATCATCTTCAAAATTTTAACTTTTAAATTTTTACGAGAAATTGTTACGTGAAAATAAAAATAAAAACTTGAAATGTCTGAACAAGGAACTAAAAAATGATTTATTATGGTATAACAAGTCAACAGCGATACCATTCAATTAAAATTACAAAAACTGTTCAAAATGACGGCCATCCTGTGAAGTACATTCCGCAACTCTTCTTAAGAATGAGTCATTCACCGCTTCTAATGTGGCATAATCGATGCTACGGAAAACCTCCGTAATTCTTTCCTGCATTTTTCCCTGGTAGTGACTTCAGCTTCGTAGACCCGATCCTGAACAAATCCCCAAAGAAAAAATCAGATTTCGTCAAGTCACGTGACCTCGTCGGCCATGGCACCGGACCTCCTCTGCCAATCCACCGATCCTCCAATTCATGATTTAAATACTCCTTAACAATTCGACTATTATGTGGAGGGGCACCATTATGCTGAAAGTCTTCTGATAAGATCCAGGGGCAAATCATCTAACTACAATTGAAAATCGTTTTGGAGGAAGTCCAGATATGTTTGTCCATTTAGTGGACTGTCAAAGAAATATGGGCCAACAGCTCTACGACCTACCACACCTCCCCAAACATTAAGAGACCCTCGATGTTGGTGGTCAAGTGCTCGACTGAAATGGGGGTTTTGGTTATCATAATAATGAAAATTATTATGAGTGTTGACTTTACCATTTTTCTTAAATGTCGCTTAGTCAGTAAATAAGACGTTATTGAAGAAATTATATTCTTGTTGTTCCATAATTTTTTTTCACTTAAGCCTTGCACTGACCGAACATGAACCGGATGGAATTTGGTTTTACGGGTTATTCTAAAAACACTGGTTTGGGAAATTTGCAGTTCGTGACTTAAGACCCGGGAACTTGTGTGGATTTTCTACAACACTTTGTAAAACCAGATGTTGATTTTCGCCTTCTATCACTGGTCTTTCATGAATACGTTTCTCAGAATACGTTTCTCATACTGGACACTCCCCGTTCGTTCAAAATTTTCCTGCACATGTCTAAAGTCGCTTGCCTTTGGATGTCTTCTATCCGGATATCTCTGGGCATAAATTCTTGTCGCCAGCAACGGGTTCCGTTCACTTTCCCCCAGTACATAGACCATATTCAATATTTCATTGCGCGGAAAAACCATTTTCGGGAGAATATTAAAACGTGACGTAGAACACACAAATATGCTGGTTTGACATTGGTATGTCAAAATAAATTGTTGATTTAATGCTTCGTATTTGTAAATTGCGTCTTATAACTTATAGTAGGTACTGTAAACACTAGTTCAAATAGATAGGCAGTGGAAAGAAAATAAGTTTATGTTTGAAAAATTGTTATTACTTTCTGGCATCTAATTTTATAACAAAGTGGTAATCATAGAAATATGAGCACAGCTACAGCCTACTTTTAAAAGTAGCTGTCACACAGAACCAGCTATGGGTATACAAATTCGAGCTCACTCAGTAACCATAACAGTAACCATACTGTTATGGTAACCATACTGTTATGGTAACCATACTGCTATGGTAACCTTATACTTATTAGTACCTGTTTGCTGTAACAATACAATACAATAATTTAATTTCAAACACTGCGTTAATTTCTAAGAAATAGGTAGGTACCTATGTGCTAATTTTTCAGAAAATTCTAATTATCTTCCAAACTATGAACTTGTCGGGAAAAGCGTAAGAGTCGAAAAGATGTAAAATATCCTTTAAATCTTTAAAATCCTTTAAAATTTACAAAGAACGATGTATCACAGCAAGGTGACGCCACAAGATAAATAAGCGGTGTTGCTGTTAAAAGATACTCCAGACCATTGCCTAGACACGTACAAATTTCCAGGCTGATATACCAAAAACCAAGTTACCTGCGATTTTTTAATAAATGCCTGAATACGCGTCACATATTCAGAAAAAAAAAATCATAACTTCTTAACGGTTGAAGCGAATCGCAAAAACTACACGGATTTGTAAAGTTTTGTAAAAATAAAAAAATAGGGTTGAAAGATGCAGTGCAAAAATGATACACCCTGTATACGGCAAAATAATTTTACAAGCTGGGTATTGGTCTCCCGTTCGCAGCCATTTTTGTTTCATTCCGACATCTTTAACGGTGTAGGTGTAGGTTTAATCAAGCTTTCCATTTTAAATGACTCGCCCTGTATACATATATACCTACAGGGTCTTCAAAGTTAAGTCGGCACTATTACTAACTTCGTTATTTCCTATCGGATCTACAAAATCGAATAAATTAGCAAACTAGTAGTATTTTTTCTGATGAATAAAACGATGAAAACAGAAAAACAATTGAACATCGCGTTTTCGAATTATGTTAAAAAGTTATATTTTTTTTTTAAATGAGATACCCGGTATATTTTTTTGTTTTCATATTTCCCGAGAAAATCCAATATTAGATATTTAGACATTTTTACCCTTTTCCTACCCACGCTACTGGCTTATTAATAGAAATATTGTAAATTTTATTACATTAACTCAAATTGCAAATAATTTTCTTCCGACCTTGTAAATTTGGGTAAAATTTTTTTTTTCTATCTTGCTTATACGGGGGCTCAAAAAATATAATAAAACACAGGTCTAATTTGGACAATGAATATACAATTTTTTGAGTATACAATGACCCACTACGCTGATTTCAAAGAATAGCCCGCTTTTCCCTAAAATTCAAATTTTGGAACAACTCAACCGATTTTGCTCAAATGCAATACCAGAATATTGGATATCTTACTCCCACAAAAATTTTAGTCTCCGAGATTGAAAATTGCGACCAGAAACCGTGCCTCATGGACTGTTATTTTCGAAATTGAAACCGACATAGAAGTAACGCGAATTAATTTTTTTTTTACTTTTTAACGTAAATCAAACGTCATCCCAAAGGTTTACAAAAGTAAAAAAAAAATCGTTCACTAATCTCGAAATATGAAGCTACAGGCGCGTTGTTAAAAATTTAGAGAAATAAACATCATCTAAAAAAAAACCTTCTCGCGCATAGCAATCTCATAAATAGTAAATAGTGTATTTTTATGCGATTCAATCGTGAATAATTTCACCGCTTTTTAAATTGGCTTTTTGCAATTTTCTAGTCAGGTAGTTAGCGTAGTGGTTTAATTAAAAAAATAAAAAAAATTGCCTATTTTTCCCTATTTAACCAGCACACCACTGGTTAACTTTATTTTTTAAATGCACTATATTTTACACTACTTTGAAATTCGAAAAAAGTTACAGGAGTGTTTTGAAAATTGAGAATTTTTAATTTTAGTGAAATAAACATCATGTAAAAAAAATTTTCTTCAAAATTTTTCAAAGAAAATCTACTAATTTTGACTGCTGATGATTACATATTAATTAAAATAACACAGTCACACTTTCATAATGACCATAAATTATTAATCCAGGTTACTTGAAGCAAAACCACCATCGAATTTTGTCATCGGTCACTCATTTACTAGGTGTTTGTCTCGGATAGATGACCACATTAACAAGCAGCATTCTCACTCAAGCTCCACTAGAAGAGCTTCGAATTACATCCACCATGTCCAGTTCTCAAACGGTTCATCATTACCCATACCTTTCTTTGTTGGATCTTCGATCAGATGATGATTAAACAGAGAAGCTTTCTTGCTTTGATGATACATTCTCTGTCTAGATAATTTTTAAAACAAAAAAGTTTTCTCGATTTTATTTTAGTCATTGGTGGATTAGTAATGTGATTATTAGTAAGGTGATTGAAAACGGTTCTGGAAAATACTGATATTTTTCCATGCTTCCAAAGAGGGTAATTGTCGTAGATGTGGTCGAATGTGTGATAATGTAGGTAGCCAAGGTGTTACCAACGATTGAAGTCTTCAAAGGTAGAAGATATAGTACCAGTATAATAATTCTTATCATGATGTTTAAATTGTACCTACCTACATCAATTTTTGAAACATGACAGCTATTTAATCAAACATTGGCTCATGCAGTATTCCGTTGTCTAATAAATAAATGACAGTGCTGAAGTACGTAAGGTTTTTGCATTGGCTCTCCAAGTTGTGCCAGCTAATTTGAAAAGTACCTAAGATGTTTCTCATTTTCATTTTTCTAAATGTTAATTGTAGTTCAATGATGTATTCAACATAACCCACAATAAGTTGGAATTATGGTTGAATGCTACTTCTTCCAGTTTAATCAATAGCTTGTTAGTTTATGTTGTTGATAGTTATTTAGATGGAAACAACTAACTTCTGTCTTTTGGAGATTAAGACAAAGTCTCCATCAAACAATGCTTCCACTCCTCGTGTTCATTGACAAATGGCTGGACAGCTGGAATAGATATAGCCTGAATAGCTTGATATTAAATAGTTTTTACGAGTTGATGCACAATATTTTATGCAAAATTATTCTTATAGTTTTTGTTGGATGCGAAGGTTGGATTGAAAATGTTTACACCATTATTCCTTAAGCTCTGTTATAGAATTACAAAACTCTTATTCTGTTATGCTTAGTAACCTGTATACATACAGGGTGTCCGGTAAGTACCTCCTAATCTCTCGGGAGCATACAGGGGAGGTCAAAAAAAACATAGTCTGTCATAAAAAAAAATTCCTAAAGTGTCCCCAAACGGAGATATGGAGCCCTAAAAGGGTGCCCCGTAATTTACTTTTTTGGCTCTAACATTGGAACCGACCTGTATAATTGGATGAAATTTAAATACTTTATAGAGGCCACAAAGAGCCATCAGGCCATATTAAAGTCGATGTTTGCCGTCGTCAGGGAAGTCAGGAACGAACTTACCATCATACTCGTTGAGTCAAAATTTTGACAGGTGTCAATCCAGGTGAGTTTTATTGTTGTTTTCATATCGATAGATTCAGTTTCATTAGAGAGAGAATTTATAATTAATATAGTGAACACTATAATTGTTTTCAAACAGATAATATGACAAAAGATACGGGCGGCCCCGAGCCGCCCGATAAGTTGTTATCAACGAACGATGAAACAGACAGCATTTATAAAGACAAAAGTAAGTTTAATTTGAATAATAAATACACTGCCAGGGATTCAGGTCCATACTGCGTATTTGTTGAACATTTAAAAAATAATTTTGGTAGACTCTTCCCTATGAAAATAGGATTTTTCTTTCTCGGTAATGAAAATCTCAGGAACGACATTATTGATATTGTTTCTGTAGGTGTGAATAGAGTCAAAGTAATATTTAAAAACTATGCAATCGCCAATTCACTTGCAGAACATGATATCATTAAGAACAATGACTTGATAGCCTATACAGGGTGATTGATTGAAACGCCACATTAGAAAAAGTTCGACTTCCAAATGATCCAGGAATCTGAAATTTGGCACTTAGGCAACATACCTAATAACGAGTCAAAATGAAATATTACCAAGATGGTAGAACATTTAAAATGGCGAAAGCAATAATGGCCATCTTTGTTTTTTTAAATGGGACACCCCATATATTATTGCATTTTCAGATCGTCTGAGAAAATGTAATAACAATGGTGCTTATAGTTGTATTTTAAATTGAGTAGGCCATGGGTTATAAACAAGTGAAAATCGTGATTTTCCAACTTTAAAGACATTTACCACGAAAACGGCTCATGATATCAGAAAACGGCTTACATGTCCCTATCTTAACTTTTCATCTAGTATCCTACTGTAGAGTTGAAATGTTTATACAGGGTGATGAAAAATCTGACAATTTTCACCACCTTGTATAAAGATTTCAACTGCATATTTGGATCCCTTATAAAAAGTTAAGATAAGGACATGTAAGCCGTTTTCTGATATCTTGAGCCGTTTTCGTGATAAATGTCTTAAAAGTTGGAAAATCACGATTTTCACTTGTTTATAACTCATGGCCTACTCAATTTAAAATACAACTATAAGCACCATTGTTATTACATTTTCTCAGACGATCTGAAAATGCAATAATATATGGGGTGTCCCATTTAAAAAAACAAATATGGCCATTGCTTTCGCCATTTTTAATGTGCTGCCATCTTGGTAATATTTCATTTTGACTCGTTATTAGGTATGTTGCCTAAGTTCCAAATTTCAGATTCCTAGATCATTTGGAAGTCGAACTTTTTCTAATGTGGCGTTTCAATCAATCACCCTGTATACCGTCTTTCTATAATCATCGTAAAGGTATTGTTAGAATGATAGACACCTTTTTTTCAACTGAGTTCCTCTTAAACAACATTGAATGTCAAAATACAAGAGTCGTTGAAGTGCAAAGAATGAAAAAGAAAATCGTAGAGAGCGACGGAACAAGCAAACTAATCGATCGTCAGGTAATTATAGTCACTTTCGAAGGTAATCTGATTCCGGATAAAGTACGTATCAACTTATCTTCCTTCCCTGTTGAACCATACATACAGCCGGTTATTCAATGTTTCAAATGCTTACGGTACGGCCACACTGCCAAATTGTGCAGGTCAAAACTGCCAAGGTGTCACAAATGCGCAGACGTCCATGACGAAAATTCAAAGTGCAAGGACAACAAGTTCTGTGTCTACTGTCAGAAAGAAGATCACACGACCATATCTAAAGACTGTCCCATGTACTCGAAACAGTTCAATATCAAAAGAGAAATGGCGCACCGCAATATCTCCTTTAAAGAGGCAGAAACACTAGTCAGCAACCCCTCCTATTCGAAGGTAACCACAAACAACAGATTCTCTATTCTGAATGATGCACGGAACTTTCCAACTCTTCCGGTGGTTTCATCACAACCCCCATCCTATATGTTCCATAAACCAGCCAACACTTTTGTCAATAAAAAACGCAGAATCTCAGCGGCTGAATCCCCTCCTCGTGCAAGAACACCTAAAATACGTAATTCTGTTTCCTCTCCCAAAAAAACAATACTTCCAAATCCCCGCAGGGAGGATTTCTTACAATTCAAGAAAAAAGTAATCGACGATATTTCCAGTTTTATCAACAAAAATTTAACCTCTAAAAATGACCCAACTTTTCAAATAGATTTATCCTCAGAAAAAAATCTAAGGGAATACATACAGGTAATGTTGGATGACAACAATGTTGAAACAATGAGTATTAGCGACGGTGATGAATCAAGCTACTAGACGAATTAATATTTTACAGTGGAACATTCTTTCCTTGAATAAACGTAAAGCTGATCTACTTAATATTCTACACCAAAAAACTGTAGACATCATCATACTCTCGGAAATATGGTTAAAACCTAATGCATCGATTAACATCCAAGGTTATAACTGCGTCCAAAAAAATAGAGCTGACGGAAAAGGCGGTGTCGCTATTCTCATTGCTAAGTATATCGATTACAGGACATTAGACATACATTTAAACAATAAAATTGAAATCTGCTCGGTTTTTCTCGAAAAACTAAATTTATCTCTAGCTTCAATATACAAGCCTCCGAACAAAAATCTTTCTGTCAGAGACTGGGAAAGACTTTTTTCCCAATTTTCAGGAAATGTGATATTATGTGGAGATTTCAATTGTCACCACACACTATGGGGCTCATTAAGCTCTCTTAGTGATGGTGAAAGGTTGGTGGAAGCACTCAATAACTTCAATTTATGTGTCCTAAATGACGGTTCCCCGACAAGAATCACAAGACCAGGCCAAAACAATTCCGCAGTTGACCTATCCATTATCACACCCAATTTAATAGGTAAATTAACGTGGAAAGTTCTCGATGACACACGGGGCTCTGACCATTATCCAGTTTTTCTAGAATGCAACTGTAATTTTACCCCTACGCAATTAACCCCATCAACCAAATGGAATGACAAAACAGCTGATTGGACGCTCTTTACCAGATCCATGGATCATCAAATGAATTCATTTGAGAATAGAGAAAACGTAACACTCACAGACTTTATTAGCATTCTTAGTAAAGCTGCAGACCAATCTATCAAAATACGCCAACCTATAACCATCAAAACAGCCAGACCAGTGTGGTGGGACAGGGAGTGCTCCAACATCGCACGCGCAAGGAAAATAGCTTTAAAACAATATAAAAACTGTTCGAATTTAGACCATTATTTAAACTATCAAAATATTGCCTCACAGGCCAAATTAATATTTAAAAACAAAAGTAAAGAAAGCTGGAAACAATTTATCAATAATCTTAACAAGAACACACCCATCAGCTCTATTTGGAACTATATCAAAAAGATTAACAACAAAAAATACTTTAACTCGAATTCTGACATACCCCCACATTTAATTGAGAAAATGTTGGAGTCTCTCGCCCCACCCACCGTGATTTGTCGTCCCTTCAGTAGCAATCTAACACCAACAAATAATAACTTATTTCCCCTTGAAAGGTTCACAATGGCAGAGCTGGAGACAGCACTACAAACTCATCGTGGCTCATCGCCGGGCAAAGACAGCATAACCTACTCGATGCTCCAGAGCATGTCTCACCTTGGCAGGAGAACTCTCCTAGAGCTCTTTAACAAGTGGTGGATATCTGAAGGAGTCTTGGATGGGCTCAAGGAGGTCGTCATCAAACTAATATTAAAACCTTTAAAAGATCGAAATACACCGTCCTCGTACAGGCCAATATCATTATTGTCTTGCATAGCTAAGACACTTGAGAGAATCGTTAAGGTCAGATTGGAGTGGTTCTTGGAGCACGAAAGCAAACTTCCCCCATCACAATACGGATCCCGTAAAGGTTTAGGAACTACGGAGGCCCTCTCTCAACTGGTGGCAGACATCCATATCAATCTATCCCAAAACTCCTATGTCGCATGCCTATTTATTGACCTTAAAGGTGCTTATGATTCAGTTGACCTTAATGGCCTTGCAGCCAACTTAATCTCTTTAGAAGTTCCCCCTAAAGCTGTCTGCAATATTGTAAATCTGTTCAGAGATCGCAAAGTTTTTATCAGAGATCAAAATAATGTCTTCCATGGCCCAAGAATAATAAACCAAGGACTCCCGCAGGGATCGGTCCTCAGCCCTATCTTATTCAACGTTTACACACAGGGCATACATAAAATCCTCGACTCAAGCGTTAAGTGCATTCAGTACGTAGATGACTTTTGCTTTTACACCGTGGGGGACAGATACGATAGTGCAATTGAAAAAATAAAGCTCATTTACACTCAGACTGAAAAATGGTTCTGTCAACAGGGCTTCGTAATTTCACCAGAAAAATCTGCAATAGTCCTCTTTACAAGACACAGGTTTATCCACTCCTGAAAAAATAAGAATCGGCGACGTTGAAATCCCTGTTAAAAAATCATACAAGTATTTGGGTGTAATCATTGACCAGAAATTATTATGGAGTGAACATATTCAACACCTAAAGAATAAGTGCGGGAAAGGGATCAACATGCTGAAATGTGTCACCAAAACCAAGTGGGGAGCAGATCCAAAGACGGCCCTGTTGTTCTACAGATCATACATTTGCTCAATTATAGACTATGGGTCTGTCTTCTACGGGTCATCAGCGAACTGTCATCTCAAAAAAATTGACAAGATACAATTTAACGATACAATGAGAATATGCACTGGTGCTTTTAAATCTTCGCCTATCCCTGCGCTCCTGGTTGAATCACAGGAACCACCCCTTTCTATTAGGCGAGCATCCTTGGCTTTAAAAAAATAATTGTGATACAACACTTTCCCCTCATTAAACTCTACGAAAAAAACATTCCTAAAAATAGCGATAGATAATCTGACTAATAAATATTGGATGAAGAAGAACACACCCCCTCTTGCAGAAATGCAAACCAATTTCACAAATCTACTCAGTTTTCTCCCTCAGCGAGAGAAGCTTCCCATTTTTGACCTTGATTTCCCCTCTTTAGGTTTCGTTCCGACTGCAATTATACCATCGTACTCAGAGATTTCCTCCTTCAATCTGACTCTTTTTCGCTTTATTTTAGACCGCCATGCCGGCTTCCTTGAGATCTACACCGACGGCTCCAAAAGCGTTCTTGGGACTGGATATCCTATCTACTCCCACAACAGAATAATTATCCAAGAAAAAATACCAGATTTCTGCTCAATTTTCTCTGCAGAACTCTTTGCCATTGAACACGCTTTGGAGCATCTATCCAATAATTTCCGCAATGTCAACGCATTGATTATCTCTGACTCCAGATCTGCCGTTGAGGCCATCACAAACAGGAAGATAGTCAGTTTTGCATCATCCGTCTGCTTATGCAACATAAGGAGACTCGTATATGAAGCGAAACTGCAGGGACGACGAATCACTTTTCTCTGGGTAAAGGGACATACAGGTATCCCGGGTAATGAAATGGCTGACAAACTGGCTAAAGAAGCAGTGAACCGTTCAGAAATTTCTCTAAAGTGTCAGCTTGAAGACCTCATCTCTGCCTCGAAAAAAGAAACCTGGAATCTATGGGCCAAACAATGGGATAACTTTGTGAACAACTCACAAAATCACTACTGCAAAATTCATCCCTCATTACCAAAGCACATATCCCATCTGTCAGACTACAATGTTAGCAGACATTACAGTGTTACAGTAACAAGACTTAAACTAAATCACGGAAACTTTCCATATCACCTTCATAGGATTGGAATGTCCGACACCGACATATGTGATTGTGACGGCCAGTCAATTTCCGACTTAAACCATATTTTCTTTTCCTGCTCAAATCACCCTCTTCCTACTGCCGAACTTTACAAGAGTCTAATTAAATGCAACATTCCCTTGCCAACCAATATCACTACACTTTTGGCCACCCAAGAAAAAAAAGTTCTCGATGCCTTGGTCAGCTGTCTGCGGACAGCTGGTATTTCCCTATAATCAGGTCCTCATCTTCAAAAATCTGTGGCAAATGGTAATTCCGATGCCAACCCAACCCCCACTTCAATTCAATTCAAACAGGTAAAAATCAGGTTATTGTTGATAAACCTACCTACATAATGGATTGCTATTGACGGAACTTGGTCAAAATTCGCATAAAAGTCGATTTATCTTGAGAACCGCTAGTTTTATCGAAATAAATTTACCTTTTGTGAAGATGAATGACCAGTGTATTTAAAAAATAAGTTTTCAGCTCTGTAAAATGACACGTGTCAAAACTTTGACACAATGTGGTGGTAAAACCGTTCTTGACTTCCTTGAGGACGTCAAACATCTACTCTGATATGGCTTAATGAGTCTATAAAAAATAAAAATTTCATCAAAATACACAGGTCGGTTCAAAAGTTAGAGCCAAAAAAGTAAATTGCGGGGCACCCTTTTAGGGCTCCATATCTCCGTTTGGGGACACTTTAGGAATTTTTTTTTTATGACAGACTAGGTTTTTTTTTGACCTTCCCTGTATGCTCCCGAGAGATTAGGAGGTACTTACCGGACACCCTGTGTAGGTACCTACATATAATGTTGCATATTATAGTTTGAATATAAAAATCAGTAAAATTGAAAAAACAAAAAAAAAAATGAATCTGTGTTGAGAAAAGTGTAGATTGGATACAAAATAATGAATATTTTAAAATTGTTTCATAAATTTTTGTTAAGTTTTTATTTTTTGTTTCACTATTTATAGCTTATTAGATACCTATTTTAATCATTACTATTCTTAAGAGAATCGAAAACCCAAAATTAACAAACAAAATTATGTTAATTTTCAAAATAGTATATTATAAAAAAAGACAGCGATATGACAATAATAATTGTTCAAAATTCTTCTAACTTCAATTTTCTCCCATTTCCATCCTTTTCGGTGGTGACTAGGGATTGCAATACCGGTATACCGGAATACCAAACACCGATATTTTTTCGGCAAATCCAATACCGAAATTCCGGTATTTATATCCGGAAAATACCGGTATTTGGGTATTTCCGACGCACGTGCGTACTGCGTAGTGCGAACTGCCGACAGTCTGGTTCTGGTCTGGATTTGGCCGTCTGGCACGTCTGGAATGGCACGCTGACGCGTCGAAGAAAGTTTTAGCATGTTGTGTTAGCATTTACAATTATCTCCTTACAATTCCACCGACTAGTGTACAGGCTGAGAGGGCATTTTCGGCAGCAGGAGCAGTTTGTACAAAAATACGTTCTAATCTTAACGATAACACCATCGATGCATTATGTTTTTTGAAATCACATTTTTTAAACAATGTATAAGCAATGTCTAATTAATAAGTAACAAATGTTTAATTTTGAAGTCCATGTAAGCCAAGCAAACAACAATATGTGTATTTTTTTAAAAACCTGAATACGGAATTTTCTTTTTAATTTTTAAATTTATGTTTGTTTTACTTTTAGTTTGTTGTTGTTATCTTATTTTATGACTTAGTAATTGTTAAGATAGGAGATAGTTATTGTTTTGTTTTATAAATAAACGTCCATAAATTGATTAATTGTACTGAAATTCGAATTTTGCATTTCTTTGAAAATAACCGGTATAATATCGGTATACCGGTATTATTACAAATAAATACCGAAATACCGGTATTCTGATTATCCTTCGGTATTGCAATCCCTAGTGGTGACCCTGTCTATATGTATATCTTTATTATGTTATTACGAATAATTACACCTAAGTATTAATTGTAACTAAATACGTTAGCAGGTGTATTATTATGGAAAAGCTCTTTTTCTTGACCTATGTTCGATGGATATTTGATAATCTGGGACGATCTTCATTAAGAAGGGATGTTCCTACTTTCCTAATTGTGTATTTTTAATAAAATAAGTGAAATAGACAGCCTAACCCAGTTTTTCAAGTTGTTGGGAAAAGGAAAATACGCAAAAAAAATCAAACGAGACATAATTTTTATTTTTATAGTTTATAAGTACCTATAAACATATTAGATAGGTAGGTGAGAAACATAGACCTATTATGATCCACAGCTTGCAACATGATCTAAAACAGCTGTTAACTGAAGGCTATTCAATTTCTTGATAGGCATCTATTTCCATAGCATTGATTCGCAATTATTATTTTTCAAATTCTGGGCCATCATCTAGAAATAAACTGCTTATAATTATTATTCAATAACCTACTTCAAGCTTTGAGTCACACACATATAGGGATAATTATTTATGTTCTCATCAGTCACATGTTAAATCTCTCCATAAATAATGATGACTAATAAAACACATATAGGACCAATTTAATACCTACCCAATTAAATTAAGTGAATTCTAATTGAGAGTACAATTTCAGAAGGGTTACTATTTTTTTAAATATTTTTTTTAAAGCGACTTTTAACCGTATTCCGAGTTTGACATTTATAATATGTATAACTGGGGCCTGTTTCAGAAATGTGACAAACTGTTAAGTTACAGTTGAAAAGTTACAAGTGGTTGTCATTTCTACACTACTTGTAAAATATCTCCTACACTTGTCAAATTTGACAGTTCATTAATATAATTTTTACAAGTGTAGATATATTATGTTAAATAATTTGCTTGCAAACATGGAATTTTTCCGAGCATTAAATGAATGGAAGTTATTTTTTTGTAATTTGGTGCATTTGTACAGTGATAATAACACTTAGTAGAAAACAAACTACTTGGGAAGAAAGAATCTATAGTACAGTTCAGCTATTAATACTTAATTAAAGCTATCAATTTGACATTACAAAAATTAATTTCCAAAGCCGCTTAAATCCCAGAGTTTTCATAGTCAACTTTTGTTTTTCTTATGGCCACCTATTGTTATATATTGTTCAAACAGAAATACTTTTTATACTGTTTATACTGAATATCATCTAAAGATTAAAAAACCACAAGGCAAGTGAAAATGCCTTCATATTTTCGAAAAAAGAAGAAAAAATTTTTTGATTTTTATTTTTTGTTATTATTAATTTCCGGTTTGCGTGTTTTTTTTTTACACCGAATGACATAAAAAAAATGGTGGCCATAAGAAAAATAAAAGTTGTTTATGAAAACTGTGACCTAGTCGGGTTTTCAAATTTTTGTAACGTCAACTTGATAGCTTTTGATGACTTATGTAAACCTACGAGAATTTATAATTATTATTTTTAATTTTTTTTTAATATCTATTAATATTATCAATTTTCAACAATGAAACAATAATTATTTCTAAAATAAGAAATATTATTAAAAGTAATAACTACTTTTAAAAGATGTTTTATAGAAATTATCAAGATCGTTCAAACACCAAGTAGCTACGATGAATTCAATAATTATGTTGAAAAGCTAAACAATACAGGGTGTCCCAGAGGGCATGGATCAAACGAAACCCAGTGGTAGGGGGGGTAATTTGGAACAAAAAAATCCCATAAGGGGTGGTCCGAATGTTTACGGTTCTCGAGTTATTCGCCATGTTATGATTTAAAAAAAAATTGATACATTCAATAAGAAAAAAATTAAAAAACAAAAATTAGCTTTTTTTCTGTAAATGAACTTCTACGCTATAAATGTTTCAGAATAACGTCTTATCCCTGCAGTTGTTATTTTGGAATTGTTCTTTGCATATTCTAAAAGTTAGAGACCATTTATCTTCGATTTTTAGAGGTTAAAAAAATCATCGTGATAATTAAATGCCCTTATTGCCTAATGTCACGTTTATTACATTATTCCCACTCAAAATGAAAATTTTCCAAATTAGTCTAAAATGTTCAATTTTGAAAATTATCGTCCTATGGTAATATGAACAATAATACACACGAAATGGGTTTAAATGACAAACAATTTTTTGTACAACTGCCATTAAAAGTAACACTTTTAACGACAGCTGACAGTGTTAAAAGTGATTGTTTACATGGAAGCGTGTTAAAAATATTTTTGTCAGTGCGTTAAAAATATTTTTGTCAGTGCGTTAAAAATACATTACAACACTCGTGTTAAAAGTAATTCTATCTACTTTATCTGTACTTACTTACATTCTCTTTTTAAACTACATTTTCTCATGATGAAATCATACAAAATTATAGGTGATAAGATTTTTTCATATTCTTTTTATTACTGGCAAACATATTAATAAAAAATAAGTACCTAGTCAAGAATTCAAGACAATAATAATTGTTCAGAAATTGGAATTAATAATAATTATTTTGACATCTCTTTTATTTGTATGCACGCATTTGTTAGTAACCATAGCGTCGGCAACGGTTGCTATGCATAGTACACTTGTACTTATCTGTAATATTTTAAAATGAAATTTGAAGTTGAGTGTCATTCTAAATTGATCAATTTTATTATCAAAATAGCGCAGCTTTACAAAAACCATTGTATGATATTCATCTTAAAAGTGATTTTATTTTGCTCGTGAATTTGTAAAATTCGCTCCGCTACGCTTCGCTCAATTCACAAACCTTTTCACTCATAAAATAAAACTTCACTTTCAAGACTAATATAATAAATAGCTATTTTCATAGAATAGAAAACGATTTTATTGTACTGGATAATAACAAATAAGTAGTGAATTCGGTTTCATAAATTTTCTTATTCATTTTTTTTTATGAAAATTTAATAACACACATGTCATCGCCGTATACTTAATAGGCTTAGCTATTGCAAATAAACGTAATTTAATTCTATTTCGTGAGTATTATTGTTCATATTACCATAGGACGATGATTTTTAAAATTGAACATTTTAGACTAATTTAGGAAAATTTCCATTTTTAGTGGGGATAATGTAATAAACTTGACATTAGGCAATAAGGGCAATAAGAAAAACGTAGAAGTTTTTCTGAATAATGTTCACGTTTTCTGTGCGTTAATTTTTTTTATGGTCACTCAATTATCACGATGATTTTTTTAAACCTTTAAATCGAAGAAAAATGGTTTCTAACTTTTATAATATGCAAAGAACAATTCCAAAATAACAACTGCAGGAATAAGACGTTATTCTGAAACATTTATAACGTAGAAGTTTTTTCCAATGAAAATTGTAGAAGAAAAATCCAATGATGTAGATGAAAAGTTTATACAGGGCGATAAAAAATTTGAAAAATTCTGAGATTTCTCCACGCGTCGACAAATAAAAAAATCAAAGAAAGTACAAATGCTTCTATACCATAGGATAGTTCATGAAAAGTTAAAAATGTCTACCTCTGCCGGGTCTCTATCCACTCCAAAAATAAAAAGATCCTAAAATCCAGAGACACGGCCATAATCTTTCGTGGCGTATACCGTGAATAACCCTGTGTATGAATTTATTTTTCGATTCCTCGTAAAATTCTAAGCATAACTTATATAACATACCGTATACCTAATTCAATGGTTTCTGAAATATTCGCATTTGAAACATCATCAAATACTTTATAAAACACCTGTTAGGTACAAATCAAGAAGTCCTAGGATACCACGCTTCATATTGAAAACAAATAACTGACAGTGACATTATGTCAATATTGTTGTAGTTGTTTTGTTTAGTAAGTAAAAATGCCGTATTCAGATTTGTAACTGGTGTTTATAAAATATTTGATGATGTTTCAAATGTGAATATTTCAGAAACCATTGAATTTCGGTATACGGTATGTTATATAAGTTATGCTTAGAATTTTACGAGGAATCGAAAAATAAATTCATATATACGGTGATCCATTGGAAAAAAAAAAATTTTGGTTTTCCCTGTATACTGATCTATTTTCAAATTTTTGTTATACGTATAAAAAAGTCTTTTTTAGCACCTACATAACCCTACTTTTAATTTTTTTGGGACACATGAAATAACAAAGTTAAAGGGGGGCGACATTATAAAGAATCACCCTGTACAAGCCCCTATTTATGGTACTTACCACTGAATCACCTTGTATATTATTTTGTTGTACTTTTTCATTTATATCAAACCATCATCAACAATTTGAACTCCAAATAATAAAAAAAATTAAATACTTCAAAATTTTTGAAAACTTAATAAAACAAATTATTTTTGGAATTAAAAAAAAACTTTTAGAGAAAACTTTGAAATTGAATATTTTGTAAAGGTAGAGAAGATCAAATACTTGTTGCATATATTCATTCAGAAAAATGTCCATTATTATAGCACCCCTGAAGAACTGAAATAAAGTTTGAAAGTTTGGGTTTTGAGAAAGAAGAGGTGAAAAAGATATTTGACTGCTGTCCCAAATAAAATTAATCTACATCTTAAATAACAAAATATCTTTTTCATTTTTTTTTCAGAATATTTCAGCAAACACCGAAATACCCTAAATTTTATTTCAAATTCTTATCAAGCATCAAAATATGCGAGTTTTGTCTAATTTACCTGATTCTGTATCTCTTAACTTTTTCAAGATCCTCATATGTACTGCCACTTAAACTGGATACCCTGTATAAATATCTCGAAATCCCTTCATTATTTTTTTTTCCACCCATGGAAATATTTTATAAGAATGAGTCGCTTGACATTTTTCACTGGTTTTAAACTAAATTAAGTGAAATCCAATTTGTTTTTAAAAACTGCATGGTCCTTTGACATCAGGAGTTTTATCACAGCCGATTATAACAATTACATAATTTAAGTACCAGAAATGATATTAATACTTGTGATACATCACTGTAAAGAGGAAATTATTTCAAAATTAAATCTGCAAAAAGATTCAGGGTGTTTTATATACAAACACAAAGTTTGAACAATACAAAACAGGTTGACCATGGAAGAAAATGTGTAGGTATAGTTGTACCAGAAATACAATTGTCAGTTTACCTGACCTGACCTATCGTTGAAGTCATAAAATGTGGCTGTTTAACAATTAGATCATTTCTATATTATAGGTATCTCTTGGCCATTGTGTTAGTCGCATTTGACAATTTTTAAATTTCACTATTTTCTGTATATTTCATATTTCAGAAAATACAAGCTGTACAATGAAAACTTAACCACCTTGTATCAGTGGCACATGGTTTCAACTATTTCATTGCTCACTACACAGGGATATCGGAAACCGAAATAGATAGAGGGTCGGTTAAACAAGCAAAAAGTTGATAGATTTTCGTGTTAATAATGTTGGTGGAAACAGATCTGAAATATCGCTGCTTGTTGATGAAACAACCACAAAAAAACTGAAAGTGTCGAGCTTTTGTTTTTTGTCGTAACTCTTTTTTGTTATGGAGATAATTTTCTGAAATTGGGTTTTTGAGCATAAGAAGACTAATTTTTCTAAACAGCGTAATTAATTTTTATTTACTTTTCTTCGTTTTTGAGATGCGAATGTCAACTTTTTTTCTAATAGTCGCAATATTTAATTTTCATTTTATAAAGTGCAAAAAAATATCACAGTGTATCACAATTGCATAAAATGACCGGCTTCATTCAAACTACTTTTGTCTAGTTGGCGAAAGTATTAATTTTATTCAAACTAGTCTACTGTGTGTCTGGAATGTTGTATATAAGTAAGTAGCAATATATTGGAAGTTGAATGTTGAACACCTATTAATACAAAATAATAATTTGAAAAATTACTTTAGTCTAGACAAAAGTTGATGAAATGAGATCTGTCATTTTATGCAAGTGTTGAATAATTGATTTTTTCTTTTTTGATTTTACAACGAAAATTCAACAGACCACAAGAACAAAAAGCTGAGGGTCGTATTATAATGAAAAATAAAAAAACTATAAAATAAGAATAAGACTATTATCTGATTCTTCTTCTTAATTACTGAATCAATTCTCCTTTGATGTAAACAACAAAAAAATTTTAAAGAAATTAATTATTAATATGAAAAAAAAAATCTATTTTCTAATTTAATTTAATATTCTGATTCCAGGTATTCCATCTGACAGTAATCCCAGTTTCCTTACGTAAGTTATTTAATTGTAATTTATTTTCATTTAGCCACATATTTTAGAATCATTTTAAAATTGGGTGGAGTGCTAGAACGCTAATTAAAGATTTGTCAGATAATTATTGATTTTAAATTGCAAATTTTGAAAATAGGGTGAATATTTTGGAAGGTCTTTAATTTTTTATCAGTACCTAATTAACTATTCTAAAAGGTGGTAGAGTTTATTTCCAGCAATATCAGATCAACATTTTGACAATACAGGGCATTTTAAAATCAGTAATTATCTGGCAGATCTGTAAATAACGTTCTAGCACTCCCTGTTCATAGTCCTCACGTTGCTAATGTTACTATTATATCAATAATTTCAAAATCATTCATTTATGTAATTATTTGAAGATGTTATCTGAAGAACAACATAATATTTCAATTCCACAACATGTATGTACCTAAATAGTCGAGTCTTAAAATAATACCTTTTCTCTTCGATCATTTAGTAGGTAATACGTTCTTTTTACTGCCAATTTCAGTTCCTAACTAATGACGTACATTCCCCATGCGATGAGGGAATGTTCATTCCCTCACTGCTTGCGATGAGGGAATGTTCTATTTAATCGAATCACTGCTCGGCATTTTGAGAAATTAAATTCGGAATTTAACTGCATGACGTCAACATGTTAAGATGACGCCATAAATATAAAAATGGGACAGTAAAAATGATGCCTGATGCTTATGCTTACATTATTGTGCCTGTATAAATAGGTAGGTATGTGAATTATTGTTAATAAAGCTAAAAAATCAATAATTAGATGCGCCCAGTATATGCGCTTCAACCAACGCCAGTCGCCAGCGCACCTGACATGACCTGACCAGACAGCAGACAGATCATAATAACCAGGTTAAATAATATCTATTCATTAAAATATTAAACAATATACAAGGTGTTTCTAAACGGAGTACCATAAATTGGAGGACTTGTAGATAAAGTTAAAAAAATAGGAAAATGTAGGAAATTTTTTTTTCGAAAAGGTGAGATACAGGGTGTTAAAGAGTCGACCGACAGACCACTCTTTTGTTAATATTTGTTGAAACAATAACCCAACTGAGACAATTTTTTATGTGTAACAACAAGTTATAAAGAGCAATAATCAGACAAATTTTCGGTTTATTTCAATAAGCCAGTGGCGTAGAAACAGGGGTCGTTCGACACTTTTCACTCTTTAAAAAAGTAAGGGCTAGGTTTTTTGATGTCTTATTACTTTTTTCTGAATCAACGGTCTTTTTACAAGAAAAAAGCCATACTTGTTTAATTTGCCCAGAGGCGTCCGTTTTTGAGATATTTGCAATTTTACTTAGATAATCATTAGGTAATTTTATGTTAGGTATGTTTTGTTCAATTACTTATGTTTTGTTATGTGTTGAATAGTTTTCTTGACAATAAATATTATTTAATTTTCACTTCGGATATGAAATATCAAACTGACAAGTAAGTCCAAAAATTAGTTTATTTAAATTTCAAAGCTACCTTCACAATTTTCAAATGCATTTTTTTTTTTTACACAAAATTGCAAATATCTCAAAAACGGACGCCTCTGGGCAAATAAACAAGTATGGCTTTTTTATTGTAAAAAGACCGTTGATTCAGAAAAAAGTAATAAGACATCAAAAAACCTAGCCCTTACTTTTTTAAAGAGTGAAGAGTGTCAAACGACCCCTGTTTCTACGCCACTGGCTTATTGAAATAAACCGAAAATTTGTCTGATTATTGCTCTTTATAACTTGTTGTTACACACAAAAAATTGTCTCAGTTGGGTTATTGTTTCAACAAATATTAACAAAAGAGTGGTCTGTCGGTCGACTCTTTAACACCCTGCATCTCATCAATAAAGCCTTTTCGAAAAAAAATTTTCCTACATTTTCGTATTTTTTTAACTTTATCTACAAGTCCTCCAATTTATGGTACTCCATTTAGAAACACCTTGTATAAAGTGACTGGGTGGTGGTGTCATAAGAAATGACCTAGGAGTTCTCTGCATTCCAGAATATCCTTTATTGATAATTGAAATGACTGGGAATTTAGTAAAAGATGATAACGCAAATATCAAGAAAATAAGTCTATTGAAAAGTTCTATTTATTTTTTCAACGATTTTCTTAAAAGGTCGAAAAGAAAATAGCGTCTTCATCTCGCGAAGAATGGATATCGTCCACTCAAACGTTCCAACACTTGCCTGGCGGCTCGTGTTGAAGTTTTCGTTCTCGTGGATAATAGCTATCATTCTTCGCTCGTTGAAGAATGTACTATTTTATTATTATTCGTTACTAATTAGAAACAAATTGACTAAATAATAAATTATTATATCAATTACAGCAATTCGATTATTGAAAAACATTAACGTTTTCTGAACGACACACTTGCCCTGATGATGTGAAGGAAGACAGAGACATCGACAGAGACATGGATGTCTCTGTCTTCACTATACCATTAGGGCAAATGTGTCGTTCAGAAAACGTTATTGTTTGTCACTAATTAGAAAATTATTATGACTGTACAAAAATAAAAGCATACCTCTATGTCCTGATATATAGAAACAAGGACATGCACGGGCACCGCACAATCTGATGTCTTGTTAAAGAGGACATATACATTCTGTACGACTTTTTCTGCCGGCCAATCACGTGGCCAGACCCCCGGCCAATCTTCTGTTGAAAAAGTCATCTGTCCCGTGCAGAATACAGTCAATATAGCTATGATTACTATCAGAAGAAACGGAGCAGCAGAACGAGCCATTAAATGTTAAAAAGTGAATATTTAATAATCGTAATATTATAGTCCAAATCCAGAAGTAAGAGTAAGACTATTGACTATGACGCCTGATTTAAAACTTTATATACTTTCTACTATCTACTATTTTAACGCCTTGTTATCATGGGAGGGTTTTAATGTGATGTGAAGCTGATAGCTAATTGTGAAGCCTTTTCATCACCTAGGATGGATGCAAGTTGATTAAAATTAAATTGGACAGGAAAAGGAGAATCTCTATAAATCCGCCCAATTCCTTCTTATCATTAATTGAGCGATATAGACTTCTAGAAATTTTTGTCTTTTAATTTATCAGGGTTTAGGTTCTTGGATAATGTTTTAATGGAGGTTGGAGGTGGATGTTTTAAAAAATTTTATAAAAAATTTAACGTTTCGGGGTCGATTGGTCAATTTTTAATTGAACGAACCCCAAAAGTGAGGTCTCGTTGTAAAGGAAATTCAAGTATAGTACAATTAAGTTTAAAAAGTCATACGTATCGACTAAGAGTACACATCCTTCTGATAGTTCGATTTATTTTGTTTCATATTCGTGGTTATCATAGAAACCCTCCAGTTTATCTAAACACTCCAGCCCGCATAAAAAAGTATACGTCAACATTGGTTTAAATTTTATGTAGTTGTCAGTGGCTCTCAAACTGACGTAAGCGGTTCAATTCATTGTTTGAATGATTCCTTCAATAATTTACGCTCGTTCACACCTTGAAATTTAACTGTGTGACATTTTCTGGTGAAATGAAAAATCTTAATTCAGACGGTTAGTATGACGTCACATATGACTTTTTAAACTTGATCGTACCATAATACCTTTCAAATGATATAATCACTCGATGTGATCACTCGATAATGGTAAGTGAAGGGGTTCATTCCCACCAAACCAAAGGGATGAACTTGTATGGCTAAATTTTATACCCAAAGATGTCCCCTTCGATAACAAAATTGACTGTTTCGACATTTTCCGCGTACATCTTCACTTTACAAATTATTAGGCCTGTTACCCTTTTGATGGCCCTCCCTGTATACAGGATATTTATTTACTATTTGAAAAATAAATATTTTAAAAACAGTTCTTTGTTCAAAAATAAACAAAAAATTTCAAATAAACGTGTGACAGGAAATGCTCATTTTTTAAGATACATAAAGTAAAAAAAAAATTCAACAGGTTTTTTTTTTAAGATAATTCGGGAACCGTTTGATATACAGAACTCAGCTTTTGTACATAGTAGGTATGAATCCTTAAGTGTGAGTTACAAGTCATGATAAAGTTTGGCCCCATGGCGGGACTATTCTTTGGGTTGTTACTTGATAATGTCGAGGGAGGGGTAAACTTTGTTTATAAAAAATTCAGAATGGCGACTATTTCAAACTACAATTATTTATTATAATGATTTTTTAAATTCTTACAAACATGAAACATGAAACATCGAACAATATAACTAAAAAAAAAAATAAATAAAATAAAAGAATCACAAATAAATTTTTTTAGAAAACTCCCTCCCAGGTGGAAGTGTTCCCAACATTGAAGCTGCATTGCTTCTTTGTAGAGCAACGCTCATACGTTGGAAAAGAAAATACGTCGCACGGGATTCCTCCGTGACATTCGTAATTTTCTGACCAACCGATGTCAGAAATCTCAAGGCTACATTACCCCAAACTCCTGAAGTTTGAATGAAACAAAAATAAAACGATCTTCAAGATTCCGGTATTTGTTCCTTTTTTTTTTATTCTGCAGTATTTGCCGCAGACCCAGGATTGGAGGAAGTGGAATTAAGGTAAGATACTGCACTGGTATAATCCCACAGCAAGCATTTGCCTCTTTGCCATGGAGTCAATGTCATTCCATCAGGTTTCTTACCATCATCTCTAGAGCATCCCACAGGTTCTCTAATTACCGTAATTTGGGCAGATCTTAGATGGTGGGGATAACAGAAATCACAGCCTAAGCGAAATGCGATGGAAATTCGAAAGCACTCATCTGAACGGTGGGTTCAAAGTTGAGGAGATGGAAGAAGGAGAAAGTTTAAACCTTATATAAATCTAAAAAATAAAAATTTACCTTTAAATTTTGCAATTTAAAATCGTAACTCCCGATTTTCTTATATGATATTAGAAGAAAAAAAACTTCGTTCAACCCTAAAATCTCCACCACTGGCTTAATAAAAAATGGTAAAAATGACCTTTTTCTAAATGCTGTATCTATGTATCTCAAAAAGAGTAGTGCATTTCCGGACACACGTTAATGGGGAATGTTTGGTTTATTCTTGACCAAAGAATATTTCTTTAAATTTTTTTGTAATATTAAAGAGACACCTGTATAACCCCGTTGATGTTTTGAATGCGAAACTTTGACAGTAGTTTCGTTTTATTCAGACAAGTGAAGTAAACGAAAGTAATTGTTTACTACGCTGCTAGTTCCACCTCGAAACGCTAGATGCTACTTAATTTTGTCGCCGGTTCTTGAGCGACGGTTCTCGATATTTTATTTATATCGATCCTTACAGAGTACGCAAGGTGGTTGTGGTGCATTATCACTCACTCTGATTTTTGGGAAAATTTCTATATAGGGGGCAAGATTACCTTAAAAATAGACGATATAAGCAAAAAAAATTGCGAACGGTCCATAAATTTACAAAAAAAACCACTTTAAAGCTCAACTTTTGGTCCAAATTCATGATCGTTTATCACGATTTTCTAGGCAAAATATAACGCTGCACTGTCAACACTCCTTAAATAAGTAACTAGAATACATTCCCTGAACTTGTTTTAACAGTTTCATTTCTTAAATGTGCAGGATAACTTCTAAAAATGGTTTTTAATTTTCGATGATAATTAATTAAACTGACATAACCTTTAATGAGTTGAGTAATTCACAACAAAGCCGTGAGGCAATAATCGAAATGTCAACAATGCCATTCATGGACACTTCAATAAAATATAATGTTTTGCGACGTTGTCACGTTGTTATGGTCAATAATATATTATTTTAAAATTAAAAACTCATGTTTTATGATGTGATTTTTTATAAGAGGAAATAAATCAAAATCAAAAATGTGTTTTATTTAGTTAATTATGAATTGGTACATTATCAGTCTGAAAATATTCAAACATAACTTTAATAACCAGTCTTATGGCCCATTATCTATTTGACGGCCTCTGTAATATTTTCCTTGCCCTCTCGCATGGACCATTTATAACTTTTGATGTATTTCTGAATAGAAATATTTGAAATTTTTAAATTAAAACAATAACCTTCGCAAATTATACCAAATATTTTTATTTCACAAAATGTTAGTAATAAATAATAGATATGACAACGCTGCACAGCATGATCATTCTCAGTTCTACGAATCTGTCAGTCTAGTGAATTTACCTGGACATGAAGTGTCATTTTTGGGCAATTTTGCGATATTTCAAACTCAATTTTCGCGATATTTTATTAACGGTTCGCAATTTTTTTTCAAGATATCATCTAAATTGAGCGTAAATTAACGACTCATGCAAAAAAAATTCCAAAAATCGGAGTGAGCTATAATGCACCGTCCCCCGCAAGGTTAGTGTCATTTTCATCGGTCATCTGTTTTTACGTTGTAGGTACTTTCTCTCGTCAAAGTTAGATAACCTGGTTCGATTCGGTTTCAATCGAGATTCACAACTACTACACTGCTTGTCATTGATGTACATTTTAATAATATTATCTATTTAAAAATTTCTCTGATTATAGTCGACCAAGAAATATAACGAAATGATCTAACTGTTAAATTTAATCATCCTGCGGATCGATGAATTAAAATAAAGCGCATGCGGAAGATGAATATGAAGCAGCCCAACTGACAAACTTTCCTGGAAGACAAATTTGTCACTTCTTGTATTAATAAATCTGCATTATAACATTATAAACATCCAGGCTCGTTTTCAGTAGGAATACCACTCTTGATTGAATTTTCGCAATAAATCTGTCCATTCGTTTCCAACTAAATTGAGTTGTTTAAAGAGAACACCACGAGTGTTAAAGAAAACGCTTAAAAACACCAGACAACGCCAAAAAAATTAAATTCGGCAGAAGCGACTCATTTTGACGTGTAGATATAATTATTTATTGTCAAACTGCCAAATTTACATTGTTAAGCGATCCGAATATTTTTCTTATAACGAAAATTAATTAATTTTGAAATAAAAATTTATTAAAAATTGATTTTCTGTCCGTCAATCACTTGTTACGCCTATGTATCCGTTTGATGTTAGCTTCAGCAAAGAAATCAACCATGAAAAGTAACTAAAAAGTCACTTTATTGGATAGAGATATTATGCTCTCTCTGATTGGTAGCAATCGGACAGAGAGGGAAGTTTAGTTTCCGTACTCTGTATCATAATTTTATATCAAGGTACTCTAAAGGTAACTGATCAGATGTAATGACCAAAATCTTTGTTACGAGAATCTAAATGAGAGCAAAGAAACACTTTTTGTAGCCAGTATAACAATCATTAAGAGAAAACATAAGAAACATGTCCGGTGAAATTTTCAGGTGTCAATCTCAGTGGAGGGCCTGAGCTGAGATCGGAAGTCTCGCAGGGCTGATGCTGCTGTTGCAGTCGTTTCACATGTCACAGGATCGAGAAGACGGCTGGCTCTACGTCTCCCGCCGCAGTGGCCATAAATTCCGAATCCGGGACACGACGCCGGGAGCGATATATAACGCGCTGCCCGAGAATGTTGGATTTGTAATGTCACGAGGGCCGACCTCGTCAGTTCTGTTGCCCGCCGTTCACAAATCGCGGGCGTTCCAAAGATCAATAGGACAGGAATCTGCATTATAATTCCCCGACTTTTGCTCACCTGCGTATGAATATTTATGATACATGTAAAAATTGCTATTCTTCATTTAATTTATTTGATGACTTACGAAATCATGTTACAGATTTGATCACTGAAACCATCAATTAAATAGTTCTTACTGATTCAAATATATTTTATATTACGTATTAACTTATTAAGATCACAAGACGTTTTCGGACACTCATATTTGAAAACGACTGAAGACACAGGTACACTACAGGGTTTGCAATGTCCCTATAGTGACTTCTAAGTTCTATTTCATGGAAATGAAAAAGTACTATAATATCTACAGTGGTCAAAAATTCGAATTTATCGGCCACCTCATTTTCAAGGACATTTGAATCGTTCTACTGCATGTTCAACCTTCATCTAGTTATAAACGATTGCATGACAGAAAACGTCGTGTAATCTTTAAATTGACACACTTTTACCAGTAAAAATACAAAACCCATCCCGGAAGAAATAGTTACATGATATGCAAAGGTCTTTTGTCTTCCATTTGGCAAAATAATTTTCATCCTTCTAGATCGGAAAGGGAACTAGCAAGCTGCAAATTCCATGCCATTGCCTAGGGCCAGTCTTAAAACTCGTTAAAAGTCGTAACCCTTTATAATGTTTGTTTCTCCTAAAACGCAAATTGTTGGTTTTAAAAATGCTGCTAAAGTTTTATCTTAGAAGTTTTTTACAGGAAATTTTTGATTCTTGTGACCTTCGTCACTATCAGGATAAATTTAGACAATTATGTAAGACAATCATCGATAATCTCATAGCGACTCCGTATAGGGAATTTTTGGCTAACATTCAGTCCTCATTACTTAAGAACCCAAAAAGTTTTGGTCGTTTGTTCGAAACAAAAGAGGCTGTACGCGTATACCGGGGAATATGCTTCATAACGGAGTTCAACTGTCGGATTCAAACCTCATCATCGAGGTATTCAGGGAGTTATGTATGGGTGCCTACACTGTCTCTGAGTCCGTTGATGGCTGATGACTTGAAGGCTGTTTGTGACTTACCCTCATACTGGATAGTATTTCAGAGGATGAGATACTTTTTAGTTTCAGACAAGTGAAGGATTCATTCCTATCAGGTCCAGATGGTATACCAAGCTTTATAGTGAAAAACTGTGCTGGCGTTTTTGTTAAAACTCTCCATACTATCTTTAACGTCATGATAAAGACTTCTGTTTACCCTGATTTGTGGAAGAAATCTTGGATAACTCCTGATTTGAAGAAGGAAAACGCAAACAATGTTAACAATTACCGTCCTATGTCCCTGCTGTGTAATTTCTATAACCTTGCTCTTTAACTCTGTTAATTCTTTAACTCTTTTTTTACCTCGGCTTTAAATTGAACATGAGACTCTTGTTTTTCTGCGTATTTTGCTTTAACTCAGGCAAATGGGCTTATTTGGTATATTCCTCCCAAAGAAAATGATACGATGAAAAGTGCGACGACCCTCGCACTCTTGGTTGGCTTCTGGTCACGCTATGATTTAGCACTTCACTATCAGCTAGTTCCTGGACCTTCTAACTTCAAGACCGAGGAACCTACTCTACTCCCAGTCCCAGTGTCAGTGTCAGTGTGCTCAGCTCGAGCTCTCCACCGCGTATTTCTTCTGATCTTTTGACATCTCACCACAACACAATACAGCTTACAGACATTTAAACATATCTATCTAACCGATCTTAAACCAAATCCCTTTAATCGTAAATCTGGTCGTGTGCAGCTGTAAATGTTTTGAATGCATCCTTTATAGGCGTATTTATAATCACGTGAAGAGTTTTATATCTCCAGTGCAGCATGGTTTTGTAGAGAAGAGATCTACGGTGACTAATCTGGCTACTTTCTGTCAGATCTGAGATAGTGGACAGGAGAGGTCAACGTGATGTCATTTACACCGATTTTAGCAAAGCGTTTGATCAAATAGATCATTACGAACTCGTGGAAAAGTTGAAGATCTATGGTTTTACCCCTTCTATTATCTCGCTTATAACATCTTATCTGATAGATAGAGATTTCTGTGTCAGATACCGTAATCACACATCGTCAACTTTTATTGCTGCATCTGGAGTACCTCAAGGTTCAAACTTAGGTCCCCTTCTGTTTCTTCTAGTTGTTAACGACCTCCCGAATGTGTTGAAGTGCAATGCACTGATGGATGCAGATGATCTAAAGATATTCCAGGACATAAGTTCTTCAAGTTATTGTCGTGTCCTTCAGCGAGACATTGATTCTCTTGCTTCAAGGTGTGTAGAGAACAAATTGGCACTGAACGTTTTTAAGTGCATTACTGTGACTTTCTCTAGGAGACAAGTAGTTTTCAATTTTTATTATTGTATTAACAATGTTTCCCTCAAGAAACTGGATAAAATTAATGACTTGGGAGTATGGTTCGATGACCGTCTTACGTTCGCTGTACATACTCGTATCTCTTGAAACGAACTATTTTACCCTACGAGGGGAAAAATAGCCGCTGAGAGCATGACACAGCAACAGATAACAAGGGTCGTAGGTTGAGTCGCTAGTCTAAGAGGGTCAACAATAACAAGTAGGTCAGCAGAACAACAGGTACTCTTTATTAAAATAAATCACAGTTATTATCACAAATTATTAACTTGAGCACGGTTAACAACAATAAGGAGCAAGAGCGTGTAGAATCTGAATGAACTGATCGGTTAAAACTTGGTAGGCAAAGGCACTTAGCTTCGTAGGGTCTTCGGACGAGGGTGAAAGTTTAGCTGGTGGTAAACTTGGTTTCAGGTACAACCCCTGTGCTGCCTTCTTGTTAGAAGAAGAACCTTGCTTCCATGAAATAGTTGGTTCCGGGAGTAAAAGTTGCCAACCAGGGAAAAATCAATCCGTAGGGAAAATTTCGCCTCCGGGGAAAAAGTTGCCTCCAGGTAAAAATGTGCCTCCAGGGAAAAAATTGTCTCCAGGTAAAAAACCGTCTCCAGGTAAAAAGCAAGCCAAAAACGTGGGCGATGTTTATAATAATTTAAGTGAAAGTTCACAACGCCATTTCGCTAAAAATTCCTGTGTTTGCGGAAACAACCTTCCTCTAGCGAATTCCAGGAGAGAAAAGAAAGGTGAACGGGCCGGTATGAAGATGAACGCACCTGATTACAACTTGACAGTCGATGTTACGAGACTCGAGGCCTCCAGTCGGCCGATGCACTAAAAACCACTAGCACTCACTAACTGCGCACGCCCGCCGTCGTCTCTTGTTACCGGCATCTAGCCGGTACTTACGAAATGTACGTTACACTCTGAAATGACTAAGAAGGCTTACAGTATGTTTGGATTCATTTATAGAAATTGTAAGGAGTTCAGAAATATCGATGCACTGACTACTCTCTTTCATAGTCTAGTTAGATCAAGATTTGAATATGCGTGTTTGGTATGGTTCCTACCCAAACAGCACAAAGTAGTCCCATGGACGTCCAATGGACATCCCTCTATGTACCAACGGACGTCCATAGGACGTCCGCTTTTGTCCTATGGACGTCCATGGGACGTCCACTCAGTGTCCATTTGTCACAACTTTGGACATCCGCAGGATGTCCGTTACCGGACGTCCATAGGACGTCCGTTATCGGACGTCCATAGGGAGTCCGTTATCGGATGTCCATAGAGAGTTCATCGGATGTCCACAAAGCATTTGCTGATAAATATCTTAGTGAGGAACAAAAGACAGAAAATATTCGATAAGTCTTGAAATTTAGAGTTTTGAAAAATCCAATAAATGTAGTGATAGGTATAGGGTATATACGGTAATTTTCTGTTTTGAAAACAACGTTGATAACGGCTAAAGATACAGGAAAACGACTAGGTACTTACCTACTTACGTGTTTCTATCATTAAGTTTTACGTAAAATCTGGTAATTTTCATTGAAAAGTTGTTAATTATATTAGTTTATGATAATATTGATAAACGTAATGAAAATATTCGTTCTTGGATTTTTCACAAACTCTAAAAATTAAAGATTCATCGAATTTCTTTTGTTCACTGTATAATGCAGATGTCTTCATCTTCACGCTAGCAGTCTTGAGTTTGATGGGAATGGCGGAAGTCTTTCCTTGGGACGAATTAATGCATAATGTAGGAATGTGGATTGTATGATAGTGGAAGAATGGAAGATGAGGTGGTTAGCGCGTGCGTGCGCACTTGTGCTGCTATTCTCTTCCTCTCTGCGACAGCACGTCATGCGCAATAGTCAAAAATAACTCGATGGACGTCCAATGGACGTACTTTTGTGGACGTACATAGGAAGTCCGTGCGGAGAAGTCCGTAGGACGTCCATTTATTGTCCATGGACCAATGGACGTATAATGGATACTCAACGGACGTCCATAGGACACTCGGTGCTATCTGGGTATTATGTCATGTACTTCCAATTTAGAGTCTATGCAGCGAAGATTCCTAAAGTTTTTATACTGGATCAAACATGGGATTTATCCAGAGAGGGGTTACGATCACTGCGTTCTACTGAACTCACTTAATGTTACATCGTTGAAAAATGGACGCATATACATTGTGGTTCGGCTTTTGTACGGTTTGATCAATTATCGCATTGACTGTCCGCTTTTGTTGGGCAGGTTGAGTCTCCTTGTTCCTCGATTGAACTGTATACAGTAGATATTGTTGTACGCTGCGAAATTCAGAACCGATGTCTTCTCGCTACTGTCCTAGTCAATTGTTTTGTCCATTGTCGGCTCCGCGTTGCAACATCAGCCACTTACGGACCCCTCAATATTTTAATACACGGTAATGTATCTCAATCAAATCTCAGACTCAACAATCTTAATCAGATTGATTTTCGTTCAATTTTTGTCCATTATTAGATTGGTTAATTTATATAACACCCTTCTGGACGTTCCGCACCGCTTACTTTAGATAGGACTTTTACCCCTGAAGATGGTTCAATCGACAGAAACTGGTAGGGTGCTTGAAGTTAATGCGTAAATAAAGTCACACCAATAATTTGACTTCAGTTTTCCCTTTTACCAGCCTCCTCTTTGAAAATGCTGATCCTGGGGAAAACGAAAATTTTCTTTAATTATTATTGTTAGTTCTGCATCAAAGAGATTTGAATTTTAGTCAAATAATGTGACACATATTTCCTGGTAACTTTCTGATTTAATAATAAATTTTTTCCAATAGATAATTACGTAATCATTTATTTACATCTCATTCTAATGCATATAAATGGTATATCCCCATATCATTTATTTAATTGTCTCGTAGCTACTAACAGGGCGTAGAGCTTTGAGAATACGGCCATAAGTTGTTCTATTATTGTTAATAAGTAACCATTAAATTTTGTCAAATACCTACTTACAATACCTATTTAGAAACAACTCCCAAGAAGATGATAAAGTTGATTTTTTTAGCACTTGATTAAATTACACGTTGTTACGTTGTATTCCCATTAGACAGTAAAATGAGCTTTTTTCCAGTCTTCGTTTATTAAAAAATATACAATTTTGGGGCGCCACATTGTGGCTAATGTGAGCCGTGAAACGAGAATCTGCATTATGAACGCAGAACTGGCAGGCTTAATAATATGGTTGGTATTTCCCGGACCTGGCCAGATGACATGACTGGGATGACAAGGTAAGCTGATGATAACTTATATAAACTCCGGGAGCGTATTATTCTTTCGTTTATAGTTCATCAAATTTTTATGCGTGTGTCGAGCTTGTGCAGCCGACGACAGAATCCTTTATGACGTTATTATATGAAGGGAACCTGGAGAAAAAACCATTCATAATAAATAATAGCTAATGTTAACTTTTGGATTACGAGAGCTTTTTTATAATCATTTGATATTACTTGAGCTGAGTTAAGATGAAGGCCTTAAGATTTAACTTATAAGACTAATATCATTAAAAAAATATGTCATGAATTTGTAACTCGTCGACTTCCATTTCACATGCTTATCCTTTTCATGAGACGTACGAGTCTATAACGCTGCACAAGATCTACTTAAAAGCCCGTTAAATGGCCTAACTTATTTGCGGCAAAGTTGGGATCACTGTCTGTTGGTCTCATGGGGAAATTTAATCCAAAACCTGCACAATTCTTATCGTTAAATAACTCCTTTGTTACTTCTTCTTACTCGTTCTCTTTTCTCTCCAATTTTTTTGTTCTCTTTTGACGATAAACAAAATGACTTCAAATTACGAAATCAAGTCACAAATGAAAAGAATGAAAACTGAGGTCACAACTAATAAGTTTTACTCGATATCATGGAAAATGGCTCAACAGACTTAAAAAATAGAAACATATTATCAACAGAAGCAGCCTTTCAATCTTATGCAATTTTAAAGTTCTAATTAATATTTCCTTCGACAGGAACATCTCTAATGATGTCTGTTATGGTAACCTGACGAGCCGTAATAAAGGTTAAGCACTAAACAAAGCTGTCTTTGTTTTAAGCATCACGTTATATTTGTGGCGGTCTAATACCTGTCTAGTGAGCTAGGAGTTTTTTTTTTCTGAAATCTGGAAGTAACAGTGAGGAGTGCTTATTTAAAATTTGTCTTTCTTTTGAACACATCCCGATGCCGATTATTGCCGATGCCGATGCCACATACCGATTATTGTACTAAAAAAAAGCGCCACTGAGCTGTCACCTATTTTGTATAAATTTTTCAACATGTCACAAAAAAGGAGTTTTTATTTCTTTCTTACTGAATACGCAGGAGTTTTTTTGCCTTCGCCTAAGAAAGGCAAAAAGACCATATCAAACAACTACCGACTAGTGGCACTGATCTTAAATATCAAAGATTATGGAGAAAGTTAACAACTAACACCTTTTAAAGTACTTACTTAGAAGTAGCTAAGTAATATTACCAGCGACCGCCAATACGGCTTCCACAAACAAAGCCCAATAGGAAACCTCTTAACTTACGTAACGGGGAGCTCTGGAATAGCGCATAGTCGAACACCATGGGGAGTCTCGAGTGGTTGCGCTTGATCTACCTGAGTAGTTCTGCTTGTGGCTTGCAAGTTATTTTAGAGATCTCTCCTTGCGGAGTGGCCGTCGATGAAGTTATTTCTGAGACCTCCTCTATCAATTCCATCGTACCTCAGAGATCTGTTTTATCTTCGACTTTCTAATAAATATTTGCTCTAAAAAACAAAAAACCCAATATTTAGTTTTGCCGATGACAGTAAGCTCTTGTATATTCCTCTACCTATACCTTAGAAGCGCGAAAGTCTGCCTTCGACGCACATTTTCGCAGAGAGCAAGAAGTCTCAATACCTAACAAAGATCTACAAAAGATTCTAGTTTTGGGCAATATAAATCAACTCTACTTTAATGGTGAGAAAACAAAGTTTGTCATTTGGATGTCAAACTTTCTCCTGTGATGGCGGAACACTTTCTCCATCGTCCTCTCCTCGTTTGCTTGGCGTGAGCCTGGCGGCGAAGAGCTTTTCATCTTATACAAAGTTCAAATCCTACCATCCTTGAAGTAGTGATCACACGTTTAGATCTCAGTTACTAAAAATACGCTGAGATCACTTGACTCCGTTCAGAAAAACGCCATTCACTAAATCGGAGATCTGGCATTGGCAAAAAATCTAGATAGTTTTGTATATCGAAGAGAAGTAGCTACCCTGAGTCTATTTTACACATATTTTGATGGGCAGTGTCCAAAAGACCTGGCCTATTTGATCCCACCTAGAACAAGGCAGGACAGAAGTGCACGTCGAACCGCAGGAGCTCATCCATATCAGGTTCAGCTCGTTAGTACTAGAACCACCTTATTTTAGTGTTCTTTCATCTATAATAGAACCGCATCACTTTGGGATAGCATTCCAAGGGGGGTATTTCCTGAAGAATAAAACCTGCAAAATATTTAAAGTGAACGTGAGTCGATATCTCCACTCATGTATCGCTCTCAAAGCGTCGTAGGGATTTCCATGCAATACCTACATTGCATTCTTAATAAAAAAATATAGGAAAAGTTAGCCAACTACGTATCTCTTGCCGTTTTTTCTTATGATTTTAAGTGTTTTCATAACTATAGCACTTACTTATTATTGCGATCTGTTTGATAATTTCTTTTTGTGAAAAAACCCATTTAATTATTTCATGTGGTAATTCTAATTTGTGCGGTTCAACTCCGAATCACTGCCCTTGCATGGATATTCAATCTGTGCTCGCAAAAAGATCGATTTAATCAAAACAATTTTAAAAGTGGTATCCCCTGATGCCAAACTTATCACGGCGTTCATGTGGCCACGATAATTAGCGAGCAAAGCTTGAATTAAAGGCAATATTTTCGCTTTATGAGAGACAATAATAATAATAATAATATAATATCTCTCTTTATTGTACGTAAAATTACAACAATCATTGCATCAGTACAATAGTGTTAAATAGAGTAAAATGTCGTGAAAACAAAAAACGAACTAATCCAAACAAATCGCATGCGTATTCAAAAGGTGGTACGCACGCGATTGAACAAAGAAAGCTTGAACATAGCAAAAAGTGTGTAAAAGACAACGCTGGATCCAAGAATCCCAGTTACATATTGGTTTTAATGAACATAGAGGCCTTTGCTTGAATAATTGAACCAATATTTGGTTTGGTAAATTACCGACTACGGTCAAGACAGAAACGAACAGTGGGTAAGTATTCGAAACAAGAGATATATGAGCTCAATTCCTGGATCATTTACTTCTTTAATGAAAAAAAAATGTTGCGGCATATTCCGGGGATTCTCCAGTTCTTCAGATTATGATCATCTGCAGGTAATATTTCAAGTTCGTTTCAATTATACATCCACTAATAAATTAAGGGTTTTGTTTTATCAAAACTGAATCAGGTTTAATCAAACCATCGTTTCTTGTTGTGTACTAAATCAAGCTTGGCGTAATAAAAATTGGTAGTTTCTTAAGACTTCGCAACCTAGAAGGTCATCCGTGTCTATGTGATATAAATTAATAACCTCTCCAGTTTTAAAGAGAGGAAGAATTAATGTTATCTACTACTCTCAGTAATATTTGCTGTTTGGGAAGTAGGAAAAGAACACTCTTATACTAAATGTAATGAGAAACGATTTTTTTAAAACAACACCAGCGACAAAAGGTTAGCTCCCTGAAAGTAAACATAAATGCTGAAACTAAACATTTTTTTAAAATAACACCCTCCAGGAACTCGCACACTAGAGAAATGGAAAGATCTAACCTTGGAAATTCTTCTAGTCCCGCCACTGAATTAACGGTAATATAGTGGTGATGATCTCTGGTAATGGTGGAGATTAATAATTAAAGTAGTTCTTTGCAAGGTTATTTGATCCACATGCAAGTTTGTTAAATTGATTTTAATATTTCCTTTAGTTTTTCGGGTGTTCTTACAGCCCTTTAGCTACTTCATTGCCTATGAAACTTTTTCAATAGAGTCCCCTAGCCAGAAGTTTACTGAATAGAAATTACCGGTAAAAGTGGACCACAGCCATTAACCAACCCAGTTTCAAAATATTCCATTAAATTTGCTTCCATTATTATTATTATTGCACCAGATTGTTTGGTAAAATCAAGTTTACAAATCGTAAAACAACCAAACCCACACTTGGAACTGTAAGAAATGACACAAACCGATAGTTTTACGTTTAAATTTTTGTTAATTAACTTGAAACATTCTGAGTAAGGACTATGTCATCCAAACAGCTGCGACCGCTAGAGTGTTTGATGTGGTGGACACAAGGTACCACCTGTGCTCAAGCCAATGGTAGCCAACAATATGGCTACCTACTATGAAGAGTTAAACTGAACAACATGAAGAAGTATTATTAGTTTCCGTTGCCTGCAACAGAACGCACTTGAATTATTGTCATTATAGTCCTTCGTGGTGATTTGTATCAAAAATTTGAAATCCGAGGCGTTATTTCTTGTCGCAGCAGTTTCAAACCACTGCTATGATTTCGAAACATTTCATTTTCTTGTTAAACTAATGACGTCAAAATTAAAACAGGTTGAGTGGTTTTAAAATAGTTTCAAACCAGTGGAACCTCTACTTTTGAAACGTAAAACGTCAAAATAGAAAAAGATGACTGCAATTCTAATCTACTGTACACAATTTCTATTTGAATGTCGATAATAATAAATATTGTGATGATTATTTTCTAGGGAGATTTTTTTTTTGAATGTATTGTATTTTTTGTGTTAAGAGGCTGGACGTGATATACGTTATATTAACCATAATTTATGAACGGCAACAATGTCAGTTTCAACATTTGAAATAGTTCATTTTTGTGCATAAAATTAATGACGTAGTCGTTGAAATAGTTTTCAAATGTAATTGAAACTGCTGCAACAAAAAAACCCTTCGTTCTTTAGAAAAAAAAGAAAAGAACATTATTTTTTATTTGTACTTCAGTTTGGGATTTTCTGACACGTTTAACAACAAAGCTGGTGTGACGATGTCAACAGTAACAAAATATAATAATTTATCAAAACAATAATTATATTTTGTCATATTTAATTCAAAAATTATCAAATATTAATATTTTATAATAATTGTACTGATGGAAAGAGGAACAAGAAATGGAATATTAACGTTTTCTTAATGACACGCTTGCCCTAATGGTATGGTGAAGACAGAGACATCGATGTTTCAATGGTCATTTCCATCTCATCAGTCTGTCACATCACCACCACTAGAGAAGTGTGAAACAAGAAATGGGTTATAATATCGATGAGTGACGAAATTTTGAAAAAGGGTGGAATGTTGAAACTGAATTCTCACCATATTTTTTCTGATCATTTCAAGGAGGAACATTTTGTTAATCCAGCAAATAATAGACAATGAATTAGGTATATAAGGGTCCGGTATTGAGCCTTTACGAGATTGTTTGTGATGTGACTCTGATGATTAGAGACCGTATTTATCAGTATGGCGGCGAGTAAGGTTGTGTTGCCGGACGCTGCTTGTGGTAAATGCAAAAAGCACGTTGTAAATGGTTTTAAATGTGATAAGTGCGATAATGTTTTCCATCCAAGTTGTGCAAAGTACTCTAATAGTGTGAGATTTGTGTCCGATTTGGTGATTATATGCTGCGAAGATCTGGAGGAGTCTGAACACAGTGCACCCTTCTATGAGGCTGTTGAGGAGCTAGCTACCCAGTCGGGTGGTAGGATTGATACTAGGATCTTCAACTACATTTTAAGATCCAAGGACATCATAATAAGTGAATTACGAGAGAAGATTGTTATGTTAACTAGTGAAATTAAAGTACTTAAGGATTCAAATAAATTCGCTAATGTACAAAATCAGAAGATAAAAACACAAGTTAAACGAAGAAATGCCAGCTCAAATCGGTCTCAAGGTCGATCGGTCGGTGACGATGATTTCGTTTTATCGAGAAATGATAAGCCAGTATCACCTGGGAAAGTAAATAAACAGAGATCATATGGTTCTGACCGTTCTGCAGGTAAGCTTGAATATGCGGGTACTGGTGGTTCTTCTTCCTCGGTCTTTGACGGCTCTACAGCTGTGAGCGCTGGTTCCCTTCCTAATTTAGTTGACAAAGCTCCCCAATCAAGTGACTGGTCTACGGTTAATCGACGTAAAAAGCGCAAAGTTATTGTTGGTGACGCGGGCTCTGAGATATGTGGCTCTATAAAATCCGCGCCTCGATTCAAAGATGCACATGTTTATAGAATACACAAGGAAACTACTGTGGAAGACATGATTATGTTCTTGAAGGCCGATTTTCCCGAGATTAGATGCACATCTCTAACATCTAAGCATCCAGACGATTATGCATCCTTCAAGGTATCAGTCTATGATGAAAACTTTGAAAAAATAATATCTTCCGAGCGCTGGCCTACAGGTACGTGTATAAGGAGGTTTTTTCAAATGAAGCCTCGTCCAACGACACTAAAATAAGTGGAGACAGGTCTCTTTCGTTGTTATGTGCAAATGTACAGTCGATTCGAAATATAGTGGACGAAGTCGATATACTACTTGATCAACATAGGAATAGATTTTTAGTTCTCTGTATTGTGGAACACTGGCTAACTGACAGCGAAATGGTCAGTTTGTCCTTAAATAACTATGCTGTTGCATCGCATTTTTCACGCTGTGTTCAGAGGTGTGGTGGCTCTATGATCTGTGTGCATAGTGATGTAAGGGCTATGGTTGCGGATCCTTTGAACTGTTCATCGAGATCACTGGAAGGAGACTGTGAAGTTTGTTCAATTTTTATATCTCACATAAATGTGTATGTTATATCAGTCTATCGTCCACCTACAGGTGATTTTAATGTGTTTTTTGATATTATGTCTGGAATATTTGGTTCGTTAGATTTTATGAAACATTATGTGATTGTCTGTGGCGATTTTAATGTAAGATTTGGTAATGACGATGCAAAGGCTACATACCTTTGCGATTTTATGACTGGCTATGGCCTAAAAAAGCACGTTGACTTCCCCACACGTGGAGATAATTGTCTAGACAACGCCTTCAGTAATTTCAACGAAGGGTCAGTTTTTGCAGATCCTGTTAAAACGGGATTCTCAGACCACAGGGGCTTTCAAATTCAGTTTTCAACTAATGAACACCATACTGCTACTGTCGATAGAAAAATTATTCGACCGATTACTCCCGTTGGGAAATGTCAACTGTATAGATTTTTAGAGTGCATTGATTGGAATTATATATGTTCAGCGGATGAAGGCGTGAATTATAGGTTCAGCGAGTTTATTCGAGCCATATCTGCTGGCTGTGCAGAGTATTTTCCTAGTAAGACCGTACGGATTCATAAACGTAACAATAGACTCAGATGGTTCAATAGCGATCTGAGAAGGTTGAGAAATTTGATCTTGTTATTCGATGATCTGTTTAAGCAAACCGGTTTGGGATGTCATCTGGCTACCAAAAATAAGCTAAGGGGACATTACAGACAGGCTATAAAAAATGCAAAATTAGCTGCTAATGATAACTTTCTCAGATCAGCTCGGAATCCAGTAAAATCATCCTGGCAGATTATAAATGAGGGTCGAACACGTAGAAACAGTAACTGTGACAAAAGCTATGTCTTATCTCCTAGTAATTTCAATTCATATTTTGCCAGCATTGCGGATAAAATTGCGAATGAATTACCCAATTCGAATGTTGATCCTATAACAATGATGTGTGAATCCAGTAAATGTATTCCTTCAAATGCGGAATACTTTAAATTTGATGAGGTGTCTTGTATTGTAGTTAGAGATACTATTGATAGCCTTAAGTCAGGTAATGTGATGGATGTGGATGGTCTCAGTGTTAACATCATAAAATATATTAAAGATATAATTATCTTGCCTCTTACGAAATTAATTAATCAAAGCATCAGAGAGGGCGTTTTTCCTAATGTCTTGAAGAGGGCTGTGGTCATCCCAATTCATAAAAAAGGGTCAACCGACGACCCCGGAAATTTTAGACCTATCGCAATTCTTTCCGTTTTTTCCAAGATATTAGAACGAATTTTGAAACATCAATTGACAAAATATTTCGAACTATCAAATTATTTCACGAGTAGTCAGTTCGGTTTTCGCAGGGGTCGCGGCACAGTTAATGCTGTGATTGAGATGATAGATCACATTCTGAATAATTTCGAGAACGGAAAATTTACACACGTTAATTTTCTTGATTTGAGCAAAGCGTTCGATTGCGTTGATCACGTTACTCTGATACGTAAGCTGTATCTGTATAATCTGCACCCAGTTAGCATAAGACTTCTTACATCGTTCCTGACCCAGAGGGAGCAGACAGTAAGGTTGAATAATCAGAATTCTCCATTTCTACCTGTCAACAGGGGTGTGCCTCAAGGTTCAGTCTTGGGACCACTATTATTCCTGATTTTTATAAACGACCTTCCTGAATACATGAATGCGTCTTCTTCTTCGTCCTCTGCCTCTGTTCTCTTTGCTGACGATACAACGATTTTGAACTCTGACCATGATTTGGACGCCACTATTAGAGATGGAGTTAGAGCTGTCGAGTCTGTAAATTGTTGGTTCATTTCTAATGGACTCCAGCTCAATGTTGATAAGTCAGCATCTATGCTCTTTACAACGCGTCCTACAAACTCTGCGAATCTGGAGGACTACTGTAATCAGGTTAAATATCTAGGTTTACACATCGATAATAAGCTGAGATTTAGGACTCATGGAGAGATGGTGTGCAAGAGGTTATGCTCGGCCATATTCGTTCTTCGCAATTTGAAAGCCACAGTGTCTACACCCACACTTCTGATGGCTTTTCATGCTCTGTTTCAGTCCCATCTGAACTATGCACTCATAGTTTGGGGCCACCTCAATATTCGGCATCACATCTTTAGATTGCAGCGGAGGGCGGTCAGGATTATTGCTGGGTTGGGATACAGGGATGACTGCAGGCCTTCTTTCACAGAACTGAAGATATTGACCCTGCCTTCAATGTTTATATATCAGTGTTTGTGTTATGTACGAAAAAATCCTCACTGTTTCCATGATAACGCAGCCCATCCATATGCCACTAGATTTAAGCATGATTTAGGAATAGAAAGTCATCGACTTGCATCATCTGTCACTGGTGCAAGATTTTATGGCATAAAGTTCTTCAACAAACTATCTGAAGACTGTAAGGATCTTCAGATTTCGATATTTGCCAACAGACTAAAATTATATTTAATTTCTAAAGCTTGTTACAGTATAGATGAATACCTGGAACAGCGGCATGTCGATTTCTGAACGGTTATAAATTTTTTGTCATGGAAAAATTAACGTAGTTAGGTGGTTATGTATATGGACGCGTGTAAGAATATTGTACATTCAAGACACTAAATAAACTATTCTATTCTATTCTATTCTACCACACAATACCTAAAATCTTTAATATTCTAATCCACCCCATTCAGTTAATACACACTGCGATTAGGTTTTTATTTTATGAAACTCGCTGTTTCTAAAATGTTGTAGCATCTTTTGCGGTAAAGTCGCAAAATTATTTTGATATTAAATAAATAAAACAATGAATTGTAGAGTATTAATTGCACTGCGTGGAATCACCTGAAGAAACCTGAAAGGACTCTACCGTAGAATACCTAATTACTCATCGTCTCATAGTTCGTGTCATTACTGCAACTTTTACATACGATTTTACTTTTGTACTTCAATAAGTTCTTACGGAGTATAAATATTGAAGGGGGAAAATGACAAACAGTTAATAATATTATTATGTTACTTGACGGACTATGGGAATGGAGTTGACTGATAGTATGACACTGTTGACAATATAAATACCTGATCCGGGCGTATGCAAAGAACCTAGGTTAGTGCAATAAAAAATGGAGTGAGTCCAGTGCGCACCAAAAACGCCAGTAGAAAACACTATTAGGCCCATTCTACACGAGCCAAAAAAAACGAGACCGTTTGCCTGCGAGCGACACGCGTGTGTCACAGAACCACAGAGTGTTAATTGGGCATACTATACGGGCAACTTTGCGGTCGCGTGTGGACGCGTTCGTAGGCGTGCCGGCGTTTTGAACGCAAGAGGTTGCGTAAAAGTCGCGCGCCGGAGACCGGCGTGTCATTCTACATGTAGCAACTTGCAAGCGTCTGGCTGGCCGAGCCGATTTGCCCTTTATTACTTACTAGTCCACGACTAGTAGTGCAGACATTGTTGTGATTGGTGCCTTTGCAAATAAGATGTTTTACACTGAACGATTTATTTTTATTAACTCCAAAGTTCGTCAAATGTCTTTACAGACATCCGGTAGTAGTGAAAAGACTTCTCAGGATGTCTCCGATGTTCTGCGATGCTGAGATGAAACACCACTAAGGTCAGGCGATTAGCACCAACCGGGCGTACCCATCAACGTCTTTTTTTTACGTTTTTTGCCAACAAACTTAATGACGTTAATTGGTGAACAGCGATACACCCAACTTGTACGAGATCCATAGCGAATATGAGGCGTTTTGTCGCTAGTCTAGAATGGGTCGCGTTTTTGTGGCTCGTGTAGAATGGGCCTTAGAAGGTTACGTCAACTTTCCCGGGAACCGCAACCCGACCAAAAACACGGGTTATGAAAGTTCGCACTCAGTGCAAAAGAGCAGGTCAGAAACTGAACCGAAATAGTATATTACATTACTAGCGTGGAAAGTGACCCATTTCACACGAGTGGGAGATTGGTACGACAATCTCACGAGTGTGAAATGACACTTTCCACACAAGTAATGTACACTATTTTTCCTATGATCACAGATTGATGCACAGTTAATTTTTTTTTTAATACTTTTATTTGAAAATTTTACAAAAGAAACTAATGATTGAATTATAACTTAGTCATATTATTATTAGGTAACGGTGTTATTAGTAGGTAAAGGTATACGGAATTCAATCGTATAATGAAGTTTGCAACAACAGGAGAGATTTCTCTTTGTTATTTATCTGATGTACATTTTGTATATCGAGTAGGTATACCTATAACAATAAGATGAGCACCATCATTATGAGTGTGTGCTTGAATGATAAACTTTTAGATTTTAATGTTTTGCGTCTGCATCAATAAACGTATTACTTGAAAAACCGTAAAATACTAGCAAGTAGTAAAATTCTATAAGAGATAGAAGTTCAATAAAGTTGACAATACCTTATGCATAGCTGCTGTATTGTGGGCTGCCTAAATTACGGGGTATTAACTAACTTATTAACCAATCATATCATCCGCGGGTGATATTTTACTTTTCATCTCTAGAGTGATATTTGTAATTTTCTAAGTTAGTGTGCTATTTGTAATTTTCGCAGGTGGTCGTCGGAAAATAATATTCTGTGATTGTGCAACCCGATTTTGACAGCCGAACACAACTCTTATATGCACTCAGTTGAAAAATGCGCAATGGGGCAGCCAGTCGAAAACACTATAAGATTTCGACATACTAGAGTAGTTGTTACTTGCAATCTAGTGACAAGCTTATCGCATTGGCAATCTTAAATGGTAACATTTTAAGCATTTGGGGATTAACTCTTTAGATGGCGTTCTAACTTTAAGTACATCATGTTTAAAAACATGTGTTGGAAAATGGTAGCCGTGATCCCTCGGCGTGTTCTGTGAAAAAAAGTTCCTGATAACATGGGTCTGCAAACCAACCATTCTCGAGATATAGGGTGTAAAACAAAATTAAGTTTTTTGACGAATTCTCAGGAACCCTTTCATATGTAAAACTGAATTTTTATTTTATTTTTTTATTTTATTCGCTTTAGCAGGTAAAAAATTACTTTATATGAAATGTTTTTTATCGGAGAAAAAGATAAGTTAGCAGGGAAAAAAATTTGTACTTCTTTTCTCGATATGGCTGCTTGTATCTATACACTTGCTTGTGTGGTGGCCGACCCAAACATCAGTATACGAGAAACTGCAAATCCTATCCCGATCTAAAGCTTAATAATCTCGATCTTTTTGAGTTCTAAATAAGTCTATTTCATATGGCAGTAGCGGAGATTTTGAAGTTGCTTGAAATTTCTTTGCCCCTAATTTCTACGACACTGGGCAAAATGGCAATGTGGAAACACATTTTAAACTGTTAATATTTTCTACATAAAAAACGTACTCTCGGTGAAACGCTGTAATAAAAAACGGAAAAAAAATATTTTTTTTGACACGCTACCTATATCTCGAAAAAGTTACGTTTAGAAATGTTTTAAGCCAACCCATTTCTCTTTTTCCCACAGCCTCTAAAGCTTTTTGCATATATTATCCGACTCACTACCATTCCCTTTTTGCGTTTTCCTTTTTAAGAATAAAACATCTGAAACAAAATCACTATTTGTACCTACCTCAAAAAAATTGGTCGAGTAAGATGATATAGTAATTCATTTTAACCGCCACTGTAATATGCCATCGTGCTCTTCTTGTGATTATGTACAATTTCTGCAAACAATAAAAAAAAATTTATTTTTATTTTTTATTAAAATTAACGTGTCTTAACAGCTTTGGTCATTGACACAGATACAATGGGTGTTACATCGGTAAGGGTACTTATTCGGTAGCGTATTACAGTAGACTCTATTTAAACATTTACATTATAACTGTTTTTGCATAGTGACGGCGCGCTATATTTGATGATACATCTGTATGTCCCTGAGACAGTCGATCAGGTGTTGTAGCTGTTGCGATAGACTGAGGATATCTTTCAGGCTTGCTTTTAATTGGTGGGTTTGTCTCTCCTCTGTGTAATAAGGGCATTCTATGAGAATGAGCTTCATCGTGAGAATTCTATCGCATTTTGCACATGAAGGTGGGTTTCTGCGGTTATGAGACGTTTGTGCGTGATTCGAGTGTGACCAATTCGGAGTCTATGGATAATTATTTTGTCCCATCTTGTGAAAGTAGCTGGTAAATCAAAGGGTTCTATGGAGGGCTTGTTCTCATATAATTTGGGGCGTATTCTGTTCCAATGGTTTTGCCAGGAGTTTCTTGTCGTTTTTGAAAAGTATGATTTTAGATCCCTGTGTATTTGTAGTCTCTCAGGGAATTTTGGTGATGATGTCGCTTCTTTTGCAGCTTGATCAGCTTTATCAGCTTTTTCATTGCCCGGTATGCCCATGTGAGATGGAATCCATATCAGAGTTGTGTATGTACCCATAGTCCTTAGTCGGTTATAAGTATCGTGTATCTTTTGCACTAGAGGATGTTGTGTATACATCTGCTTGATGGAGTAGATGGAAGAGAATAAGTCGGTGCATATTGCTACATGTTTATATTCTGAGGTTACAGAGTTCATGGCTTCATAGATAGCAAATAGTTCGCCAGTGTGAACACTTGTGGAGGCTGGTAGGGTTCTTTCTATTATGGTGTGTTGGGTGGTAGTCACTGCGTATCCAACGTTTGACTCACCCTTAGAAGCATCTATGTAGAGGATCTTGTCTAGTGGAGAGTTATTAATGGTGGTGGTGGTGGTGGTGATATGACCTCAGGGTTAATGAAACCCCATTAGTCACAGACTTTTGTATTTGGATGTAACAATGTCACAGAGGTTGCAGTTAAAGCATCATTCATTACAAAGTACAAAGTATACAAAAAGATTACATCCCTATCCTAAATTGAACAATTATTCCACTTTCCTTTTCTTACATTTTTTAGATTACTTACTATTTTTTTTTTTTATATATACTCTATTTTTTATCATTTTTTTTATATTCTATTTTTTTATCATTTTTTTTTTATATACTCTATTTTTTTATCATTTTTTTTTTTTTTTTAATATTTATACTCAATTTTTTTTTTTTATTATTTTTTTTTTTTATTTTTATTTTTTTTTTATTTTTTTTTTATTTTTATTTTTTTTATTTATTTTTTTTTTTTTTTTCGGTTTCATTTACAATACATATCCATACCTGTATGCAAAAGACATAAGTATTCGCTTTAACATTATAAATTTAAGTTTATTTCCCTGCAGAAGTTATATAAGGCTGCCAGTATGCATCGTTTCTTCGTCAAGAATAAGTTCACCAAGGTGAGTGGCATCTGTCTTGAAATCTCTTTGCTGATACTGTTTATTAGCTTTTCTCGTGCTTGGTCGTTATTTGGGCATGTGAAAATGATGTGGTCTAGGTCTGCCCTCACCCCCTGGTTACATCCATAATTAGGGTCCGGGACCACCCCTATTTTAAAAAGATGACCTGGGAAACGGCCGTGGTTTGTCCTCATTCTTAGCATAGTAGTACTGAATTCTCTACTGTGATGTTGGTATATTCGTAGATCTTCGTTGGTTGGAAGGTTTGGGTGCATAACTGTATACGGGTTGTTAGTATTAGCGCAGTATAAGCGCCATTCCAATCTCCAAGCGTCTTGACTTTTACACTTAATGTCTGCGAATAGGTCACTATATTCAAGTTTGCGAGATATTTCATCTGGATTTTCGATACTTTCCTTGGCCAATCTATCGACGATTTCATTACCGTGAATACCCGAGTGCCCTTTCACCCATACAAAGACTACTCTTCGGTTTTCCGGTAGTTTTGATAGAATTCTGTATACAGTTTTATTTTTGCCCCTTCCTTTGTATGCTGATTGAATACTGTATAACGCTGCCAATGAGTCTGACAAAATAACTGCTCCATGATTATCGCTGTTGACAAACCATTCTAAGGCCATTTCTATTGCTGTTAGTTCTGCAGTATATAATGGAGGATTCTCTGGGTAGCTTTATCTTCTTCGAGGTTTGAGTGTCTGGAATGAAGTAGGCACAACCTGTTCCTGCGTCGTTTTTTGAGCCGTCGGTATATATTTGTATCAGGCCGTCGTATTTATGAAGAATTTCTTTGTAGGTGTTAATCACGACCATTTGATGCGTATTCTGTTCTATTGGTGGTCTTATGCACTTGATCGTGCAGTATAGTTTTTCGTAAGGGATATCATAATACGGCATTTTATCTGATTTGTCTATGCGATCTGCGAATGGCATTATGTCTTCATACGCTTCTGTTAATGGTGGGTTTACCTTGCAGTTCCAATATTTGTTGTCCAGGGTTTCCGTAAATACATATTGAACTTTTTTCATTAGCTCCGGAAATGTTGCGTTGACTTTTAAAATGTATTTGCCTGCCAGATATCTTGCTCTTATTTTCAGTGGTGGTTCCTTCGACTCTGCGTAAACGATTTCATTGGAGTTAGATTTCATAGCTCCGATACAGGTCTTCAGCGCTTTGTTTTGAACGGTTTGGAGCTTTCTCATGTTAGTTTTTGAGGAGCTAAGGTAGAATATTATACCGTAGTCTATGATTGCTCGAATGTATGCCCTATAAAACATGAGCGCCGTGTCTCTGTCTGCACCCCATTTCGCATGGACGCTTAATTATTAATGTTATTAATGATTTGTAGGAATGCTTGAATGCTTGGTTGAGAAACTAGTTTGAGGTTCCATATGTTTCGGATAGATGTTGAGAGTGGTGTCGGTTTTTGGCAGTAGTTGGGTCCAAGGGGCGGTAGATGGTATCGGAGTTGTGGTTGTTGATAAGAGATCAATGCCTTGGAGTAAAGGAGACAGCATTTGTGGTAGCGGCGGAGTTCTGGGGAGTGTGTTTGCAGGTGGCTTCAATGCTTCCAGTAAGGAATGTACGGGATTTCGTGGGTTGGCTGAGATTCTGGTAAAATAGGCGAGGAGAAGTTGTCTGCTTCTTAGTGGTGGTTCATTCAGTTCACAGTGTAGACTTTCGCTAGGACTGGTTCTGAAAGCTCCTAAACAGATTCTGAGTGATGTATTGTGTATCGTATCGAGAGATCTTAGATCAGATTTTGCTGCAGACATGTATATGGAACTACCGTAGTCTAATCTTGAGCGAATGAGTGATCGGTATATCTTCTATACCTTTTAAATCAATACTAAATTGAAAACTTTTTGTAGCTATTACGTAGTTTGCATTGATGTTGTCCTGCTAACGACTTAAAAATACCATAAAAAGTAATATTTAGTGGCTAAATATTGTTGTAAAAAATGTTATTTACAATGGAAGTCATTGACAACTTACAACAAACTATTGCCCTTGAATCCTAGTAAGGTAGTAACTTCTCGCACATACTCAGGACAGAGTTGCCAATACTGACGAATAATAATGATAACCAGGGACTTTTATGGGCGTTAGAATTCTTGTCACAGTCATAAACCTTCTTCCACGTAAATTGTGTATTTTTATACGTTGATTTAATTTTGAATATTATCTTGATTGCATATAACAAGAAGTATTATCTTTGCGTAAAATTCAAAATTATAAGCAAGGACAGCAGGTGCATTCCCGTCCCTTCTCCTACCACCATCTCCCAGTTTTCACGAAAAAAGCGTTCATATGTCTAGGCGCAATATGCACTTTCTTCCCTACCAGCTTCGAAGAAGTCAACATCGGTAGTGAAATCTCGCTCATTTTAAGTCGGTGTACATTATGGCCCTTCGTGAATATTACTCAAACTCAAACTAAATCTCTCGACTCTTATCTCGTTAACCGGTAATTAAAGTGATTCACCCTTATCGAATGCAGCAACTGCAAGCAGCTATTTCAAGTGACTGGCACCTCACTCTCCAAGGTAATTGCATTATTTTATACTGCCTTGCTTTGGTCTCATTCATTTATTTAAAAAAAAAAAAAAAACATACAAATGTAGTTGTCTACTCTAGAAATTTCACTTCAATTCCTTTAAGATACGCTCATAAAATTTTTATAGAAATTTAGTAGTTTATACTTGCCTACGCTACTGATTTTACTAACGGAAAATTGAAAAAAAAATTACACCGGCGTAAAATTCGCTGAAAACGGTCCGGCAGTCCTTTTTATTTAATTTTTGAGTTTTTTCTATCCCGCATATACAGAGGTTAAAAATTTAATGCTGCAGCGGCATGTTGAAAATGTAAAGTTTGAAATCTTAGAGAAATAAACATCAAATAAAAAAATTTGTATAACTCCGCCATTTCAAATAATTATTTCCTGAAAATTTATACGGTTGAAGGCGTATAAAATTTGTTTTATACTCTTTGTACATTTATCTACTCTAAAAAATTTGGATCGATTCCTTCAAAAGTGTGCGCATAAATTGTTATAGAAAATTATCAGTTTTTCTCCTTTTACTCGCTCCAACTCGTACCAACTGGCCACTGGCTAATTAATAGAAAAAGTTATTTTTTGCCACTAACGTAAAGTTCTAAAAACTCGTACCAAAATTTATCACGGGGAATTTCGCCTCTTTTCTGTCTTCAATCAAAGCGAACCAACGACCATGACTTGTCCCCTCGAGCTCTGCAAAAAAAACAACCTAACTTTTGAAAGTATATGTACTTCTATTATAATATTAAAGAAGTGAACATTGAAAAACTCTTTAATTAATTGCGTAATTAAGCACCTAATCTGTAGTTAGATAACTTCCAGTCGTTCACACATCCCACGTTTCCAACATTTTCAGTTAAGTGGATTCAAGCATCACGTCAAGGTAATCCGACACACACGTTCAGGATGTGTCCCTTGATCCCCCTGTACGGCTTGGAGCAGCAGATATCGAGCAACAAACAGGGAAAGCAATTAGAGTTCTTAGAGCATGCCCACACGTCTCGTATAAAATCATGCCTGACACTCTGCGAACCGGATATTCAGGAATTAGTGGTATGAGACTAAAGCGGCAACGTTTGATCAAGGCTCTAGTTTTTATTACCAAACTAGTAGTGCCTTTACTGCATTTATCTTTAATTTAATCGAAAATTCGTACCCAGAATAATATGCGTACAACGAGGTCAGGCTCTAGAGAATAGAGCGCTCCAGTATGCACGAGTCGACTAGTTTAGCAAATAACTTCACAAGTAGTTTTCCGAGTTTATAAAATTTGCAGATTACCCGCGGCAAAACCAAAAACTCTCCCATGCGTTCGCGGCGCGTTTAAAAGGCCGCGCGAGCATGTAGGATTCCCATGTAGATCATAGATTAAGGCTCATACGGAACCATTGAGGGCCCGGATATTGCCGGGATTTTGTAAACTTAGAGCTTAAGTACATAATTGGGTATTTATAATCCTCTTATCGTCGGTAAAAGTTACAAGATTCTCTGGCAGAGAAGCGCCGCTTGAATATAAATTAGATGATTTCAGGGTACGAGAGTTTATCCAACGATTTACCAAGAACACGATCAGTTATGTCTTTTTAAAATTTAAAATCTTATTATGGATCGACGTGACTAATACTAAAAGACAATCGTTTAAATCTCTTTTTTTATTATTTCCTAAGGAAGAGAAAATGGCTTCAGAAAAATTAAAGTAAAACCATGCGAGGGTAACAGAGAAATGTGAAACCAAATCTATATTCACGGATGAATCACCACCCATACGTCTACCTCGATTATTTTGTAGCAGGAGAAGGTAAAAGCCAGGATCACTTAAATGCCATCATTTCATGCAAATCATTTTCCAATTCTCTGTTCCTTCAGGCACTGCGGTTTCAGTTACCTCTACTTTTATAGGTTTTCGATATTCCTTTCGCACAGCAATTACACCTTATTTTTGGAACGTTTCGGTTTATAAGTTGCAGCCATTACATTTTTCGATAAAGGAATCGCAAACAGACAAGAATAAAATAAATAATAATAGGACCTACCTATTTGCTTGGTTTTCATTTTTCAGCCCTTTTACGAGTATCTGAGTTTCTGCTCGACTCCAATCGACTGCTGTTTATTGAAGGAGCTAACCAAAAAATACGAGATGAAATAATCCAAAATATGCGTAGATAAAAATCGAGTACTATCTGGCGCATGTCGTTTCTAAGAATGCCAGAAGAAAGCAGAGGATGCAAGATACATACTAAGAGATCCAAGGTCACTGAGATGGAGATCCCTGTCTCAAACCTTAAAGTTGCCTCGGTTACAGAGAAAAATGGGGAAAAGATTAAGCTAAAAAACCATATGCTTTACAGGCGGCTTCAAGAATAATAATGGTTACATTGAAGCGAGAGTAAGCTTGGCAGGACGGGAACTGGGCGGATCGTATCCCAAAAGGCCAAGCCTGAGTGGACAAGAGCGGAGCGATACAAAACAAGTACCTAAAAAATCAGGGCTCAATAAGCAAGGAGAAGAATAATTTTTAGCTATTTTTTATTTTTATTTTTTCCTTTGAGGGCCGTCCGATTCAGGATCGCCGTGAGTACCTCAGCCTCATGGGCTTATTGTGCGTACCCCCTTTGCTTCAAATCACCAATTCCGTCAGTCTGATTCCCTGTACTAGTTTGTACGTCCCCATCACTGGATGACTGTCAGATTCTTCCGGACTCATTTTTAGCTGTCCGCATATTTCCTGTCTTCTGCGATCCAGAGCTTCGCATTCGCAAAGAACATGCTTAGCTGTCTTTTTGGCCTTACTGAATTCTCTTCAGTTCAGGTCTCGCCGATAGTCACCCGACACCCGACGACAACGACAACGCGACAACACGACAAAATTGCGGGGGCATTTCACCCTGAGTCTGGTTCCCACTTGTACGACACCCGACGACGTTTCCATTTATCATATATACTAGATCCCAGTCCCTTGACCGGTCTTTGACCTGTCGGTATAACAGGGTGTTCCCATGATTCTTACCTCAAAGTTTTTGCCTCTTCCATTATAATTATATGAAATTATAGAAGGGGGGGGGGGGTCTAGAAGGACTCCAATTGCTACGATTGGAGTTGTTTTCATTGCCCTTGTTATTCCAAAGCATACAAGTCTTTGCATTATGTTAGCTTGTTTATTGCGGTGATTTGTTGCATCTTTGTTCATTATACCAGAGATGCATATCTCAGCATCGGTCTAGTTACTCTAGTGTACGCCATATGTTGTTTTAGTCCCCATGTTTTACTATAAGTTAGTCTGATCATCATGACTGCGGTCTCAGCTCTTTTCTAAATTCTGTCTATCTATTGGTTCCAGGTGAGTTTTGCGTCTAAGTTTACCCCCAAGATACTTCACCTCTCGCGATATTTGTACATTCGGTATATATTCGGCGATTTTCCTTTCGGTTAGTGAACGCTATGATGGTTGATTTGGTGAGACTTATATTTAATCATTTTCCATCTGTCTATTTGGTTACGACATTTAGGGCTCTTTGCATGCACGGCTTTATTATGTCGTTGAATTTACCTTGAATTTGTATTACATCATTTTAGGCATTACAGTTTAGGTCATCATCATATCCTATAGTCTCGGTTCCCTCTTGGACCAGAAACTTTAGTAGCTCATCCATGACAAGGTTGCATATAAAGGGAGATAGTACCTACACTCGCCTGTGGGCTCCCCCTCGCCACCTGAGTCACTATGGTCTCTCCCAATAGGGATTCAAACGCACCTTCTATGTGCGAAAAGGCACTTAACTGTACTTCTTTGTCACTTATGGTCTATTCAGCCTTTTCCAGCAAATTCTTAGCTATGCAAGGAGGCAACCAATCAAGAGAAGTGATTATACTGCAGAGTATGATGATTACGCCACATGAAAACTTTATTCAATACGCAAGACTAACTTAAAAATTAGACTTACAATTCATGACAGAAAATAAGACTGTTGTGTGCAAAATAAACTCCAAACTAGGCTGTATAAGACAAATATCGATACAAAATATCGATACATGACCAAAATAGTGTTACTACTCAATTAGTAAGATTTCCTGCAAAAGAGGATTTCCTGCATTCAGGTAGCAGATCAGCGTCAATATGACGTCATTTTTTGATGTTCTACGATGTCGAGTAACAAATTTGATAGCGTGAAAATGACGTCGTTATGACGTCATTTACACGTTATCAATCCACGTAAAAATCAAGGAAAAACATGACGGTAAAGCTACCATATCTAAAACGTCAAATCGGCCTGAAAGAACGCAATTTGGGACGAAACCTTTAGATAAACACAGCCTGCTGCAGGAGTGAATTACTGCAATTTGTCTCTTATGCATGAGCAGGAGCTTTTGCACAATAATTATTGTCGAGTTAAAAATAAAAATATTACAATAAGTTCTCATTCCATGATTGTCAAATAATTGTTGCTCCGGTCTCAGTTCATTATTTGACCTGTTTAAGGATTAAAATATATGTATAAATATTATCTAATTTCGTATAGGTAGCAAATTTCACTTGAGTTTGACGTCAAAAACACATCACTTACGGCGACGTCGTAAAATGGTAGGCAATTTACGTTTTTTGAGGTCTATTATTGGTCGTCTTTAATTACGTGAGATATCGGGTTACTTAAAGGACGTGTTTTCGACGGCACTTATAGGCTTCTGTTGTCAGCGACCAATGAACACCAAATTATGGCGTTAAAATCATGTGTCTCCGGTACGTGGGGACGATTACCATAGACTCAAGATCAAGTTTAACTGTGCAAGACTAAAACAACGACTCGGCTATGAACAAAAGCAATACCGAGATTAGGAGTATCCACACCATTGACCCAAACCAACATTAAGTCAGACAGATAAAGTTGTTAATGAACGCGAAGTAAAATTTTGAAAAATCTCTCGAGGGCTCCCTCGTTATTCTACAGAATAAAATAGGTATACTGAGAAATGCGGTCTCGTTTGTTTACAATTAATTATTTACTAAATTGGAAGCTCTGCAGATAGGTACACATTCAATGGATACATTATCAGTTTCAGATGTTATCCCAAACTCACATAGGCTACTTCAGACTCTAGGGCCTCAGCAGAGACTCGTTTACCGTGTATATTGATCGTGCCTGCAAGATTTGACAATGCGAAATGTGGAACAGTCACCTGTGTCTGCCATTATGCTTACTAATCCTCACCAGCTTTTATATTAGTATTTATTTTGTATATTAATTTTTACATTATAGCTGTTAATATAAATGTAAGTGGTTCAGTCTTATAGACACCAAAATAAATTATTGACGAATCTGTAAAACTCCTTCAATGGATACTAATTAGATGTCAAGTTATAATCTATCACAACTTCAGAGTCCATTCATTGCCCCTCGATGAACGCAAGCCACTCGGAGACCAAAGTCTTGTCCTTCGAAGAGCTATTTCCGCTTCCATTCACATTTAACAAGAGCATTGATGAATGGAACGAGTGATGAAATAATAATATGAAGTACCTACTAAATTTTCTCTTCTCTCTTCGTCTTCTTGAAAATAGAGTGCGGGTCGGCCATGCCGATGACAAATTCCAATGTAATTTTCAATTTTGTTTGGTCAATTTCGGAATTTACCATGTTCTCACTGTACTATCTTCATAATTGGGATTGTCTTTTTTTTGGTATTCTGAAATCAATATTGTATCGTTACAAAAATATAAAGTATGTTCCATATTAGCTGCGAGTGTAGATAAATATTTCAGCTATCAAATACGTCAAAGAAGTAGAACTAAACTTGTTATCAGTTTGTTCGTTTTTCGGCGGATTCCCGGCAGCGGTTTGCCGGGTCTGAGAAGTTATCTATCTGATGTCAAACTCTTTCTCTAAGTACTATATATTATGGTTTTAGTTTGTTTATTGTCTCGTGTCGGTGCTCGCCACAGATTTCAAAGAGGTTGTTTACTCTGTCGACTTGACGCGATGAAGCCAGCAATCCGGGACCTGATATCGGAAACTTATCTGCTCGGGTTCGGGATTCCGGAATTTAGGGACGTCTTAGTATTCTACGTAACCCTTCTTTGTGCGTATATTTCTCTGACACGTCGTCGGATATTCGCTCATGTAATATGAATTCATTATTTCTTTCAACTTCATAAAGTTTAATGTAAGATATTATAACGAGACAACACTCGCGAACAATTCTAGATTTGTATTTCTTGTACCTACTGGTTTACCTTTTTACAACATGTATCATGACTCAGATATCTTATAATGTCACCTTCGCGACAGTCCCGGTGACATGACAGGAGTGACACACCGCCAGGCAAGTGCAAGAGAGTCTACCAAATTACAGAATGGTTCCGCATTCTACGCATGTTTAAGATTGAACTTTAGTTCTCCGTGAGCTATCACACATTTCTATACACCACGGCCAACGGATATAAAAAGAGGAGCTGTCGGCACTCTATGAGTCAGTCGAATCTTGAATGTGAGTAAGAGCTGAAGTATCACAGAGTGTGGAAGACACTCAGTTGTCAGTTGTAGCCAGTGGTATTGTTTAGTGAATTATGAAATGTGAATAAGAAGACAGAGTGAAGTATAACGGTGAAAGAGGATTAGTTGTGTAATATCTGAGTGGAAAAAAGAGGACAACTGATTATTTAAATTTAAAGGTTATAAGTTGTATTTGTGTTGGAGAATAAAGACTTTTGCAGACTTTAATATTTATTTTAATAAGTGTGAAACCCGTAACAATATGTATAATAGTAGAAAATTTACTGTGTTATACAAGTAGTATAAGGTACTATTAAATTGGCAATGGGTAGGACTCCAAACTGATTTTAACTAAAACTTTATATCTATTTAAAAAAAAGTTAATAAAAGAGTTACTAGCGTATTCTTTAATAAAAATATAAGTAATGATCCTACTGAATTGCGTATACTGGCAAATGCTGATGAGAATTATTAAGTCAACCGTGAATTTAAAGTATACGCTGACGAGATTGGCGACAGTACCAAGTCCCAGACGCAATGAGAGCAGATTATTTCTTTAAGCCCAAAGAGCATTCGATAATATAATCCATGTTATGATCTCTGATGAATAAGGGTTATCTTTGAACTTTGACAGTAGGTACACACCGGCAAGCTGGGAAAGCTACAGCTGTTAAATTTTGAGGTTTTAGTAACTATTATTACTGTCGGGCAAATTATCGGATAAAGCATGATGGTATTTCATCGCGCAGCATGTGACGTCAGTCAGGCGATAGTTACATGCGATTCGACAGTAATAATAATGTTAAATCGCGATACACAGGTGTTACTAAATGATAGGCCGAAATTTCAAGGACGCGTTCCTGAACCAAATTCAACTAGAAAAGTTCATATAAACATGTGTGTCCTGAGGTGTCTGGTTTTCAAGGTACAGGGTGTCAAAGTAAATTTTCCTTATTCCCTTCTTGAAAAAAAAAACACTTAGAGCATCAGCAGATCCACCTTGGTATGTCCGCAACCACACACCATGATCTTCGAATACCACTCATCAGAGATGAAATTCAAAACGTCGCAACCAGATACAGCAACCAAACAGTAAACCATCAGAATAGACTAGTTGAGCAGATCTATGACAATGATCCTGAAGTAAGAAGACTCCTCAGAACCTGGCCACAAGACCTCCTATACAGCACTAAGCACTGTGATTGTGTACCTTAGGGCGAGGCATCCATGGATGCCCCCTTCCAAGTCTCCCACATTTATCATATTTACGTAATGCTCCGAATGGATGTAGATTGTAAACCTAAGTACCAAATAAAAAAAAAATTAAGTTCGAGCACTCTTATTGGAAAAATATATTGACACTATTCTATGTTCTCATATCAAATAGATAATATAAATCCTATACAGTATTATGAATAGTTGACAAAGCAGAAGCTATCAATGAGTGAACAGCAAATTAGGGAGTGAATTAGAAACTTAACAAGAAAACTATCCCATTTAAACAAGCAGCAACAATGAACTTTAATATCAAAATCTATTTCTCCACGAATTCCAGCCATGTTTCGGTAACATCGAAAAGTGAACAGTTCGTATGCTAACCGGGAACCGGCAGTCGTAGGGTCCCAGCCACAATCGAACCCCTCTAAAATTTAATTTAATCTAAATTGTCAGAAGAGCGCAATTTGGCTCGATAAGCCAGGAATATTTCGCAAGGATCGGGGCACAGGTAGGAAGGACGCAAATGTTCTCGGCTCAGCCGTACAAGCGGATTCCGGGACTTATTCTCCGCTCTCCTGGAATTCCCGTTTTATGCCAGATCGGTACTTTAGATCGCACTCACGCGACCATGGGTGCGCGCTATTTGAGGGAAAGATTACTTGCTTATCTATTCGACGGTTCAGCTATGCGCTATCCCAGATCGGTGGTGAAGATCATGGAGATTCAAGCAGTATATGTACTCCTTTATTTCCTTGATTCTGTATGAAATGCACACAATTTTTTCCTAGATTTAAAACTTGATTGAGGTTTTGCGAATTTTATTCAACGTAATAAAAATAAAAAAAATGAGAACTAGAGTCTTCAGAAGACTCCAAGTTCTCGCAAATGTATCATTTTTAGGATCTCATTATGTATGATGCTGTATAAAGTTTTTCCCTCCCTTTTCAAAGTCAAAATTCTAGAGGAACGATTGGCAACAAGACTGATCAGGTTGGTTATGATGATAGTTATTACCAGAATCGTCACTACAATAGCTACTGAACTAATTTAGGCTAAATCAAGTACTTGACATGTCTTATTTCAAAATCCGAAAAAATATAAACGCAATCTTTAAAAGGTAAAAACCTTCTTGCGCATCAATCGCAGAAATAGTGTATTTTTATGCGATTCAATAATAAATATTTTCTTCCTATTTTTTTTATAATGAATATAATGAAAAAATAATCTGATTTTTTTTTTTGGGAAAACTCCACCTACCTACCAAAAAAAAAAGAATTATATCATCTCGTGGTTTCGAACCCACACCAACAGTTTACTAAACATCGGTGTAATGAACTGAACCACAGTGGGTTTCGAGTTTGTAGTGTTGATCGCGTAGATAGGTATATGTAGTACGTCAGGTACCTATTATACACCCACAAATTTTATTTTTTAAACTGGTCGTATCTTTGTTATTAAAAAACCAATTTGAATACTTTTTTCACCTGCATGTAGGTGATTTAATTGTTGTTGCGTTTGCTCTTCTAATTTTCAGATCCATTCATAATTGAATGTGGAAAAAAATAAAAAAGAAATTGCGAACCCTTTCATTGATTTAATAATTTTATATAAGTGTAAGCTAATTTTGCACAAGCGAAAAACTTTTTTGTTTTTCGTTTAAAGTGCTACATTAATCGAGGCGAATTGAAGCTAAGACATCAAATTATATGTTAAAGCAAAAAAAAAAGGAAAATTACGGTTCAACTTCTTCAAAAATGGACTCATAAACGGTTATAGAATTGACACATTTTCACCCTTTTTCCTACCCACGACACTGGCTTATTAATGGAAAATATGCTAATTTTATTGAATTAACTCAAATTTCCAATAATTTTCTTCAAATCCTGTTAATTTTATTTCAAAGTTTTTTTGCCATCTTGCTCATACAGGGATTCAAAAATAGTCAATTTTCCAAAAAATTAAAATAGCCGCCATTTTGAAACGGCTCGGCCGATTTTGCTCAAGTGCAATACCAGACCACTCCTTGTGGACATCTTACTCTCACAAAAATTTCAGCCCCCTAAATTGAAAACTGTGGCCAGAAACCGTGCCTCAAAGTCCGGATGTATGGATTTTTGAAAGGACACCCTGTAGAAGTAACGTGACTTTTGGAAATTTTTTCAACGAAAATCTAAAGTCATTCCAAAGCTTTACAAGAATCCAAAATTTCGTTCACTAATCTTGAAAGATAAAGCTACAGGAGCGTTTTGAAAATCGAAAAATCGTGATTTTGGAGAAATAAATAAATATATATATAAATATATATATATATATAAATACAATAACAAAGTGGAGCGTTATTCGAGCCAAGTACATATAGTAAAAAGAAGACGTTTGTTTGGGTTCTAGGGCTCATAGATTATATATATATATATCGTGGGCAGGTGAATTTTGGAAAACCACTTTTTCGTAATCTGGGGGTCATGATCGGTGGACATTTGATGAGTTTGGGTGATTTTTGGAAAGTGATGTCTGTTGGAAATGCATCGAAGTAGTTTATTTTATTGTTTTTGATTTGTTTTTGTAATAACTTAGTTACAATTATTATTAGAATTTGATGTAAACAAGTCAGTTTTGAAAATATATTTATAGACGTTTGGAGAGTTTTAGTTTAAATAAAGTACTTTGAAGGTTTATAGAAGCATTATTTAATAGATAATAAGTACTTTATTTATCCACTACATAGAAAACTCAACAACTGGTCCTTCGACAAAAAAAATTACCATCAACCTTGGAAAATGTCTGATCTAGGATTAAGACGAAGTGCAAGAATAGCGAATGGAAAAAATAGTGAGAGGAAATCAAATAGTAGCAAGATGTCAACCTCTAGCACAATGAAAAGAATGCAACTCCAATTAATTCTGGAAGCTGAACAGAAGAATGAAGAAATTGAAAGAGAAAGAGCTGCAAAAGAGGCAGAAGCAAAGAAAAAGGTAGTCAGTGCAGAATTGGCGTTAAGACAAGCTGAATTAGAAGAAGAATTTGATTATGATGCGATTAGCGAATCAAATGTATCAGTAGAAAAATGGGTACAAGAAACAGTAAATAGAGTACAGTGCAATGAAGAATTACCAAAAGAGATTGAAAACCCAGCAGTCAACACAAATTATGACGTACCAATAAATAATGTTGCGAAGTTAAAGGTAAATGATTCAAAAATTGAAAAACCAACTCAAAGCTTGAATGAACAATTGATAAATCATGAAATAAATCTTGAAAAAATACTAAGAAGACAAACAATCGATAAGGAATTACCTTTCTTCTCAGGAAACGTGAAGGAATGGTCAAGTTTCTACAGTCAGTATCAGTACACAAGCGAAATACTTGAACTATCAGAAGTAGAAAACATTTGTAGATTACGAAGGGCTTTAAAAGGTGAAGCAAGAAGATGCGTTGAAGGATTACTCATCTCATCAACGACGAAAGCAACAACAGTTATAAATTTTTTGAAAAATAAATATGGTAGACCCGATATTATTGTCAGAACGCTTATAAATGAAGTGAGAAATATGCAAATCATAAGAAGTAATGATTTTTCAGCATTAATACATTTTTCGGAGACAATTACTAATTTAGTACTTACCCTTGAATCTCTTGAAATGAAGAACTATCTGACGTGTCCACAATTAATGGATGAAGTATTGCAAAAATTGCCATACAATATTCAAGTTTCTTGGGGAAAAAAGGTAGTAATGAAGCAAGGAAATTATACATTGGAAGATTTCAAAGATTTTATAAACTATGAAGCTGAAGCTGGAAGTTATATACAAGCAAATATTCCACAGAGATTTAATAATCATGAAAGATTCAAGAGAACCATGTTGGTTGGACAAAATTATAAAAAAACTGAAAAAATTTGTAATTTATGCATGGAAAATCACGAAATTGATCGATGCAGGAAATTCCTTGGTTTAACAATAAACGAAAGATGGAACTTTATTAAAGATAAGAAGATGTGTTTTTCATGCCTGAGAAGTTTCCATAACATTAAGAATTGTAGATCAAGGAAGAAATGTGATAAAAACAATTGCCAGAAATTCCATCATCCACTTTTACATGGAGAGCACAAAAATTGTGAAGTAATAGATGAAATTAAAGAAGAAGTGACATGTGAACAAGTTCAAAAATATGGGACAAATGAGAACAATCCGAGTCTTCAATTTTTAACATATATCAACAAAAACAGAAGTTATTCTGAAGTATTACTAAAGGTGGCACCAGTGGTAATTAAAGTTAATGATCAGGAAATTGAAATTAATTGTTTATTTGATGAAGGATCCACAGTTTCCTTAATTGATGAAGAATTAGCTAATGATGTCAATCTGAATGGTATAGCCTGCGATCTAGGACTAAGATGGGCAGATAGAAACACTTTCAAAAATATAGAGACAAGAAAAGTTTCATTTCAAATTAGAGGGAAAAGTGAGAATCAATTTCATGTCATGGAAGCATATACAATTAAAGATATGGATTTGCCAGTACAAAGTATTGACATTAAGAAGATGAAAGCTAAGTGGCCTAACTTATCAGATTTTAACGTATGTGCATATGGTAATGTACAACCGAAATTATTAATTGGTCAAGATTATTGGGATCTAATTGCAACTAGACAGCTGGTAGAAGGGCCAAAGAATTCACCAGCTTTATCTTACACAAAATTAGGATGGGTAGTTCATGGAAATGTAAGACAATTTAAAGGAAGATTAGATATTGAAACTACTCTTCATATTAAAGTACAAGAAAATTATTTCGATGAAGAACTACATGATATGGTGAAATCATTTTTTAACACAGAATCTTTAGGATTGAAGTATAAAGAGTCAAAGCAATCTGAAGATGACGAAAAGGCGGAAAGTATTATGAAAACTATAACAAAGAGAAAAGGAATGAGATGGGAAACCGGACTATTGTGGAAAAATGAAGAAGACGTGTTACCGACAAGTAAAAATTTGGCATTTCAAAGATTTCAGTTTTTGGAAAAGAAAATGTTAAAAGATGAAAAATTGGCTCAAGCTTACTTGAATAAAATTGATGAATATTTGGAAAAAGGATATACAAGGAAACTTACTACAGAAGAAGTCAAAGAAACTCCAGAACGAACGTGGTATTTGTCACACTTCGCTGTAGAAAACCCAAATAAACCAGGAAAATTCCGTTTTGTCTTCGATGCGGCAGCAAAAACCGATGGAAAATGCCTTAATGATTTTTTATTGAAGGGTCCTGATTTATATAATTCAATATTGAACATTCTTGTAAAATTTAGAGAAAAGAAAATTGCATTTGCAGCTGATATTAAGGAAATGTTCCTTAGAATTCTAATACGAGAAGAAGATCAAAATGCTCAAAGATATTTTTATAGAAAATCACCAACAGATCATTTAGAAACTTATGTAATGACAGTTATGCTATTTGGCTCAGTTTCATCACCGTTTAGCGCTCAATATGTTAGAAATCTGAATGCTATGGAGTTTACAACAAAGTATCCAGCGGCTGTTCAAGCAATATTACACCAACACTATATGGATGATTACTTAGATAGCGAAGAAACTCCTGAAAAAGCTTCAAAATTAATAAATGAAGTAATAATGATTCACAAGATGGGAGGTTTTGAACTTCGTGGATGGACTTGTAATAACCAAGAAGTACTGAACAAGATACCAAGAGAACTGAGAAGTGTAGAAACAATTAGAGACTCAACTGAGCAAAGAATATTAGGACTTACTTGGAAGCCCAAAGAAGACGTTCTAAGTTTATCACTGAATTTTAATAAAGTAGATCCGAAAATAATTTCAGGAGAAAAAATTCCAACAAAACGGGAATATTTAAGAGTTATGATGTCAATTTTTGATCCATTGGGATTTTTGGGATGTTTTGTTGTAAAGGCGAAAATTTTATTACAAGAGATTTGGAAATCGACCATAAGATGGGATGAGAAAATCACAAGTTCACATTTTAAAAAATGGAAAAAATGGTTAAATGGCTTGTATGAAGTGAAAAAAATTAAGATTCCAAGATGTTACAATTTGAACTATTTATCTGTAAAAGGCATAGAATTGCACATATTTTGTGATGCAAGTGAGCAAGCTTATGCGTCTGTGGCTTACTTCAGATTTGAATTACTGGAAGGAATTCATCTAAGTTTCGTTATGTCAAAGAATCAAATATGCCCTATCAAACCAATGACGATACCCAAAAAAGAATTACAAGCAGCTCTGATGGCAACACGCTTAGCAAAAGCTATTAAAGACTCCCATACTTTAACAATTAACAAAACGATATTTTGGTCTGATTCTAGAGTAGTGCTTTGCTGGCTTCGATCAAATAAAAAATTTTCTCCATTTATAGCAAACAGAATAGGAGAAATATTAGAAAATTCAAATGTCTCAAATTGGAGGTGGGTTCCGTCAAAACTAAATATCGCTGATGAAGCTACTAGAGATGAAAAAGAAACTAATTCGGATAATCTAACTAAATTGTTTCAAGGACCTGCATTTTTATTGTTATCTAGATGCTATTGGCCCGAAGAAGAAATAAATGAAGATGTATTCAAGGATAAAGAAGAAGAAGAAGTTTTTAAAAATATGATACTATTTACTTATGTTAAGGAAGATGCATGTTTACCAGATATTACAAGATTTTCGTCTTATATGAGATTGTTACGATCTACTGCTTATGTGTTAAGATTTATACAAAATATTCAGAAAAAAAAGATAACATCTAATCAAGAAATTCAGTATGAAGAATTGAAGAGTGCTGAAGACGTGTGGTGTTTGAAAGTTCAAAAGGAGTCATTCCCTGAAGAATATAGATTACTTTCAAGGGATAAATTCGTAACAAAGAATAGTTCCATTTATAGTTTATCTAAAATATTATATGAAGGATTAATATGCATAAATGGAAGATTGAATAATTCCACAGAATTAAATCAACAAGTTAGAAAACCTATAATATTACCTAAACATCACAGATTTACTACATTATTAATTGAAAATTACCATAAAAAATACAATCATGCAGGCGTAGAACTTGTATTCAATGAGATTCGACAAAAATTTCGGATACTGCAAGCTAGAAGAGTTATAAGAACTATTATAAATCATTGTTATTTTTGTAAAAGAAGAAAAGCTAAACCACATATTCAAGAAATGGGTAATTTACCTTTGGAAAGAGTTCGACAGCCTCCGAGAGCATTTTGGTATACAGCAATAGATTATTTTGGTCCCATGGACGTCACTATTGGAAGGAGAAAAGAGAAGAAATACGGCGTTCTATTCTCATGTCTTTCCATTAGAGCCGTTCACGTTGAAATAGCTGATTCTTTAAGTACCGATTCTGCAATATTGGCTATTCGCAGATTTATAGCTCGGAGAGGGCAACCATGTACCATGTGGAGCGATAATGGTAGTAATTTAACATCAGCCAATAAAGAAATTAAAGAAGCACTCAAAAATATAAACTCAGATCTTATAGAAAGGAAACTAATAGCAGAAGAGATTCAATGGAAATTTATTCCACCGGCTAGTCCTCACATGGGTGGCGCGTGGGAGAGAATGGTGCAGAGTATCAAAAAAACTCTGAAAATAATATTAAAAGAAAAAAGTCCAAGAGTTGAAGTTCTTCACACATTGCTTCTAGAGGCTGAACAGACAGTAAACAGCAGACCACTGTGCTATGTTTCAAATGATAGTAACGATGGAAGTTTAACACCAAACCATTTCTTAATTGGAACATCTAGTAAAATTAAACCATTTGGAATATTTGATGAAAAAATAGAATTAAGAATAGAATGGAAATATTCACAGCAACTTTCCGAACAATTCTGGAACCGATGGATAAAGGAGTATATACCAACTCTAGTAAATCGGTCGAAATGGTTTGCTAAAAACAGGAACATTACAGTCGGCGAAATAGTAATTATCATGGATAACCAGTTACCAAGAAACAATTGGCCACTTGGTAGAATTACGAATGTTATTCCAGATAGTGAAGGCAAAGTTAGAATCGTCGATGTAAAGACAAGAAATGGAATTTATCGAAGAGCCGTTAACAAAATATGCCCAATAGGACTTCTGGAAGAAAGCGAAGAAAATATTTTGTGCGGGAGAAATGTTGGAAATGCATCGAAGTAGTTTATTTTATTGTTTTTGATTTGTTTTTGTAATAACTTAGTTACAATTATTATTAGAATTTGATGTAAACAAGTCAGTTTTGAAAATATATTTATAGACGTTTGGAGAGTTTTAGTTTAAATAAAGTACTTTGAAGGTTTATAGAAGCATTATTTAATAGATAATAAGTACTTTATTTATCCACTACATAGAAAACTCAACAATGTCGTCCTCAATAGTGTATTTTTTGTTAAAAAATACACTAATAGGAAAATTTTGGAGACATTTATAAGTGTAAGTATCTGCCTATTTGGTTTTATAAGTCTTATGTATATAGGATTTTAACGTTTACTTGGAGTGATTACAGTTGAGACTGAGTGTCATTCTGATTCTGATGTAATAACCACAGTTTATTTGAAAAAGAAATTGTCTTGTTATGCTCGTAGGAAAAGTATAGTGTGGCACACACACGTGCTCAAAAGCAATTTCTCATTTGTGTGAAGTGCGAAACATTTTCTCACTCGTGAGAAATATGCTACTTTGTGCATTTGTTTCACAATTTACTATTCTTTTCTATGCCTTATCCAACACTAGCTATGTGGAAGCAAAATTAGTAATTTAACTTTAGATAATTATACCGTCGCATCGCATTTTGCACGCAGTGAATATGATTGCCGTGGTTCTTTAACTTGTAACCGCAGCAACGTTGGGTCTTTCATTGTTGCCGATCCGCTTCATTGTCTGTCTGCGTCTCTGGAGAAACATTGTGAAGTGAGTTCTATATTTTTACCAGAATTTAATCTGTATATTCTTAATCTGAATATTTTTTTAATGCTTTGTCTTATATTTGTAAGTGTGTGGATTTTTACTTTGTCATGTGCTAGTGTGTGGTGATTTTAATTAGGTTAGGTTTAATACGGCTGATTGCAGGGCGATTCTCTGTAAAAATTGTTTGGATAATGCCTTCAGTAATCTGCATTTTCAAATTGTGTGTGCTGGTTCTGTCAACACTGGTATGCAGACCATCTGGTTTTTTAGTTGAACATCACTCATGCTGTTTTTCGGTGCAGAGTTCAAGAGAAAAAGGGGACTATGACTAGACCCATAACAACACTTGGCAGGTTTCGTTTGTATGCATTTTTGGAGGGTATTTACTGGAGCCTCTTCAGCTGTGATTCGAGGAACGTAGAGTATGGTTTTGGTTGCGTCATTTCTACACTGTCATCTGCATGCAACACGTTTTTTTCCGTTTAGGATAAAAACAAGGAACGCCTCTTGTGTAAAGTGGTTTGATAATTCTCTTAAGCAGCTAAGAAAAGTTGTTATCATGGTTGTATTGTATGATAGTTTATTAGACAGACAGGATCCTAAAAAATGATATGAGCTGTGTAATAAATTTAGAAGTTGGGAATAATCCTGGACAAAAAGCTTACTTGGAACTCCCTGTGTTCTGAAAAAAGTACAAAGAGACAAACTCTCCTTATGTACGTGTAAAAGGATCAGTGGAAAAACATGCGGAATCGTGCCCAAACAAGTATACTGGCTTTACGTAAATGTCGTCAGACATATGATTGCGTATGACAGTACCGCTTGGTGGTCAAAGGGCCAGCAGGCTATGGCCAAATTAAAGCTCTCTAGCCTGCAGAGACAAGCTTGTCTAGCAATCTGTGGTGCCATTAACATCACAGCGTCGGCGGTTATGGAGATCCTAATGGATTTACTATCTCTCCATATTTATTTGGAGAGAGAGAGAGGCCAGATGGACTATATATAGAATGAAACAGATGGCAAGAAGCTTGCCAAAGACTTATAACTTGGAGCGAACCAGGTTACTGGATGACATAGAAAGTCACAGTCTACAGGGAATGCCCTTGGACATAATCCCTAAGACAATCATGAATATTACAATATTACTTATAAGGTCCTTCTTCCTAGAGAGACGTGTGGGAGGACAAAAGAAATGAACTCCTTAAAGCAGATTTCAGTTGCTTCACCGATGGATCCAAGACATCCATAGGAGCTGGAGCTGGGGTGTGTAGCGCTGTATCGAAGAATACGGCCTTCTCGAGCTTGGGCCTTCACGCAACCACTTTCCAAGCCGAAATCTATGCCATAGAGCTCTGTGGCAGTTGCAGGAAAATATTCACTGTCAACGCAGATCATTAAAGATATTTTCAGACTCTAAAAGCCCTCAGCTCCAGCCACTGCAAATCCAAGTTGGTCTGGAACACTGTCAACTAACTTGGAATGCTCTAGCAAAGAGCAACGAAGTAACTCTGGTCTGGATTCCGAGTCATGCTGTTTATGAGGAAAACGAACTTTCCGACTCTCTGGCCAGGAAATATGATGCATCCGAATTCATTGGACCAGAACCAGAATTTGGCATATCAACAGATATTGCCAAAACAATAATACGAAACTGGGCTGAGAGGGAAGTCCTCCAGCACTGGCAAAGCTTAGCAATATTGGACCATTCAAAGGCCTTTATAAAGGTACTTTGAAGACAATGACAAAAGAACTATTGGAGCAACAAGAAAGAACTGAAAGCTGTTATAGGCCTATATACTGGGCACTGCAAGCTGAATCATCATCTGCATAGGATGGGATTAGCGATCAGCGCTGAATGCCGCCTGTGCTTGGAGGATGATGAAACAGCAAAACACGTCCTATGTAAGTATCTCGATTTGGGAAAGACCTGATTACAAACTTTCGGGAGAGATTTCACCCCGGAGGACCCGGAAGACATTGACAACAGTCAAGATGGTCAGCTTCCCTAAAGAGTCTGATTTTATGGGGTTAATGTAGCCCACTCACGATAAATCTAATCTAATCTAGTATTGTCAGAGATGTAAAGATCTGATTGTAACACCACTGAATAAACTCATTAATTTGTGTTTCCGTAAAGGCATTTTTCCTGCAGCTCTTAAACATATGCAGTGGTGTCTGTGCACGAGAAAGGATCAATTGACGATCCGTCACATCATAGGCCGATTTCCATCTAGCGAGTACCCACGCTGAATTCAAGAAAGATGTATGCTGCAGAATTAGCAGGTTATCCTTATGTAAACATGTTTATGTTTTCTTTATCACTTACATACGATCTGGCTACGTGGGCATTCAGGCTTTTCGAGTCCATGGAAATCACCGGGGTAACCATACCGAACCAGAAGGACCGATCAGTCCTTCCTCAACAGTGAGTTGAGCCGCGAGATTGCCCGATCGACCTAGGCATTCATAGGGTGCGCTGAAACCCAAACGTGCATCTTGGCGATGCGTTGAGTCGCGAATAATCCTGCGATTCTGGGGCGAGCTGAACTCCGAGAGTAGTAAACGATTTCCCAAGAACGCGTCGAACCATCCAAGGTCAGGTCAGGTCAGGTTACGTCAGGTCGACCAACAGACGGTGCTCTAATCGACGCCAACGCACGAGAAGAGAAAAATCGTGATGGTCAGGAAAGATTTAACATCTTAAGGACCCGCATGCGGCGAATTCAGTAGGTGCTGAAGGTGCCTGTCTGCTGGTGTATCGACCGACGGTCCGAGCACCAACCTGTCGTACATCCCCTTCCCTCCCAATTACTAAGAAGAGGGGCCGCGTGGTAGTCTTATCGAAGCGTCAGAAAAAAACTATCGATAACGATATTGTGATTATTGTGTTGAGTTTATTCTCCATATTATTGATTTTTTCCCTAATTGATTATACATATTGTGAATGTTAATAAAATCATTAGTTGTAGATTTTGAGCTACGGGTACGAACCACATGTTTCGTTCAAATAAAAACTTCCAACATAAATAAAGTTTGATGAAACGGGATAATTTTTTAAATATATTTTTTGAGGGTCGTTTCTGCTACTAAAACGTCATCCAAGTAGATCAGGAAAATCTCTGAGTGAAATTTTGTCGAAGTCATTTTTCCCATTAGGTTTTTGAAATATTTCCGACAAAGTATATAGAGAGAATCAAGGCACTTATTCAGGTTATCATTTATTGAGTAAAACTTACAGCATTGCGTGCAACATATTAATATATAATAACATATTAATATTAATCCAGCATTACTAAATCCATTTCTAGTAGAAAACGTTGATATGTTTCTGAATTTCTAAATCACCTTAAAATAATTATGTTAGTATAATTTCCTCATCCGTCTGCTTCGCTACTCCATAAAACATACCGTTCTTATAATAGATCTTACGCAAATGGAGCGAGATAATTCAATTAGTGGATAAGCCGAACTTCAAGAATTACCTCCCAGTTTGCCAACTAAGCCGAGTGTTAAATCGGATATTTATGAGTGATGGGCGAGTGCACAGCGAGTATTAATATTATTACCATCGGGCGACGCTGCGGGCAGATGTTCATCATGAGCAGCGTCTGACGCCGGGCTGCTCTACCTATCCATTTATTCAATTGTGGGTGGATGTTCTGCATTGTGAAATGAATATTTTGAAACTTGTTACAACATGTTACCCTGCTCTGCTACGTTTACATTCCGTTTTCTTGATTTGATGTTTGAACATAAATTGTTCAATCAAAATTGAAAGCGCTCACTTCGATATTTCCCAGTTGCGAAATAATTGAAAATGCCGGCATGAACTATACATGTACTGAAATTTGAGTGGCTTATCCTGAGAGCATTGATATTCGGAGGGATATAGACGAGCTTTCTCTGAAACTATACGCGAATAGAAATCACCCCATTTTCTGCTAGACATGGAATTAGTGTATATTGGCGAATGCGCGTGGCTGCAAGACGCTTTTCGTCTGAATTGTAAATTCTCACTTAAGACAAACTATATGAAATTTCTCATCACTATCAGTGACAGATGAAGTTTATGAGTATCATAAAGCTAGGAAGCACTTGAATCTAACATCGCTGCAGAATTTTAATTTACTACTCTCAACTCTTAATTCCATGACTAGATGCCTTGGACAGAAAAGTAGAGCAGTCGATCTGTATAAGCAATACTATAGTGCCACGGGTAAAATTTTAGACTGGCCGTCTAGACCTAGGGGAAGTCGAACAAGAATTTGTCAGGATATGCGATTTTTCAGGATTCGCGGGAGACAGAAAAAGGAGGTGTCAGATGCACTGGTGGCGCATCCAGACATGAAGTGGCACAGCGAAATTCTTGCATGATTAATCGCCCACTTATCCGATTATGCGGCGAGCCAGTACGAAAGGAAGGGGCGAGAGGGAGGCACGCCGGTCTATTCCACACATCCATTACAACGGATCAGTAGTTGGATCAGTAAAGTTAAATTACCTTGCAAACAATCTGCCGCCAAGGTCCGTGGACGAATTTATGACGGTACTTATGCGAGTTATTGCTTGGGTAATGTTTTTCCCGCCCGCGGAGATGATATCCAATGTGGAGGCGCTCAACTCATCCCCATCGAGATGTTATCATAACGCATGAAATTTTTATAGCGATAACGGAATTAGAAGAAGTATAACGCCATTTACGTACCTAAATGTTCCATTTCATTCGGTACTCTGTTTACCTACTACTGAAATGTTGAGAGATCAGTTTTGTGAAACGTGTCTATTTCATATTTTGAACAATTTCAAAATTTTATTGCATGCTATTTATGATAGAAGAGATCATGCCGGACATCCTTCATAATATTATTAGTCATCCATTTATCTACATAGTGTCCTCTTACATACAACATCTGCCTCATTTGGAGTTTTTAAACGCTGAATGACTACAGCTTAATACTCTGAACATCAATCCAGGCAAATTCACTGTATTAGGTAACAATTCTTGTGGGAAACAGATATGTATCAATACCTGGTAACAGTGATAGAAAACGATAGAGCTCTGGATGAAGCTCCCACCTGACTTAACTGACTATCGCCACTACAAGGTGCTATGACTAAAAAATCAGCTGCTACCGAGGATATTTACCTACTCTCGCGACTGTGACAACCTGAGCTACTGCAAAACGTTCGACTGTAACTTTGGCCTCTCTTCGTGAAAATGGCGACTCTTGGGGGCAGTGAGAAAAGAGAAATAGCATCAGACTACGTCTTGTTTCGGTAGGTTTTCCTGCAGAAAAAGATGCCCTCTTTGGGCTCTAAAAACAGTTTTATGAAAGTTATTCAAAGTTACGGTTTGGCAGGAACCGAGGCGTATCCAGACTTTCAGATGATAGTGGATTCTGTGAGTCGAAAAAAAAACCCCGAAAAGTACTCGGATTTCAGAGTCGAACGAGACTAGCCCTCCCCACCCCCCGCTTTCGAGGATGGTGGTTTAAACTCTTCTCGAGTTGACCGCATCCCCTAAAACGGCCAAAAACCACCCCTATGAAGGGTAAATTTCGGAACTTCTTTCTCTTGGCGGCCAAACTTGTGTCACTCCACGTTTTGGAGGTCGCTGAATGCGATGCTGACGTCGGAGTCGGTTCTCTACGCCCGCCATCCCCTCTACGTGGCCACGAACAACCCCCGGAAGGGTGAAACGGGAACTCGCCGCGTGAAATCGACGAAAATCCGGTCCCGCCCGTTTTCGAGGTTGCTGAACGCGATGCTGACGTCGAGGTCGGTTCTCGACGCCCGCCAACCTCTCTACGCGACCAAGTACGCGACCAAGTACGCGACCAAGAACAACCCCCGGAATGGGTGAAACGGGAACTCGCCGCGTGAAATCGACTAAAATCCGTTATCGCCCGTTTTCGAGGTCGCTGAACGCGATGCTGACGTCGAGGTCGGTTCTCGACGTCCGCCAACCTCTCTACGCGGCCAATAACAACCCCCGGAAGGATGAAACGGGAAGTCGCCGCTTGAAATCGACGAAAGTCCGTCCCCGCCCGATTTCGAGGTCGCTGAACGCGATGCTGACGTCGAGGTCGGTCCTCGACGTCCGCCAACCCCTCGGTCGTACGTAAATCAGAGCATGCTCTGCCTACCCCTCTTTATATTTTATTTGTTAATAAAAAACAACCTTTACTTGACACCCTTACTCATGATTGTTTTATTTTTATAAAAAGTTCTCATGTTAATTTTTCACCCCTTCTGGGGGTTGTTCTTGACCGCATAGATGGGTTGGCGGGCGTCGAGGACCGACTTCAACATCAGCATCGCGTTCAGCGACCTCGAAAACGGTCGGGAACGGATTTCCGTCGATTTCACGCGGCGAGTTCTCGTTTCACCCTTCCGGGGGTTGTTCTTGGCACGTAGAGGGGATGGCGGGCGTAGAGAACCGACCTCAACGTCAGCATCGCGTTCAGCATACTCGAAAACGGACGGGGACGGATTTTCATCGATTTCACGCGGCGAGTTCCCGTTCCACCCCTTCCTGGGATTGTTATTGGCCGCGTAGAGGGGTTAGCGGACGTCGAGCACCAACCTCAACATCAGCATCGCGTTCAGCGACCTCGAAAACGGGCGGGAACGAATTACCGTCGATTTCACGCGGCGAGTTCCCGTTTCACCCTTCCGGGGGTTGTTCTTGGCCACGTAGAGGGGATGGCGGGCGTAGAGAACCGACATCGACGTCAGCATCGCGTTTTGTGCAAGTGGTATAAGTTTTAGGCCTTAGTTTTAGCCAGCCGTCTTTGTGCAAAGTTATACAAGTTTTAACCATTTTTTTTACTTCAATCATTTCTTCCTGAGCCAAGTTTTGACTAGATCTCTTAGTCCAGAGACGGCTGGTTAAAACTTATGCCACGCCAGAAAGGAATAGTTAACAGACAAGGAATTGCCCCGAGACATCTGGCTAAAACTTATGCCAGGAAGAAGGGCAAAACTTGCACCAAGGCGCCTGGCTGAAACTTATGCCGAGAGGGAAAAAGGGTAAAACTTGCACGACAGGCTGAGTGCAAGTACGTACCTGAAAGATCAGGAACCGATGTAGAACGGTCGTCAGCTGATAGGTGGTGTTCGAAAACGGGGAGTGACACAAGTTTGGCCGCCAAGAGAAAGAAGTTCCGTGATTTACCCTTCATAGGGGTGGTTTTTGGCCGTTTTAGGGATGCGGTCAACTCGAGAAGAGTTTAAACCACCACCATCGTATTCACCATCCTCGAAAACGGGGGGGAGAGCTAATCTCGTTAGACTCTGAAATCCGAGCACATTCATCCGACTCACAGAATCCACTATGAAGGCGCTCAGATTTCTCCTAACTAAACACCTTCTGGAATCACTACAGCTACCATTACCTTCTGAAAGCAAGTAACAACTCGAGACTTTACAACTTCCTCATAAGAGATGACAAAACAGAAAAACTTCAACTTCGATTTCACCCCCTCTCCTTTTACCCAAACCCTCTCTCTTTTACAATGAGCATTATTTTTCGTGTGCTACATGTTGTGTGTGCTATCAACATTGTATCCACCTCAATAACTCTGTAGATGGTCTTAAATGTGTTGATCACGGATCTGAGATTTTCGAGTTTCTTTGCCTGCATTTTAGTGTATTTTTTAATAAATGTCGTCCTCAAAATCACTTTTCGAAAATTACCCAAACTCATCAAATGTCCACCGATCATGACCCCATATCACGAAAAAGTGGCTCTTGTAGCTTCATCTTTCCAGATAAGTAAGCGAAATTTGAGATCCTTGTAAAACTTTGGAATGACATTAGATTTTTGTTGAAAAAATGTTCAAAATTCGCGTTACTTCTACAGGTCGTCCTTTCAAACTTCCAAAAATCCGATCCTGGAGGCACGGTTTCTGGTCGCAGGTTTCAATCTAGGGGGCTGAAATTTTTGTGGTAGTAAGATATCCACAAGTAGTGGTCTGGTATTGCATTTGAGTAAAATTGGTGGAGTCGTTACAAAATGGCGGCCTTTTAAATTTTAGGAAAAAGTGCTATTTTTAAAACCCCTAAATAAGCAAGACAGAAAAAAAACTTTTTACCCAAATTATAAAGATTGGAGGAAAATTATTTTGAATTTGACTTAATGCAATAAAATTTGCATAACTTCTATCTGTACAGTGCATTTTTTTAAGTGTTGCCATAGGGAATTGCATGTAAAAAATACACCCTATGTTAACTTATGTTGTCTTGTAGGACTTTGGAAGTCGTTTTTAATTTTCAATAATAGTACGTCATCTACTTTACAATACGACCTTTCAGAAAAGCCGGTCGTTTAATTTAATTATTATACAGGCTGCCCCATTTAAGTAAAATAAACTGTATGAAACGGTAAGAGATACGAAGTCGGTTAAATTACAAAAAAGTTGCGCTGTTTTGAGACGAGTATTTGACAATTTTTTTTCCACAATATTCCCAGAATTTCCTGAAATATCCTTTTCCTGATCTTGGGTGCGACTGATCTCTCTCCCGCCTCCCGCTTCCCGCTCCCACTAATATGAATACCTAGACAGGTGCAGGACTCGGACTTAAGACCACCCCGATGTATAATGTAACCACCGAGCAAAGCAAAAAATAAATGTAATGGCAGACAGAATTTCCTACACATTTTCCTGCTTCTTTTCTTGAAAGAAATTATTCTTAAATTATAATAACATGTGTTTTCAACCCAACCTCAAATCCCAACAACAAGAGAATCATATTTTTGCTGGTTTCATTGATTTGATCGTTTATTATTAGGCTATTATAGAAACATATTTTATCTGAAAGGAATAGTGTGAATTGTGAAAGAAGAGGCGTATGGAAATGACACAATCATTTCTAAACAATATAGTTTGTTATGCCAATAGCTTCACGTAACGCTGACTTATTAAAATCTCATGCGGCATTCCGGCGACTACTCCAGGGAAAACAAAATACACTCGTATAATATACTTGCGGTAGCGAGAGCGAACAGCGGTTCCCGGCATTGCTCAATGGGAGTGAAGAGGGCTGTTGGCGGTTATGCACGTATCTCCCAGATAACCAGACACGTACGGCACTGTGACGGTCTCGATCATAACAAACTATCCGGGATGACTTGTCCTACACACCCGAGGACACGACAGGAATACTAAGCGGGATACGGTCACCGGGTTGATTCAATAACGAGAGTAGGCACGGACTTAACTGGGTCATAACTGAAAAATTTTACATTAAGCAAATCCAAAATCCTATACTTATTAGAATGTTACGAGTTACGATGAGGTAGTTATTGAGCACTGGTAAGGTCAAACTATATATTTATGTCATAATGTAAGGCATGAAATCCCATAAAATAAATATAAAAAATATACCTACATTTTTATGCGGACGTGCCTGAATGAGAAAAACCACAGAAATCTCGTGGTTAGCCTCCTAACCAATAATAGTGAGATATAAAGGCAATGTCTCGGGTAGGGTGAAGGAGTCGCGATTGAGGCTTAAAAACCCTATAAATATCAAGTGGCATCTGTGACGCGGGTAATATCCCGATTTCCCGGCAGGAAATGCGCTGCTTTCTCCTCTCCTGTCGCCTCTCCATAGCCACTGATAGCAAACGGCTGGAAAATTGCACGACGCCGCAGACAGTGGCACTCGGGGATCATCTTATCTCTTTTAACTTCAACTATTGTAGTAACTCAACTCAACACTATTCTCGGGTAACATACAGACAACCAAACATTGTGATTTGACTAATTAATGCAAACTCTAGTGCTAGCTCTATTGTTCTTGCTCCACAAACAATAACCTGGCTTAGAGCTAGATTTGTATCAATAACATAACACTAATTAGGTCCTCTTTCTGACCTACTAGAGTATACGTACCTATACACGATGTTCTAATAATTATTACTTGTACTGTACAGTGAACTTATCTATAAAGTGTGCAAGATTACTTATTCATTGTATTGAATTTCCAGAAAATTTCTAGTCAAGTCACATTAATGCAAGTAAACAAGCAATAATAACGCTCTGTTCACAATGAGTATAAATAGTAAGGTTATAGAATTGATAAAATATGTTTAGGTCGCATTAAAAATATTTGTTTGGCTCCGCAGGTATCTCGACTGACTGTTCCCTTGAGTAAGGAATATAGGTAAGAATTTATATGAACTGAATAATAGCAAAAGTTTTAATGTCCGAATAAATTATGATCAAAATTTACATAAAATATTTCTATTGCACCAAGAACAAGAAGAGTAGCTATATTATTATAAAACCTTCTTGAGCATCAATCGCATAAATAATGTATTTTTATGCGATTCAATTATGAATATTTTCACCGGTTTTAAAATTGCCCTTCTGTAATTTTCCATAGTCAGATCATATTATACCAATACCAATACCAAATACCAATACCAGATCATATATTAGCATAGGTAGTAGTTTACTTGGAAAATTTCATTTCATTTCGTTTGAAAATGTGCCATAAAATTAATTTTTTAATTTAAAAAAACAAACAAATTTGTCAAAATTTAACAATTTTGTCCCTTTTTCTATGCCCGCCACTGGCTAATTTTACTTAAATAATGCTATTTTTACAATACCTTTGATAATCTTTTGAGAGTTAACCGTTTTTCGTATAGCTGTCTACTGTAAAAATTCAGGCCAATTCTTTTAAAAATGTGCTCATAAACGATTTTTTCTTCAAACGTCAGTAAATCAGACATTACTCGACTCAGTAGCCGGTCTCAAAGTTTCACTTTTCCTCCGCCGGAGCTAAAGTGTTGCCAAGCAACACTTTACCTCCGCCGGAGCTAAAGTGGTGCCATAGCAACATCAACATACAAACACATAGCTACCTGTATTAAGAATCAACAACTATTGAAATTTTATTAATGTAGGCCCGTATATTCATCAATAAAATTCAACCTAAGATATGAAAACTCTCTAGTTTATTATTATCTAATAAGGTTAAAAGGAATTTGTTATTAATCAAACATAATCTTTGGAAAATCTACACCGAAACGAAGTAATTCTGTGAAACGTCATAATTATACCCGAAGCCGGACGGTCGACAGTCGGCTTCAGTCGAGGCGAGCTCGTGCTCGGCTCAGTCGGCTCAAACGTCAGAAAAAAAGTTGGGTTATTGCGAGGTAAACAAAAATAATTATTTTCTTCAAACGTCAGTAAATCAGACATTACTCGACTCAGTAGCCGATCTCAAAGTTTCACTTTTCCTCCGCCGGAGCTAAAGTGTTGCCAAGCAACACTTTACCTCCGCCGGAGCTAAAGTGGTGCCATAGCAACATCAACATACAAACACATAGCTACCTGTATTAAGAATCAACTATTGATATTTTATTAATGTAGGCCCCTATATATTCATCAATAAAATTCAACCTAAGATATGAAAACTCTCTAGTTTATTATTATCTAATAAGGTTAAAAGGAATTTGGTATTAATCAAACATAATCTTTGGAAAATCTACACCGAAACGAAGTAATTCTGTGAAACGTCATAATTATACCCGAAGCCGGACGGTCGACAGTCGACTTCAGTCGAGTCGAGCTCGTGCTCGGCTCAGTCGGCTCAAACGTCAGAAAAAAAGTTGGGTTATTGCGAGCTAATCAAAAATAATTATTATTCCGTATTGAAATTTGAATATTGAACACAAGGATAATAATTATAACCATATACCTAGGTACATAAAGGAATCCAACATCTTATATTTTTATTATTAGGTAAGTATTAGTGCACAGTTATGACCTACATATTTAACATTCAACTTCTGACTGACTGGCATCATCATTAACAGAAAATGAAAAAATTGACCAAGCAGGGTCTAGCAAGAGGTAGGTAGATGTTATCATTAATTTTATAACTTACTTACAAACTTTTATAACGTTTTTAATTTCGATTTTGCGATGATTAGTAGTTTAATTACATAATTATTATTTTATTATTTTTCTTTAATAATTTCAATAATAATTTCTCGATGTTCACTGACGTTGATGACAGTGTCAATTTGACAGCGCCGCGTTTCTATAGAAGCAGCCCATACTCCATACTCACCTACTTTATACCATTCCAAACCTTTTGAAAATTCGCTTTCCTTCAATTAAAAATGATGTTCTTGCTTAAATTTGCCCACGTTTGAAGAAAAAATAGTATATTTTATTTGGAGGAAAAGTGACTTTTCATGGCTTGCTCTCTATTATCAGCCTCACTTCGTTCGGCTGATAAACACGAGCGCGCCATGAAAAGTGTCACTTTCCCTCCGTATAAAATAATATACTATTATTCCGTATTGAAATTTGAATATTGAACACAAGGATAATAATTATAACCATATATCTAGGTACATAAAGGAATCCAACATCTTATATTTTTATTATTAGGTAGGTATTAGTGCACGCAGTTATAGGTACCTACCTACAATGACCTACATTTAACATTCAACTTCTGACTGACTGGCATCATCATTAACAGAAAATGAAAAAATTGACCAAGCAGGGTCTAGCAAGAGGTAGGTAGATGTTATCATTAATTTTATAACTTACTTACAAACTTTTATAAGGTTTTTAATTTTGATTTTGCGATGATTAGTAGTTTAGTTACATATAATTATTATTTTATCATTTTTCTTTAATAATTTCAATAATAATTTCTCGATGTTCACTGACGTTGATGACAGTATCAATTTGACAGCGCCGCGTTTCTATAGAAGCAGCCCATACTCCATACTCACCTACTTATACCAGTCCAAACCTTTTGAAAATTCGCTTTCCTTCAATAATTAAAAATGATGTTCTTGCTTAAATTCGCCCACGTTTGAAGAAAAAATAGTATATTTTATTTGGAGGAAAAGTGACTTTTCATGGCTTGCTCTCTATTATCAGCCTCACTTCGTTCGGCTGATAAACACGAGCGCGCCATGAAAAGTGTCACTTTCCCTCCGTATAAAATAATATACTATTATCTACGAGTGATTCATAAAATGAACTTTTTTAGACGTTTCTTAATTCATAAAATGTATGATTATATTGAAGAGTTAAATAAAGTAGTTTGGGTGTAATAAAGTGCCGTAGCGGTTCATTATTTAACGCTAAATCTGTCACGTTAGTGCACGCTCGCCCAGTGCCCAGTGCAAGTAGTAGTGAGCGGAGATCGGAGCGGCTCAGTCGGAGTCGGGGCGTTCGCAACTAGCAACAACAACAACTGAACACGTGACGCTGAACGCTGAATTACATTGTATCCCGATTTATAATTACCATGCACCTATTATACTAGAGAAACGTCGCAGTTTATTAGCAGAGCGCCAGATCTATGTACAATTATTAATATTTTGTGTTTTTCGTCGCTTATACCTAAAATGGATAACATTGTTGATGCTTCAATGAATGAAATATCTTCTACCCCAGAAGAAATTATTTTTCAATCAAATGTGGCTATATAATTTATATATTTTATGTTTACATTTAATCATGAATGAAATATCTCCCGCACTAGAAGAAATTCTTATTCCATCATATATGGCTGCACAAAATCTGTTAGGTACCAAGGTACCTACCTCAAAAATCTAAAGAAGTGTATATTAAGCAATATGTCACCTTTATGAACTGACGTGATGAAAAAAGCGTTAACAGCTTCAAAGAAACGCTTACATATAAGATATGAATGCATTGAAAAGTTTTTTTTATAATAATAAGTTTTCGTTCTAATTTAAGTCACTCGTAGATAAAATTTTGTATGCAACATATGCATAAAGTGCCTTTTTTTCACTTCTGGGATTGCCGCATTCGCCTGCGGCTCATGCGGTCAATCTTCCCAGTCGTGAAAAAAAGTACCACTTTATGCACTTGTTGCATAAATAACTATTTTCTACTCCCAACTTTTAATATGCATATTAAATATGAATCACCAGTGCTTTAATGGGTCTCATTAAGATACAAATTTTCATTAAAGCACTGGTCAAGCTATCCAATGGCAGAGGAGCATTTGCAATCGAATCGGTTCCTTTTCGCTCACGATCGGGTCGGCAAGCCAACCGAAGTCACAGAGTTGTCATACTCAGGACAAAAATTGCCTTGTGATATAAGTTCTGTAGTTCTGAAAAAAAATTCTGAACGTTTATTTAATTTAGAACATAAGTAACATTCAAAGAAAATTTATCAAGATTTTATGTTACCTTAATTAATTTGATAAGTAGGTATATCGTGTAAAAGATGGGAAGATAAAGTATTATATCATTCGTAGCGTTCCGTGATATAGTATTCAAAGCGGCAACGCTGCGACCCGCGTTGCGCAGTCATACAATATCGTAATTAATGGCTGTAAGTTATTAAAATTATTAATTAATCTCAAAATCGAAGCGTAAAATTCGGAATTCGAACTTCGCATAATAAAAATTACGCAGTAGTGAGTAGTGCCCTTTAAACTTGATACTAAAACATGTCTCAGCAGAATAACCTTAGCGACAAAGAGAAAATTTGGTACCTAATATGCATAAGCAAATAGCAACTTATCTTAACCTCAATGATCTGCAATTGTACACGGGTCATTGTTAAAATATATAATTTTTTTATCTTTTCTATGAAATAAAAAAGGGTCGTAGAAAAAATAGTGTATGGAACTCGCAGATAATGGCTATTAATACGCTCTTATGATGGTTAAGACACTCGCCTACGGCTCGTATCTTAACCATCATACTCGCGTATTAATAGCCTTCATTATAAGCTCGTTGCATAATATTCTAATTAATTTAGACATTTTTTACCCGTTTCTTACCCAAGCCGAATGCAATACCAGACCAGTACTAGTCGATATCTTACTCCCACAAAAGTTTCAGTCCCCTAGATTGAAAACTGCATCCAGAAACTGTGCCTCTCACGGAATTTTTCAAATTATTCAATTCCCGATTTTTTTGAATTTTGAAAGGACAGCCTGTATACAAAATTTCGTTCCCTAATCTTGAAGGATAATACGATAGGAAAAACAATAATAGTGAATTTAGTTACTTAATACTATGGGCGATAATGATACTTTTTGGTGGTGGTTGATCAAATAGTTTTAAAATACAACCATCCTAATTTTTAACGTGACCTGATTTGGTACAGGTACTACTATTTCAATTCAAAACAAAACATTTTCAATTCCCGTTCTTTGTGGGTGTTGTGTGTTGCCACAGCGCCGCCACTGTCGCTGTGGCAGCAATAATTTCCAAATCTGCTGTAATATACTGTGTTTATCCACTATAGTTCGTGCAAGTCTGATGGCCAATTAAAACCTCCGTTGTGTGGACGTCAACTTTGTACACAAATGTCTCGGCGAATGTTTGTACAAAAAGTTCGGCAAAGATATTCGCCAACGTGTGGATCCCCATTAAAAAGTTAATAGAATTATTTTACATACATTCTACAGTGAACTTAATATTTGGATGCAAGCTATTCATGAAATTATAAGAAAATTATAAAACTGTCTATAGAGGAACCTACAAAACAAGAAAGAACATCGGCTATATATCTGAGTACGATTCTTTAAAAGTAGCGAAACACCTGTAACATTTTTATAATATCCATCAGTATACAGTAGAATTTATCGTCATTTTTAGTATACATATTTAACGCCAATCCATCAATTTTTTATGTTATTTTTCAAAAAAGTTTTCCTGATCTGTTTGGAATTGTGTCCGAGTTCAGTCTCAAGATATTAAGGTAAATCAGTGAAGTTAACAAATTTTGAAGATATCAAAGTTATATAGAAAGTCTTCAATGAAAAATTTCTCAAATTTATGCAGCCACCTGGTGTGGTAGGGATTTGGTAGTAGGGGGTTACACTTAAACTCCAAGCGACTAGGTCACCAAGGCTTCTTTTCGCCATTCCCGTACCATGCTGGAGCGCCTAATCAAACCTCAGCGATATTTTTGTAAAGACCAGAAGTTGTTTCCATAAAGGTAATTTAATTTCTTCCTCCTTCTGACGCAAAATTGTTGAATCTGTGGCTACTGTATGAAAATTGAGTCTAGATATTTTGGTAAACACAATACTGCAAAATTATTTTTAGATTCGTGTTGAAAAATGCTGATATTGTTTCCATTAATATAAAAACGGCTAGTTTCATTGGTTTTTGATTAACCTAACCTAATAATGAGAGCAATATTTAAATTATAATTAAGAGATTTAAAATAACGAAATTATTGATTTAAATCAAGCTTATTGTTGGCAACTTTACAATATGTCTAGCAGGAAACGAATAAAAATTCTTGGCTACAGTCTGATAGGACCAAAAATAATAAACTATTGGAATTTTTAAAGTTTTTTTTTAAGAGGGAACATCGGTCTTACTTACGTAGACACACTCTGGTAATTTGGCTTCGAGTACTGCTCATTCAGCCACAGATAATTTTTTAATTATATTAAAAATAGTTTTATAGACGAACACAACAAGTGGGATAGGCACGAGTGGGATCCGAACCCACACGGTGACAGCATCAACGGATTAGTAGGCTGCTACCGCCGGTTCCAAATGACTTGGGGTTTATTTATTTTATTTAAAAAATGTTTTCATTTGAAGAAAATAGTGACAATTGAAACACTTTTTGTGTAACATTAATATGATAATATGTTCAAGTTTATGCGAAAGTACAATAATTTAGTATTCGAATGTTGAAATACGAGTATTGGGAACTGTGTAGCTAAAGCGACTATAAATTTCTCAAATTAGAGCACAACTTGTAAATTGAATTGCATGTAACTTAGTTATAAAACTTAATGCCAGCAATACTCGGTTATTAAACTTGGATATACAGTGCCGAAGTACTTCAACCAGTTCACGCGGGGAGAGATCCTTTCGAGCGTAAGTTCTAAAGTTACATAAGCTGAAACACTAATCAGGGAGTTAGTCAACTTTCAGCTGTCAATAATATTCATCATCGTATTTATTTTATTATTTACTATTACGTCAGGTTTTCTCTTCTCCTACTGCGTCCCACTTCATGCACAGCATATTTTCTTGTTAATAAACCCCCTGAAGGCTGCTCTAAGTGTTGATACAGAGCTTTAAACTCGTTGCAGGGATACATAGGATATTTTCAGTCTAGGTCTTATCTAAGAAAAATCTTAGATAAGATTTTTTAAGTACTTTTCGTACATCTTTCACTTTACCGACTGGACTATTATTAGAGTTTTGTAAAATATTTGCTAGGAAAAATTAGTATCTACTGTGAGGTGTGTACGTACTGATTTTTTGTGTATTTGTTCGTGTATCTTTTTAATACCGAAATATTATTATAAGCAAATTAATATCTCCGGCTTACGTTATTTGTCTTCATTTTTATAGTTAAATTTCCTCACATGATTCCACGGTTTTTGAACTTCTTCATGTGTCTATCTACACCCCATTAAGCTTGAGGAAGCAAGTTGGAAGATCAATAAATCCTAGATCACAATAGATTTAAATGCTATGGTTCTAATCTTCATCCCGGCAAAACGGTAGGTGTATCTCTCCATCAAAGATAACCCCATCAGTAACGACTTGCTTCATATGAAAATGAAAACCTGGTCATAAGAGATAAAATTTATCACTATATTCATGGACAGTGGTTAGTTAGTTTCGGCATTGCAGAATCATTCTCTTTGTCTGCTAGTCCTTGAGGTCATGCTTTTCTAGATAACCCTTTGCATCCATGCATAAATAAGATCAGGGTTCTATTACTATCTTGCAGATGTGGTATGGCTGTGGTGCATGGGAAAGGGTTATGCATTCCAAGGGACTAAGGTCACCGAGGGCGCAGTTCTATTTCTTCCTCCGTAAACACCTCTGATTCTTTATTAACTCCGAGGCGAGTGTAGATACTCGTGTACCTATGTACCTAGTAGTGGAGTCCTCGTCGTGTTCCCCATTAGGAACAGATCCGGCGCGTTCAGAGTGCCTATGAAGACTGTTGTGACTGGTTAGCACACCAACTAGTACGTAAACTAAGCCGCCTCTAGTTCACTCAAAAATTTTTTAAACGTTTTGATAGATAATGCGCTAACTTACAATGCCTATGAAGTAAAAGCCGTGTGAGGAAATTTATTATTATGCTTAATCAAAAGAAAGCGAATTACATGAACTATTGCAAATATTTAATAAATTAAGTTTATTAAGTAGGACCTTTGGAAGCTCCTGCTAAATTTAAACATGGTTGAAAGACATTGCAAATTAAGATTCACTATCTACATGTGTTTCATATCTCAAATAATAGTTGACACAAATATCTGAACTACTTACTCTGCATAGTACGAATACTTTCTCAAACTTAGCGGAGCCGCTTCGTCTTCCCAACCGACATCAGACTGGATCCGGAATTGAAGTGAACGTAAATAAACGAGGTCTACTTAAGAGGCAAGATGTTCTTGTCAAGCAATAATTCCTTGCTTGTCTTGTCGGCATTAGAGAAAATTGGGCGGGCCTTTTCCTGACGGGCGGCCGTCGGCGGCTCGTGCGAGTTATCAATAAGCGCCCCCCGACTCCAAGTTAGAGACCGCACGACGTGCCTCCACTAAGATGACCCACATAACATGAAAAATATAGTCACGGTTCGAATAATATACACGGAATTAGCTAATGCTGCAATATAATTTATCTAGAAACCTTCTCCTTGGTGTTTTTGTGGTTTGCACTATCATTTACTTGGGACTTCATATTTTACTTGTTTTTGTTTTACTTAGCTGAAGGTAATCAAAATTGTGTCGCGTTTCATTATTTATTTTTTCAACAGCTGAATATTTCACCCCTGTTTGATTAAATGTTCATGTTTCAAGAATCGATGTACAGCGAAACACCACGATGAGAATAATAATTATTACTGGTACTATATTTTCAACCCCAATACCTTGGTTCTCTACATTATGAAACATTCAACCACCACATCTACGTCGACAACTAGCTACTTTGGGAACACAGAAGTATTTTCCTGAACAATTTGCAATTACCTACGATATTACTAATCCATCACTTAAAATCGAGAAAATCCTTTTGGTCGTAAAATTATCTAGACAGAGCATATCGTCAAAGAAGTATGAACAGCAGACTGGGTAAGTAAGAAAGCTTCTGTGTTTCAGCACCAGGATCAAAGATACAACAAAGGAAGTGGATGGTTTTGATATGTCTAGAAGAGTATGGCTAATGCTGAACCGTTTGAGAACCGGACATGGTAAATGTAATTCGATGCTGTTCGATTGGAACTTGAATGCTGCTTGTTTATGTAGTCATTCATCTGAGGCAATCAACCACATAGTAAATGAGTGCCAGATGACGAAATTCGATGGGGGTTTTGCTGCAATTCACGAAGCAGTTCTTGAAAAGTACGATTTTCTCACCTATACTCACTATGAGAACTTAATTGCATATACAGGCCCTATTCCCACGAGCAGGATATTAAGACTGTATCGTCTCCAGTTCCGGTGGTTGTATGTTTATTCTTGAGTCCGCTTATAGGGGTACGTTGGCTGGGGAATAAAGCAATATCCGAGAGATTACTTCAGAACATTGACAAAATGTGGACCAAGCTTTGTTTCCCACTCGTTTCCAAATTACGTACTACGTGCGTACTTTCTTTCTAACACAGCAGGACCTTCACCAGCTATGGGCTGCCTATGAGTCGTTTTCAGTGTAGAAATTAATCTGTAAAGTAATTGAACTAACTAGATAAAGAAATTGTAATTTCATAGATGGGCTAGGTTTTTTAGAAGGGCTTACCTAGCACTTAGAACCCATATCAACCTTCATCTAGCTCGAAAGAAGAGACTCTGTGAATTTTTAATCAACTTGATTTGGGATCACTACTTGTTACTCAAAACTGTTACTCAAAATTGAATATATCGAGCTATGTGAGAAAGTTCGTGTTTTATTGTAGACATGTCTTCACAACCGAACCCATCGATCTCGAACCAGAACCAGGTGGTGAAGAAATCTACTACGTTAGTACTGAGGGACGCAGGAGCGTCTCTTAACCTGAAGATAAGGTAGAAAATAGTTTCAACCTACAGCGCCCAACTTTCACACAAATGTTTATTTAACAAACTTCAGTTTGTAGGCATTTCGCTCTATGACCAGTAATTTTTCCAATATCTCGGAAAAACTGTTTCGAATTTATTATTTAATTGAAACAATGACGTATAACTTTTTTATCTGAAGATGAAATACTTCTTTTATCATCGTCACCTAAACATAAAATCCATAAAATTGCTTCTTAGAATCCCTGAATCTTAAAATGACATCTAGACTACACGATCTACAAAAGCATTAAAGACAGCACAGCGTAAGAGCTACTGGAACTGTGTGCGAGAACCGTACTAAAAAAGTGCCCACTTACACCCTCAGTTTGAATGAAGGAGAAGAACCTTGGAAAAAAACGGAGCTGCTTGGAAAAAAGTGGTGTGGGATCTTTTTCAAAGGCTTCAACAAGATCATTGAGTACATTGCCGAAAAAGTTACCACCTAATACTAGATATCTTAGAACACTTTTGAAAAAAGTTATCAAATTAACTCACGCGTCGAATGTGCCACAGCAAAATCCGATTGGCCTGTGAAAAGTGCAATGTTACTCGTGTTTGATGATTTCAGAGATAGTCGGGAAAAAAGCTTTTTTTACTTGAAATTTATGTTCTGAACTATTTTTTTATGTTAAAAACAATCACCATTATTGTTTATTAATGAAAATTTCATATCGTAAAATATGTCGTTCTGCAACATTCTGCATATGACTATTTTCAAAAATAAGCTAGAAAAACTTAAAGAACCAAATAACACCTGAAAATCAAGATGACGGAAACGCATCAGAGATCGGAGGTCTCAAACTCAGGAAATCATCTTTTATTGTGTTCTAGCAACCTTCAAAATTTCCGTTTGTTCCGGAATATTCCGATAGATGGCTCCTGGTAATTCTTAAATCCCGCGATATGGCAGTGACAGCTAAAAAGGATACAAGCAGGCGAAGTTGATTCCTGATTCAGGATCGAAAATGGTAGCGTTAAGGTAGTTCCTAACGGTTAGATGACAGTGGAAATTAAAAATCAATTTCCAGCTGCTCAGAATCGGTAATCGTTACCGGAAGTTGGTTCCACACAGCTAGGATGCCCGAAGTAGTCAAAGGTCAATCGCCAGCGTCGTATAGGATTGGGGTACATAGCTTTGTGCTATAGGATTAGGTACAATGTAAGTCGGAATTTAGCTTCTCACGACTAAGGACAAGCCCACTTGAAATCACATCCTAGCTACTGGAATATCGGAAGAAGTTGAAGGTCAACTCACAGCTACTGGTAATGGGAATTTAGAGTTATTAACCTGAATTGACATTTTTTATTCGTGGCTCCCAGTTATAGCTTACTCTGTCGTATAGGGAACTTTTTGTAGTAAGAATAATAATAATTGTGTTTATTACAGAATCCTTACCAATTTTGACATCGGGAATCATTTTCAACAATAACATAAAGTTGAAACTATGAGTGCCTAAAGGGTGTTTCATTTTTTTACCACTTTCATTTTAGGAATTTGGTACATATAGTTCTGAGATGAAAACAAATTATTTATTGGTAATAACTTTTTCCAAAACTGTCCAGTGGCGAAGATAATGGGTAGTTGCCTCCACCCCTCCCCCCATATTTTCTATACCTTTGAATATTTGTCACAGATGATTATAGTTTTAGAAAATACGTGCTAATTTGAAAACATAAATACTTTCGTAAAATTTTGATATTAAGGTATTCCAAGCTATTGCAGGTTAAACATTTTTCTGTGTCTGCAAACTGTAATTATTTTTATTGTTCAAATTTTATTATATGGAAAACAAATACAAATTCATTGAAGTCGTCTTCTAACATGCCTTTCTGAAATAGTATATTCTATATCAAGGACGGAAAGAAGTTCATTTCGGCGAGTATGAAGTTATCGAGCCGAGCGGAGCATAGCGGAGCGAGGGTTGATTGAATACGAGCTGAAATGGACTTCGGATCCGGCCGAGATATAGACGCTATTTTTTAGCGCATCGCGTTAGAACACTGAATACTTTGGCTTGTTAGCTTGTTGGCGAATATGTGGTGGCTTACAAATTAATTCGCTGTCAGTGTAATTTTCCTGCATAGCGTTCATCTTGTTCCTATTGACGAAACCTCAGAAACTAGTAACCCCCGTTAATCGTTATAATTAGATAGGCACCTATCTGTTATTATAATATTTCCAGCTCGTTTAGACTTGATTGAAATATGCGCGTAGGTATCGTGGTCTCGGTATAGTTGTCAGCTGTGTGTTTCAATTTCGCTGCCGTAGCTGTCACCTGCCGCGTAATCACTAACTGATAACAACACTATCAGTAGTTGCTATAATAACGCCTAAATCTGTCCGCCCTAGGGCGAGAAAAAACGTTCTTTGCGGGCTGGAATATTTTGTACGCTTGGAAGCAAGCCGCTATTGCATGTAGGGCTGCAATATACGTCGTTCCGCCGGCTATTAAGCTACTGAAAAGTCGTTTTTCAGAGGCGATGCGCTGAAAAATATTTTATGAGAAAATTGTACTTATTTTGAGATTCTCTAGCACCTCCCACAATGACACTGGTCAAAAATCAAACACCCTGTAGAGTCCGGCATACTGAACCAGATCCATATAGAGCTCAGTCGAAATCACATTGTAAACGATGTTTTATTCCATTTATTATAAATAGGGGAATGGCAAAAGGCACCCTCGTTCATCATCTCGGCAGTGAAGTGTTATAACCGACGGAATCACGAGGGTCGGGCAAGGGAAAACACGTATTAGTTGTATCGACCGAACGACCTGCCTCGCCTTGATATAGCAGACGAGGCCAGTCCTAGGAAAATTAAGTCTTTTTTATGACCGATTCTTTCTCGCTTCAGTTCTAAGTCGACATGTCGCTACACTTCTACACCAAAGTTTCTTTAGCTAACTTTCTTGCATTCTCTCGGAAAATCTATTTTACCACTTTAATACTGAACTCGTGCACGACTTTCATGCTTGTCTGGAACAATGTAGCCATTAGTGGTAACTAAATCTTACATGCAAGGATTACATGAGTAAGTTGACAAAATTACTGTGGAAACTGAGTTATTCGTTTGAAATAAAACAGTCAATTTACAAAAAATAATCAATTATTTTATCAAGAATTTTTGTATAAGAAGTGTTTTTTGTGAGTTCCTTTTAATTGGGGCTAGATTTTATATTTTAGATTTCTTCTGAGAGGACCAATGTGATACTTCCACTGCGACCGTAGGTCTATTGTGGCTCATATCTAGTCGTGCTACATTATCCCCATCAGGTCAGCCCCTCTATAAGTAAGCCGACCACCTTTCTGTTGCCAATTTATCCAGGTCCTCCGGTGTGAGTAAGTCTCTCCCGAAGGCTTGTAATCTAGTTACATATTCGTCTTCCTTTTTCTCTATAGCTTCTGCAGTTGTTTGGAGATCGAGGTTTTGGCTCTCCTTGTCAGAGCATGTTTGTTTTGCACCTCCATGGATGTTCCAGGAGTACCTATCTGAGAAAGGTTGATCCATTCCCCGCAGAGCCCGCATGTAAGGGGTAAAGCTCAATAAAACGGGGTGCGCCCGGTGTCCCGAGGTTATGTTTGTCGCTAAGACTCTTTGGCGTGCGCAATACCTTGAGATTGAGGAGTTTTTTTATAGTGGTGCCTCATCCAAGCAGTCTGGACGATTGAGTCAAGACCCTGATATTTCTCAGTGCGCGAGACATGGCCGCGACACAGAGTGATATACGGTTTAACGGAGAGCCCACATTCGGACATTCTCCGGCTCCGTTGGCCCTAGTACAGACCTTTAGTCACGACACAAGTGGGCTGGAGGAGGTGGTCCGCAGCAGGGCTTTTTGAGCTGGCCGTCTAGAGTTTTTAGTCCGACGTGCTCTATCACTACTGCAAACCTTACTCACTGTCGCTCATCGTAAGGCCTTCCCCTATCCGCGACCTGTGTCTCACCCGATGGGTACCTCAACCGTGCGGGTTTTGAAGCAGGAAAACATATTGTATTGGAATAACAATGAACACAGCTTTTATAAAATCTCATTGAGTCATAATAATAATTTTTGTAGAGTAAGTAAACAAAGAATACAAAGAAGTTTAGGGTTCAAAATCGCCTCTGCTGATGATGTCAATCGCAGTTGTAGATGAAATATCGAAATATGCTATACCTCATGTAGGACCATGCCACAGAAATCTATAATTTCTTGTGATAGCATTTGGGACATATGGTATCCTGGCATTATTGATGGAAGTTCATAAAGAGTGAGAAACTTAAAAGGCTGGCGAGTGATCATGGAAGAGTGAAATAGAAAATAAGGTATATCTTTTAAAAATCAATGATCTAATAACTAAATAATTTAAAGGAGTTATACCTAACCTGGTAATGGTCTCCCTATACGGCCAGGTTCTGGTCAGGTCAGAACATCCCCTTTGAATAAAAAAAAAAAACAATAAAAAATGCGCCACAGCTTTTGTTAACTTGAAATACGCCCATTCGCGACACTTTTGAGCCGGATAGTTCTTTCACTTTATGAAGTGAGTAGTTCCAATGTTAGGAATTGCATATCGACATAATATTGAAACGTTCCTACACTTCTATTGTTTCAAATAAAATCTTTCAGACTTTCAGACAGAATTCAGACTATTTTAATTAGTCACAGCACAACGCAAATATAAAAAATCAACAATAACCTCTAAATAACCAGGTCTTCTTCTTTACACTACTAAGCACAACTATGATATAATTTAACTTCACTTCTACAGACTATTTCCAATATCCACTTATACTGTCACAATTAATTATCTCTCATGTTTACTCTATGGTACTTCAACCTTTACTAACTTCCAATCGAAAAAAAACTGACTACGGCTACGGCGGTGCTCTTTAGAGAATTAGAATAGACCTCTCATGTCAGCTAGAATTTTCACCTAGAACAATCAGCTGACTAATATTATTTCTGAGAATGTAAACAAACATAATCCACTAATTAGCTAGTATTCCTTCGTTACACTATTATGTTACAAAAGTCATGGCCTTCTGTTAGGTTTTTTGTTTCTAACTCACCCTTTACAATTCATTTATGCAATAACGTGGCTTATTCTGGAGTTACAAACTGTTTTATTCCCACGCATTAACGCTCAGTGAGCAAAAGCCCGTTTGCTCACAGAGTGTTAATCCATCTGCTTGGTCAATTGTGTTGGTGTGGTATGGGAACCTCAACACGTAACCAACGAACCGAAGTTGTTTTAGACCAGGAAAAGTGTCTGACTTTTTCGAATCCTATTCCTTTTATTCGTCAAATCTGTAACCTTGCTTAAGAATATCCTGTCGATCTCTTTTCTCTGGTATCCATTTTTATATACCTCGTGACCAATAAGATCTACCCAAATACTATCTAGGCAAAGCTTCTCCCTACAAGTATTTGGTGCAATAGGTTTAAGTAAGGTTCTTATGCTTTCATTCCCCAGGGTTTAGTTTAGTTACTTAGCGAGTGGGTCGGTTACGACTCCTCCACTGCGTCCAGGTTGGTATATATTGTGGCTCACATCTAAGCGTTTTACATTCGTTACAGCTGCAGGCCACGGATTTTTAAGAAGCCACTGGCCTTAGAGACTTAGAATATATGCTGGTCTCCTGAAGAGAGATATTCTCTTCCGAATGTTGAGTGTCTGGTTCTTCCCAGAGCGGGTCAGTTACATATAGAACATGTCCTGCCGTTTCTTCATCCGCTAAGAACAGGTGACATTCTACGTTAACGGTTAGACCCATCCTGTGTAAATGGTTGTTCAGAGTCCTATGTACAGGCATACAAGGTCTGTCCTTTTGAGCTCCAGTAGTTTCTTAGCCAGGGTCTTCGATGGTCCTTCAATGAAGGCCTTAGAATGCGCCAATCCTGATAGACTTTTTCAGTACTGGCATACTTTATTTTCTCCCCAGACGTGTGTTGTTGTTTTGGCGATATTTGAAGATATGCCGCCAATCGGTTCTGATCCAGTAAATTTGGATTCAGTTCCTCTTTTGACCAGAGAGTCGACTATTTAGTTCTCTCTAAAGCCAGAGAGATCTGGTATCGAGACCCAAGACAAGTTTTATTGTTTTTAGCTACTGCATTGAGTGCCGTTTGACAGTCCCATACCAGTTTAGAGCTGCAACAGATGGAGCAAAGGACTTTGAGAGTCGCTCGGCTGTCTTAAAGACTTTAATGATGTTTTCCGCGTACAGTGCATTTAATCAAGCATCTGCATGTGAGCTGAGTACAATGGCGTAAATGTCTTCCTGAGATACTGTTGCATGATGATCCAGGTTCGAGAATTCTCTTCTCGACACGACGTCATATGCTCCGGATCCAGTTCACGTTGGAGTCTTGGAGCCGTCGGTGTACCATGTGAGGTTTGCTTTGAGGAGGTCGTTTCTGTCGCGCTCCCATTCGTCACTGCTGGGAAGAAGGACGTTATAAGCAATACAGTTGGTTGTAGATAGCATCATGTCTGAGGGCATACTCAAAAGACTGTATTACTTAGATAAATCATAATTTATCGATGAATCGGTGCTTTTTTATCGCTATAAAATCATAGTATAAACAGGAAGCAGTAGAAGTGATCGATCGCATCATGGGCGTAGAGAATTCCTCTCAATATTGCCCTGATAACACTTCGCAAACATAGCTCTTGCATTCATCACAATATAGGCTGATTCACTCACATTGCATATTTCGTAAGCTTCTTGGTATACTTCTTGGTGAGGTGCTTGGACTTACACTTTCGGTAACAAGTTTCGGAAGTTCGGTAAAAAAGTTCACCAAAAAGGGAAGGCAGTTTATATGTACAATCTGCCCTTTTGAATATTAGATAATAAAGCCGATACCTAGGTAGCAATTAAGTTAGGAATCACTAGACAGACAGGTCATTGAAAAAACCTTCTTACGATATTATACTGATGACTTTTGAAAGTCCCCGAAAAATATGCAAAACTGAAAATACGTACCTACTTATAATTTTTATAACCTGTAAAATTTTTTAATGGATGAAGACATGAATATTTTGTCAGATATACGAGTATGTTGAAGAACATACCCTAATGACGAGCCCATTTTTAGCAGGTAACTAGACAATACTTAAAGCTCCAGAGTATCATAGAGACTCAACCCTGTGCAAACAATTTCCTTAAATACTCTCTCATAGAGCTCTTCACGCAAGATAATGAGAAAAAATAGTTACTCAAAACAATAATAATATGAGAGAGTGAGGTTATGTTTCTTCTTCACGGAAATTCAAAGTTTTGCATATTTGTTGAGAAAAGCATCAAATGTCAGGAGATGTGATGCCGAATATCTGAACCACTCATCTTCACTCCATGGCACTGCGTTTTGTTAAAGAATTACATAAAATAAGTAACAATGACAAGGCAACTCAGTCGTAAAGAAAACTAAAAGTGACTGTCATGGCATAGTAGTCGCATGTACATAAAGAAGACAAAGTAAACTGGACAAAGTACCCTCATTGTATTGTCAGGAAATTAAATTGAGATTAAGAACTTAAGTTTTATTATTCGAATATCACCTCGTTAACTCACTACCTGTGGCCTGGCCAGTGCGGTGAGTACCGCCGTTCGCCCTGTCCTTGGGACTCGTTTCGTAGTCCTCATTTTGAACGTGTTTCTGCTCGGGTGAGCGCACATATCTCTACTCCCCTGTCCCGTCTCACGGGATGATCTATCGAGGAGCTGCCTCCACTAACCCAATTTTACTCTCACTTCTCGTCGTTCTCTCTATTCTCATCTTTAATCTTGTTGTTCATGAGGTAGCAACATGTCGATTTTTTTACGTGGGCATAGGTAATATTTTTTATATGTTTCTAGTAATTTATATAAAAGGGGTATACGGTTGTCTTAATTATTTTATCTTAATTAGGTTTAGTAAAACTAATTTCCTGCGAGATAGTTAAAGTGACCAATAATTGGTATCATAGTCCATCCTGATATTTTTAAATTCAAAGTTTTGAATTTACAATAAGCATCAATAATTTTCACAGTCAATTTAGGCAATGTCAATAAATCATGGAAATATAATTAGATTATTTCTTAATAATTAATAGTTTTCTTTGATATTTTGATAAATTAATACCTAACAAAAGGTTTTGAAATGTTCAATATCCAGTGGGTACTTGTGAGTGATGACGATTCCAGGTTAGATAATTTGATAACTATAGTCCCTGATCTTATGCAAGAGGTAGGATTTCATCATTCTGATATGTCACTCTGATAAGCGCAGAATTATAATAATTATTATTATTATTATAATATTATTATAACTTCTAGGGTAGGTTCAAAGCCCTTGTACTGAAGCTTGCGCTTATTATCCCTTTGGATAATTATCTTCTCGGTCCCATCTCCCGAAAGTATTTCAGTATGAGTCCAATGGGTGCTTGTTCTATTTCTTTTGGTTCTGCCATTTCGGTCCCAAATATTAGAAGTCTAGTTCCCTCTAGTGCTGGGCATTCACACATTAGGTGGTATGGGGTTTCCTCCCCCTCCCCGCATTTCCTGCAATCTGGGATATTTTCACTCCTATTATTTAGAGGTGTTCCATTAGTGGGCAGTGTCCTGTTAGAAGTCCACTTTCCGATCTCGGCCGGTGTTTATTCAGCTTTTCCAGTTACATCTTCTCTGCTCCCCCTTCCCTTTACCCACCTAGTCGCTTGAACAGCACCCCAGTTAGGCTTAGGTAAGATCTGCATTGAAGCTGCTCTATCCTCTCCCATAGGTTTTCGCTTATGAGGAAAATTAGTTGTTGGCCTTTTGTGTCAGGTTTTCTGTCCACAAGGATCCACGTTTTATTAGTGGGCAGTGTCCTCTTAGAAGTCCAATTTCCCATCTCAGCCGGTGTTTACTCAGCTTTTTCAGTTACATCTTCTCTGCTCCCTCTTCACTTTATCCACCTAGTCGCTTGAACAGCACCCCAGTTAGGCTTAGGTAAGTTTTGCATTGAAGTTGCTCTATTTTTTCCCATAGTTTTTCTCCCATGAGGAAAATTGGTTGTTGGCCTTTTGTGTCAGGTTTTCTGTCCACTAGGATCCACGTTTCTGGTTTTTAATACCTGGCTTTGAATTCCCAGTCTTTTTTGGATTTTTTCTGGTTCCTCTTGGGTTCCTGGTATCCACACTGGTGCTCTTATAGGTTTCGGAACGTGCTTGGTGCCGAGTTTCGCTCCTGACCAGGGTTCCATTTCCCTGACCACCCGCACTAGCCAGTCCTCTGTGGCCTGGTCAGCGCAGGAAACAATGAGAAAGTCCCCTCTAAGCTGCACTCCTGAGAACCTTGCTGCAGGTTCTCCTTCTTTTACGTTGTTCCGGTTCCTTGCTGGTTCCGGGTTTTGTTACACTGGGGTTCACCTTCAACCCTAGCTTTCTAGGTTCTCCAGTTTCCCCCTGGTTTTGTAGTTTCTACTCTTTTCTCAGTTTCCTGAGAGTTGTTTGCGTAGGTCTTTCTTTTCAGAATCCCCTTCCCTTTTTGAATTAGGTGTGTCTTGGCCTACATGGCCCACGAGTAGTGGAGCTATTAAAGAAATACCATACGCAGAGCTCCATACTTATGGTAGGCATTTATTTTCGAAGGTGCGCCACTTCTTCGAGGTTGAATCCAGAAAAGACTGATCTACTATTCAGCCACGCATCCTTTTAGCCTGGGTTCTCGCCGTAGGATTTAGGTGTTTAAAGGTTTAATTAATTTAGGTGAGAGTCCACTTTCGGACGTTCTCCGGCATCGTTAAAACCCCTGTGCAGACCTTTAGTCACGACACGACAACTAGGTTGGGGGAGGTGATCCGCGGCAGGGCTTTTTGAGCTGCCAGTCTGGAGTTTTAAATCCGACGAGCTCTATTACCGCTGCTAACCTTATTCACTATTGATCACTGTAAGGCCGTGCCCTATCCGCCACATGGGACGCGCCTGATGGGTACCTCAATCACACAGGATAAGCGCAGAAAGTTGTCTTCTTTTAATTTTCTAATATTCTGACCTAGCGAAGGGTTGGGGGGACGGCCCGCCTCAGAATTCTTCAGGCCACTCCAAATAAAATCTTAAATCGAAGCCCAACTTTGTAGTTAACGGAATTTTGAGGTAACCGGCGAACTTCGATTATGGGATTATGATTGTTTTATGGCCTACTTATTTAAATAATTTTACCTCGACTTTACCATTACAAAGTTGAGTATTCATGTCTTTATCGGCAGCAAGTGCTCTTCTGCTGCGTGCGTTGCCATTCTTTTCTTTTTTTTTTTAATAATAATTAGTGTTATATTTTTCAATTCCGCCGCCAATGCCACCACACGCAGAATATTCCCTAGATCCTAACTGCACAATTTCTATTCGAGATTACCGTTTTCTTTCTTTTATTGGCCATTTTTTAATGCCAAAAAATCGCATGTTTATGTATTTTTGCTTGAAAAAGCAAAAACTGATGAGGCAATGTAAATAGTTCAAGGAATGTAGAGAAATAAAATACGAAGATTATGAGAGCTGAAACAACCCGATCGGTTGCAAACCTAAAAAAAAAAAACAAAGAAATACAGTTTTTTCAAAAATTCGTACCGTCGTTATTTGAAGTTATATCAACATACATAATAACGAGTCAAAATGAAATAATACCAAGGTGGCGGCACATTTAAAAATGGCGAAAGGAATCGCCATCTTTGTTTTTTAAATTAAGTAGACTAATATGAGTTATAAACAAGTGAAAATCGCAATTTTCCAACTGTAAAGCCATTTACCACAAAAACGACTCAATATATTGGAAAGCGCCTTACTTACCTGTCACTCTTTTAGCTTTTTATGAGGTATCCTATTAAACTACAGCACGATCAGGAGAAAGGTTTTTTTGGTTTTGATGTAATTAAATGAATTATACAGGGATTAGGTTAAATCTACTTAAACTGGTTTTCGATCAATGATTTTTATGAAATTTTACAAAGTTCGAGTCGAAGTTCAACCTCCAAAATTCACTTCGAACCTTGTAGCTTGGCTCACGAAACGGTAACACGCATAAGAAGATCGGGTGTTGCATTATACAAACTGAATTCACAACAAAATCTATGAGTGTTGATTTTTTGTTGTATTTCTTGTACACTTCTTGACAAACAAGAAAGTTCTGGAATTAAAGATGTTGTCGAGTTAATCTAAACATTCTGGAGCCATTCCGAGCTCTACGAGGCAGGTGCATGTAAAAAAGTTCCAGGAAAAGATATAAATTTTCAATTACTTATTAGTGGCTAAAAAAACTTTTAAAAAATTTATCAAAAAATGTGACATTGACGCATAAGTTCAGATTAGATACAAGCTGAACATTGAAATAATTTAAAACAGCGACCATCTACAATCTACTAAATCAAAAAGAGATCTGTTCCTAAAATGCAATTCCACAAGCACACAAAATCTATCCTATAAAAAGTAGAACTCTTGTCCATTTTTTGACTAAAGCGTTGCCAATACCTTGTGACCTTATCACCAAAACTTTTTCCTTCACCCCCTCCCTCACAACCTACAAAAAATCACCTAAAAATTGCCAGAAAAAAATCTTTCTCATCTGAACCACAGAACTCATCATCTTATGTTAACTTTAAGGAATTGAGAAGAGAAGCGAAAATTGTATGGTTAACGTCACCAAGCAATCATCTTAACTTAAGCAAATAAATCAAAGGATACGCTCTCAAAATACAAACTGACAAGAAGTAAAAGAACAAAATTTGGTATGCTGGCTTACTATAAAACAGTTGCACTCTTCCCTCATCCTTGGTGAAAGTGTGTGTTCAGATTTTGGAGGCCAAAAAACATACTCTCCTTACGACCAAATCGTTGTCTTTCCCCATAGTGTCTACATAATGTTACAAAAGAGAAATCCTTCCCCACTTTTTCTCAACTAACAAGCTGATAAGACATCCAAAAGCTGCATGAAAAACTTCACTTTGGTAAATAAAGTAATACTTTTGAATTGGTAGCACACTCACGGCAAGAAGATGGTCAGATTTTTGGTAAGTAACATGCTGTTCTCGTGACCAAAGTGTTTTGAACTCCCACAGCAGCTAAAAAGTTTTGCGAAAGATTAGGAGAGGAAATATGTTTCCATCTTGAGCACACACGTCCTCATCTTATCTCAACAACTTGCACCAAGGTTCTCAGTGCAGCTTAGAGGGGGCTCTCTCATGGCTTCCTGCGCTGACCATGCCACAGAGGACTGACTGGTGCGCGTGGTCAGGGAAATGGAATCCTGGTCAGGAGCCAAACTCGGCACCAAGGACGTTCGGAAACCTATAAGAGTACTAGTGTGGATACCAGGGACCCAAGAGGAACCAGAAAAAAATCCAAAAAAGACTAGGAATTCAAAACTAGGGATTAAAAACTAGAAACTCGGATCCTAGTTAACAAAAAACATGACACAAAAAGCTAACAGCTAATTTTCCTCATGGGAGAAAACCTATGGGAGAAAATAGAGCAACTTCAATGCAGACCTTACCTAAACCTAACTGGGGTGCTGTTCAAGCGACCAGGTGGGTAAAGGGAAGAGGGAGCAGAGAAGATGTAATTGAAAAAGCTGAGTAAACACTAGCTGATATGGGCAATAATTGGACTTCTAACAGAACACTGCCCACTAAGGAAACACCTCTCAATAATAGGAGTGATAAAAAGTAACCCAGATTGCAGGAGATGCGGAGAGGGGAAGGAAACCCCATACCACCTAATGTGTGAGTGCCCAGCATTAGAGGGAACTAGACTTCTACTATTTGGGACCGAAATGGCAGAATCAAAAGAAATAGAACAAGCACCCATTGGACTCATACTGAAATACTTTCGGGAGATGGGACTGATGAGATAGTTAGCCAAAGGGGTACAATAAGTTCAAGCTTCAGTACAAGGGCTTTGAAACCTACCCTAGAAGTAATAATAATAATATCTCAACAACAAAGAGTTCATCCAAGTTCCAAATATCACAGGACCAATTTTAACTTGCGAGTAACTTTTATGTTTTCAACCCTTACTTCGTAGAATCTCTGCATATTTATTGATTATGAATAAAACACTAATGTTTTATAAAATTCTACTGTATATTGATCGATGATAGAAACGTTACATGTGTTTCGCTACTTTTCATGTAGCATCTTCAGACGTAAATAAAATTATTGATACAGTAACATAGCAACAGTATTACATATTACCATATTATGTTATCGTGTGACTTCTGGGTATTATTTTCAGAAGTAAAACACTCAAACTTGCGATGAATAGTAATGCTTTTAATTAGGACGAAATTACAACATGACTTCGGTCAGACATTTTTTCTGACACTGTCATAATAACAATACATAATAATTATCATTGTTAACAAAAACAGTAACATATCGCCCCCCTTGAAAGGCCAGGCTTTCAAAATGAATACAACAATAATATAACAGTTCTTGCTTAATGCAAAATTCATTTAAATCTAGTTACTTGTTTCATGATCACTTAGGTAATACTGTTGCTATGTTACTGTATCAATAATTTTATTTACGTCTGAAGATGCTACATGAAAAGCAGCGGAACACGTGTAACGTTTCTATCATCGATCAATATACAGTAGAATTTTATAAAACATTAGTGTTTTATTCATAATCAATAAATTGCGAGTAACTACACCTTATAGGATAAATTTTAGGATTTGTTTTAGGACATGTATTAATCATCAAAACAACGACGCCCTCTGTTATTAATATGAAAGTGTGTGCTATTATAAATCAAAGAATTATTAGTTTTGCAAGCTTTGATAAAGGCAATACGCAAAAAGGCAAACTATACTCTCTACTCTATAATATATTTTATTTTTATATTTTATAAATACATAATATATTACATATTACATGAGGGAACATGTACCTAAAAACTACAACACGGAGGTACAATAATTGTTTATTATTAATAGGCATACAAACTCTTCAAATAGGCATTCATTTCGCAATTCTTTCACAATTTATCATGTTCTGCGCCTGGTCCTAGAAAAAGAAAGACATTATTAATTTTTTTCCCTAATATTATGGCAACGACATAATTATGGCCTTTAAAAATTATTAATGTAGCTGAAAAAGAGGTATGGTATACTACTTACATTCTGGGATTACTCATTATTACAACAAATGTTCAAAATATTTTTTACAGCAAAATTCTAGTGTAGAAATTCTTTTGTCCGATTCAAAATAATCACGTTTAAACTGATTTTCTTTTCAATTAATTTTTTATTTAATTGAACTTTATTAATAAATAAACTGAAATTTAATGAAGTTAGTAAATAATTTATTAATTAATTTAAATAATTAATTACATTTTTTATAATTTTTTTTAGATAAAAATGCATTTTGAATATTTTTTTCAATCTCTAAAATATTCAGTTTGGTGCACCATACATACAGAATGCATAAAATTCCAGCTACCTACACATTCTTTTTATTTGTCATGCTTTCATCTCATATGTAACTTTTGACCGTTTCTAATTTTCCATTTTGTTGCTGGATATTTAACATTGCAAAACGTTGCAGTAATGTTGTTTTTTCATTGTCTACCTTTTCAAATTTCAATTCTTAAATTGCTGACACCTTCCGGCAAGCTTGGCTCAGGAAAGTCACTCTTGCAAGTTGCCAAGTTAGTGCAGCAAGCTAATAAAATGGTGCAGCTTCAATGTTTCAGCAAATTTACTGTTGAACCCGCACTGCAAATTTAATTTAGTGACGTAATTTTGAAATGCACTGAAGTTCTACAAGTAATATTGCGGTTGGAATGTTTTAACAATGTGCATTTCAGAAAGTGGACGGAAATCATTTTTGAAACTGGTCTTTGAAATGGAGCAAAGTATGAAATGTTATTGTAGAGTTGTCTGAACCTTGCCAGTACTTTGCTTTTGAAACATTGCAGTGCAACATTGCTGCACGACCGTTAGGACTATTGCATCAACATTGCAGTAAGTTAACTGCGTCTGTGTTTGCAACATTACACTTTGGTATGAAAAGTCAATGCAATGTTGCAGCAAATAATGTTTCTCTACCCAGTGGGATTGTTTACATAATCATCATGAATAAATTTTTATTCATTGATTTAACTTAATGATCATATTAATTTGTTTTGCTATTTTAACAGATTACTATTTGTCTTGATTTCTACTTTATCATTGTTAATCTAAACTCAGGTTGTCATAAATTATTAGGTTGTTTTTTCTGTGCTAACTGAGATCTTCGTGCTTTCTATGGGGGCCAATTAAACAGCCAACACTTATAGTCTCCTATATTATAGGACCTCGAAAAGAAGCAGATAGGACCACACCTATAGGCAGGTTGCCTCCCGTATGTAACCTCCCGTATATAAAAATTACACATTCATGGAATGGATACTTTGCAGCCTTATCTATAAACGGCGCATCGGTGAGCAAAAATCCGCTTTCCCTTACAAATTACAAAAATTAGTAAGACATTTCTTTACTTGGAGTTAAGTATTCCATACTAAGTGATATTGTCGAGAAGTGAGATTGTTGACTGTGAAACTTCACTTCAAACATTATACAGGGTGTCGCCAAAATGTACCACCAACGCTCTACCGCAGATTCTTAAGTAAAAAATATGACGATTTAACCGAAACTATTTATGTCCAGAAAGGCAGCCTTTTAAAGATACAGCCCTGAGAAGGGGGTCAACCAAACAAAAGTTTTCATAATAAGTAATTTTTTTTTAGAATATGAGGTCTATTCAGAAAATACGTGAACGCTGTTTGCATTGCGCGGCTCCAGTTGGTCCCAGAGGAATCTTCTTGGTGTCCCTACATCTCTACAGATCAGCTGATGAAAACGTTTGCAGATTTCTTTATTTGCTGAGTAGCTAAGGGAGTTTTAGTGAATTGTAATTTTTTGTTTGTCGGAATTGAGAATGAGTGACCTGACCTGACTTGAAGGAGTAACGTCTTGATGTAAAATTTTTTGTTAAACTTGGAAAATCAGCGACTTTTACATTTGTCGAATATTTACTATGCTCGACATGGTTTACTTTAAACAAGGTCAATACCTAATTGCGGGAAAATCGACGTCTATAACTATCAGGGGTCGTATTGAGGAGTGTGGGATATCAGTTGGATTCTATCACGGAACTTTGACCGAAAAATTGGACGACCAAAAATTCAATCGCGTCCAGGTTTGTTAAGACTTCTTTGATCGTTCAAAAGAAGATGAAAACTTCTTGATCACAACAGGTGATGAATTATGGGTTTACGATACCTACTGACATTGTAATGAAGGTAAAATCGTCCCAATGGGTGGGTGAAACGTGCTCCAGATCCAAAAAGCTCGTCGCCAAGTTCAATCCCAATGTCAAGGCGATGCAGACTTTTGTTAATGTTGAGGGTGTTGTTCATCACGAGTACCTCACCCAAGGCTCCAAAATAAACCAGACTTACTACAGTGTAGTTGTGAAGCGCCTGAAGAATGCCGTCTGTCGCAAAAGGTCAGAAATGTGGAGGAGTGGCGACTGGTTTTTCCATTACGACAATGCTCCAGCCCCTTCAGCCCCCGGAACTCGAGAGTTTAATTTTTAGCAAAACACTCGATCAGTGTTCGTCCCCAACACCAATTCTCACCTGACATTGCTTCTTGAATTTTTCTTGTTACTTAAACTCAAAGAACCCTTGAAGGGAAGAATATTTGAGATGATTGAATGCGACGAAGGAGCTGAAGGCCATTACAAAAGCAGTGTACCGGGAGTATTTCAACAAATGGAATCACTGTTAGGATAAGTGTGTGCATTGGTGAGGAGAGTACTTTAAAGGGGATTCAGACATGATTGTGATTTCTGAATAAAGTACATTTTTGTTTATCACATCACTGTTCTCGTATTATCTCAACAGACCTCGTATTGTTTGAATCAGTTTTAAACTGGCTGACTTTCACTGAAAATGGTACGAAGATACATGGTGTGTTTTCTATGTTTGGGCTTAAATTTTTAACGGCTTTATCTTTGCAACGGTTCAATGAAATCCAAGAAAATGTAACAGAAATACTATTCTAATCCAGAAAATCCAAGACTGTCCTTGAAAAGAAATGGTTTGCACTTCCTTGACAGAAAGAAAAAGGCATCAGATTCTGAAAATACCTGAAAAAATACTCTGAAATGAGCTACTGAAATTGCACGTCACACTTAGACCAGCAAAAGCCAAAAACAGATTGTAAAGTGCAGTACAAGTGCTTACTTTGATCTGTTTTTGTGAGTCTGGTCGTTACATTTGAGAAGCTCATTTCCTAGCATTTTTCCTGTGCTCTCTGAACTCGATTAGGTTTTTACCGAAAGTCGATCTAAAAATTTTCTTTTCTGTAAGAAAATGCGAACAATTTTTCTCCAAGTATTTTTGGCTATTGAATTCTGGCAATAGGATATCCCATAAATTCGCAGTACGAAAGCTTTTGAATTTCGATGGATTTTGAGGAACGTTAGAAACAATTTGTGCGGTAAAATATAAAATTTAAATTTAGGTAGGTACAAGTTCTTACTTTGATCTATTTTTGTGAAACTGGTCGAAGTGTACCGTTCGATTAAAGAAGCTCATTTCATACCATTTTATGTATTTTCTGCATCAAATGTGCCTTTTTTTTCTAAAGTCGATCGGAAAATGTGCTTTTCTCTCAAAAAAGTTAAAATCATTTCTTTTCAAGTAGGGTCCTGGATTTTTAATTTGTCGATGGACCATCTTAAAATGCCTCAGTAGATTAGGGTTTCTGCAAAATTTTGTTGGATTTCGTCACACTGTTGCTAGAATACCGTCGTTTAACACCCAAGCCCAAATTAAGAAAACATCCTGTATCTTCGTACCTGCTGCCAAAAAAAAGATATCATAGATTGCCTAGATTGCCTAGATCCATGTTCTCTACGTGATATTTAACTTTATCGTATTAGTAATGAATCACCCCTTTACGATACCCATCTTTGTTATATGAGTCAATAATAATTATGCTCCGTCTTCAAAAACACAACAAAAGGTCATTTCATAATAAAAAAAGTTAACTTAAAAAAATAAAAATGTAATTTCACCTAACTATTATTGTTATAATTTAATGTAGCTCTTATTTAAAACGGCTTTAGCTTCCACCCGCCCATAAAATTTCATGATTCCGATTTAAATATCATTAACACAAAACGTACCTGTATTATCCTGTAAATAGAAGCGAGAGCATCCCTAGACACCTTGCAGCCTGATGGGTGACCCATAGACTGATGCCCAAAAGACCTCTTTCCCCAGTCAGTGGAAAAGCTGAGTTGTCCCATGCAGGTGGTTATCATTACTGCCATGATCGCTACCACTAGAAAATACAGACCTGTATAACGAGCCATTTCTTATTTAAAACTAATGCAAAAGAGATCTATAGTCGAGAAATTAGACTACTGATTACGATGAATGATTTGGAACTTTATATATTATGTCCTTTTACAACACCCTCATCAGGGGGGGCGTTAATGTGAAGGGGATGTCAAATTGAGAAGCCTTGCATCAACTTGAACGGATGCATGTATATTTGAAATAGATTGGGCCAAGTATGGGATTGTGAATCACTAAAAATCGCTTCATTATTTCTCTTATTGTATAGGGATAGCGCGTGGGTAGTGTTCTGGTTCTGAATCTGAATTTGATTATACAGAGTGTTTCACAAACAGATCGACATGGCTTAGAGGTAGGTGTATAGTATTTCAAGGCGATTCAGTATCTGGTTTTGATGATTTTGATGTTACTTGTACTTTTGAAAGAATTGATGGAATTCAATAAAAAAGAGGTATGCTCTATTATACTTATGACACTTGATATCCCACATTTATCACTGATTCGAAAACTGCAGGACCATACCTAATTTTTTTTGGTCTCTTTCGGTTTTGTCAAAAGTTCGCCCTGTATGCATTTCCTTCAAAGTTTAGTGCCATTTTCGAAAACTGTATGAAAAATGGTACAATTGCGGCAAGAAATTGCTTAACACAAATAAACTAAACAAAAAAACAAAAAAACACTGTACATAAGGGAAACAGGTAGAAAATCCGCTCAAATGTAGAGTAGAAAAATCACAATTCAGTGCAGCTGATGCTCAAACAGGCCGCCATCAAATTTGATACATTTACTTGGCCTTTTGAGTGAATCTTCAGTAGCCCGGAGCGTCATCTATCACAGGGTAAATGAACTGGGAGAAGAAAACTTCACAGGAGTGAAAATCTCTTCGGGATGTAGAAAAATATCTTCGAGAAACTGAAATTTTCTATTATTCTTCACGTTGAAAGGAAAGATACTTTTGGGGTAATATAATGCAGATCACTCAAAAATTTACAGATCACATCGACAAGGTATCAGATTCATAGATTATTTTGTACAACTAAAATAGTTAAAAATGGAACTAGGACCTCTGAATCATTTACAAGAAAATAAATCATCATAGCCAGGTTTTCGAGGAAAGGAAGGGTATGACCTAACAGAGAATGGTCTCTGCTCCTCTTAACCGATTTACTCGTTTCGGCAATAAGATTTTACTGCAATGCAGATAAGACTTTCTGTCTATCAAGGGTATGGAAAATATTAATTCCTATCTAGTTGAGGCGCACAACCAGATTAAGTTATTGTAAAAGTTAGGACGCTAAAGTTAGAAAACGACTTGCATGTCCCTATGTTAACTTTTCGCGTGTTGAACTACAGTGTAACTTAGATTTGGATTTTTTATACAGCGTGATTAAAATCGGATAATTATCATCACCCTGTATAGAAAGTTCAACTACCTAATAGGATAGTACATAAACCCTAACTAAAAAAGGCATAAACAGCACAACATCCCATTGGATTCAACAAATGCTGTCCACAAGAATAATTGGAACCAAAGTGGATGATGACACCATCCAGGTGAAAACAACAAAAGGATGCCCACAAGGAGGGGTGCTATCCCCCCTCCTATGGAGCCTGATAGTAGACGAACTCCTCGGATTACTCACCGAGAACGGCATTACCTGTATCGGGTATGCCGATGACATCGTCATCATGGCCAGAGGAAAATTTGAAGGAACACTCTGCGACATAGTACAGAGGGGGTTAAAGATAACCTTGAAATGGTGCCAGGAAATAGGACTCAACATCAATCCTATAAAGACTACACTGATACCATTCACAAGAAGTAATAAGCTTCCAAACCTCAAAACCATTGACTTAAATGGAGTCGAGTTAGAATGGAAGGAAGAAGTAAAATATCTGGGAATAACACTGGATAAGAAGCTGATGTGGAACAAGCACTTGAGTGCAACAGTAAGGCCACATCCGTACTCATGGTGTGCAGTAGAATGGCGGGGAATGCATGGGGTTGCAACCCATCCATTTTACGCTGGATGTACACCATGCTAGTGAGACCCATCATCACATACGGAGCGGTCGTCTGGTACAAGAGGACCAAGCTAATAACAGCGAGGAAAACACTCGAAAAGATCCAGAGACTTGCATGCCTCTGCATCACAGGAGCAATGAGAACATGCCCAACAGCAGCGTTGGAAGTAATTCTAGATCTCACACCACTGCACTTAGTGATTGAGAGAAGTGCCGCAGAGGCTCAACTCAGAATGTCAAGAATGGGGATCAGGGGGGGACTACGGACCGAGGAGAATCAACCCCTGAACATCTGTAAAAACCTCCTGATAATGCCAAAAGACAAAACTGTCAAGAAATTCAGCTTCAAGAGAAACTTCATCATGGAACTGTCTACGAAAGAAGAATGGAGCAACACATCCATTCACACTCTCAAAGAAGGTACAATAAGATGGTACACAGACGGCTCAAAGGCCACCGAGGGAACTGGGGCAGGAGTATATGGGCCAGGCACCAACTACTCCGAGCCGATGGGAACATCCCCAAGCATACTTCAAGCCGAACTGTATGCAATAGAACTATGCGCCCAAATAAACCTCGACAGAAACTATAAAAATAGGGAAATAGCAATACTGACAGACAGTCAAGCAGCCATAAAGACGCTGAGCTTTCCTATCATCAGCTAAAAATGGCATGAAACTGTCTACAAAAACTCAATAAAGTAGGCAGAGAGAACAAAATTCACCTCAAATGGATACCAGGGCACACTGGGATTGAGGGAAACGAACGTGCCCACTCATTGGCAAGAAAAGAAGCATCGACACCCTTTATAGGACCAGAACCATTCTGTAGCCTTGAAGACACGTTCTTCAAGGCAGAACTTCGGAAGGAAGAATAAAAACTGAGAGAAATCCATTGGAATAACCTCTCAGGATTGAGACAATCCAAGGAGCTCCTCGGGAACTTTAACCAAGAAAGGTCAAGGAAACTCCTGACCCTCTGTAAAAGAAGTCTCAGAATGCTAACAGGATTCCTAACAGGTCATTGCAAGCTCAATGAACACCTGAGGAAACTTGGTATAGAAAAAGATGGCGTTTACAGACTCTGCAGGAAAGAAAACGAGACGCCTCGTCACCTATTGATGAACTGCGAAGCACTAGAACGTAAAAGAAACGATGTTCTGGGCCAACACCAGCTCAACGGGGGGGCTTTGCCCGGCCTTAATTCCCTTCAAATCCTGAAATTCCTAAGGGAAGCGGAGTTGGAGAGGCTGCTTCAATGAAGGGAATATACTCCAAAGAAGCAGAGAAGAGGGGGCACAATAGATCTGTAATAGGTCGCAGCGCATCTGACACCCTCAATGTCAATATCAATATCAGTACATGAAAAGTTAGGATATACAGGGTGCACCATGTATCCTTCTCTATTATGCTATCTCCTGAACGCTAAGAGATACAGGGTCGGTTAAATTAGAGAAAAGATGCGCAGTTTTGTGGCTATGTCGAATCCGTTAAGCCATGCAAGATGTCTGTGACTGCTCCTGAAAATTCCTGAAAAAACTGAAAAATCGAGATTTATTATTTTTGCCATATCTTTTTTATTATTGGAGATTAATGAATAATTTTTTGTGGACTTACATAAGTCGGCAAGAGCTACCCATCTGACATTTCAAAAATTTTCAAAGCCGACTAGATCCCAGGATTTTCATAGTCAACTTTCGTTTTTCTTATGGCCACCATATTGTTTTTTTATGTTGTTTGGTATAAAAAAAATCATAAAAACTAAAAATTGTTAAACTTCAAAAAATAAATTAAAAAATTTTTTGTTCTTCTTTTTTCTTCAAAAAAAATACAACTTTTTAGACCGAATTTCATAGATAAATTATAAAACCATAAGGCAAGCACTATTTCGGCGTATTTTACAAATGTTAACGTTTTTCGACGATTTTTTTGGTTTTTCTTTTAAAAAAGAAGAATAAAAATTAAAAAAAAATTTTTTTTGAAGTTTATTAATTTTGGGTTTCCATTATTTTTTTCATATCGAACGACATAAAAAAATAATATGGCGGCCATGAGAAAAACGAAAGTTGACTGTGAAAACTCTTGGATCTAGTTGGGCTTGAAAATTTTTGAAATGTCAGATGGACAGCTCTTAACGGCTTATGTAAGCCTACAAGAAATTATTTATTAATTTCCAATAATAAGAACGATATGGCAAAAATAAGAAATCTCGATTTTTCAGTTTTTTCAGGATATTTCAGGAGCAGTCACAGATATCTTGCATGGCTTGACGGATTCGACATAGCCACAAAACTGCGCATCTTTTGTCTAATTTAACCGACCCTGTATCTCTTAGCGTTCAGGAGATAGCAATATAGAGAAGGATACATGGTGCACCCTGTATAAGACGTTTTGCGATATTTGGAGCCGTTTCCGATGTACATTGCTTTGAAAGTTAGAAATAGTTATATTTATCTACGAGTGATTCATAAAATTCACTTTTTCATAATGCTTCTTCGTTCATAAAATTTATGATTATCATGAAGAATGCACAAAGTAAAAACGAGTGAAATAAAGTGTCGTATCGGTTCATTATAACACTCATTTCACGTTAGTCATGTAACCTGAAATGTATCGATTTATTTGAGTAGTCGAATCACGAAATCGCATACAACATAGTTATTTATTCAATACTTATTTTTTATGACCGCACGAGCCGTAGGCGAGGGCGTCAATCCCAGAAGTGAAAAAAGGCACTTTATGCATATGTTGCATTCAAAATTTTATCTACTAGTGACTTAAATAAGAACGAAAAATTATTATTATAAAATAAGAAAAAACAAAAAAACATTTCTAATGTGTTCATATCTTATGTAAGTGTTGCTTTGAAGCTATTAGCGCTTTTCTTATCAGGTCAGTTCATAAAGGTGACATATTGCTTAATATTACTTTTTTAGATTATTGAGGCACCTAAGAGATTTTGCGCAGTCACATTTTATTGAATAATAATTTCTTCTATAGGTAAGTGCGAAAGATATTTCATTCATTGAATCACAACACACAAAATAATAATTGTACATAGATCTGTCGAACTATGCGAATAAACTATGACGTTTCTCTAGTAAATATATGGTGTCAACCAACTTTAGGAAGCGGTCGGTGTCGGGCTAATGGGCTATGTTGTTCAACGTCTCGTGAAGAGCTCAGTACACTTGCGCTCGGGCCGCTTACTAGAACTTGTACTTAATCGTCGACTGGCCGACATGTAGTGACATGTCAGATTATGAGAAGCGGTAAATAATGAACCGCTACACTTTATTTCACTCGTTTTTACTTTATGCACTCTTCATGATAATCATACACTTTATGAACTAAGAAACGTGTAAAACAGTGCATTTTATGAATCAGTCGTTTATATAAAAGCTATTTTCGCATGTTTATAACTTACACACTACTCAAGATAAACTCCAAAAACCACGTGCTTTCGATTTTTTCACACAATTAAAAAAATCGTAATATTCTGAGTATCCGCTTTAAAATAACGAAGTAGGTGTCCACTTCCGGCGTTTACGAAAGTGCGGCCATCTAAAAAATATTTTTCATGACTTCGTCGAACAAGTCGATATATTTCCTATTCGTAAGGCGACTAATTAATGTGTGTAGGATTCTACGGCTGGCTTCAATTGAAATCATAGTTGATTCAGGCTTATAATTGGGATCGTGGTCCATGGAGATTTGCTCCGAACGTCTCGTCTACAGCTGGCGGTAGACATCATCAGAGGTAACTAACTGCCTGGCTGGAAGAGTGCTCCTATTTATAGGGTGATTGTCTGGTGACGTCATACCCCCTCCGGTAGCTATCTCCATTGTAGCGTCGGTCAGTTTCCCCGGTGATGTCTACTGCAGCTGAAGACAAAACGTTTGGAGCAAATCTCCGTGTACCACGGCAAAACGGCCCAAAATCAAGATTGATTGATTCTTTTAAGTATCTATTTGAACCAATGATTCAATTAAGTATCTATTTAAGAATTTCTCTGTTTATAGTTGACCAAAAAATATAAAGAAATGATCTAACTGTTTAGTATTATTTTCCTGCGGTTGAATTAAAATTAAATGCATGGAAGAGGAATATGAAGCGGCGCAACTGGCAAATTGCCCAAGAAGACAAATTTGGCAGGTATTTTTGTGTCTTATTAGTAAATCGGCATTATAACATTATAAATGTCCAGGCTTATTTCCAGTTGCAATATCACAAATGATTTAATTTTCCCGATGAGTCTGTCCATTTGCTTCTAACAAAATTGAGTTGCTCAAAGAGAGCAGCAGGAGTGTTAAACAAAACACCAGATTCAAAATAACTGTAACTTTACTGCCAATTCTGAGTCTCAAATCATCGATATTTCATCCCTAACATATAATTCAGTAGATATGCGTCATATAGTCGTAAACATTGTTTCTCACCATGGGTATCTCAAAGTAATGAAAGCATAGGAACTGGCACTGCTATCTAATTAAGTCCTCGCAACTCTAGTACAAGTGCAATGAAGTTGATGTAATGTAAACAATATGACGTTAGTGACATTTTAGCATTAATAATTTAATGAAAATCGTTCATTTTTCAAAGAAAACGTTAATTAATAAAAATAAATTGTCAAATAAATAAAGTTTGGTTATTTATTTATATTGTTCAAATTAATTAAAGCGCTCACGTAAGAGCGAAATACTGCTATAGATGAAAATTATTTTCGCAATGGGAGTAATAAGATTCCTAGAATTTGTATGTTCTCTTTAGATCTGTCTGAAATACCTAGTTATCATGATTGCAGACCCAAGAAAAACGTCTAGTTCCTCATCAAACTCAAGTCAAGTAATCGAGAAGTTCGTCGAGATAAACTATACACCAGGCGAACACTTACAGTGTGCGTTTAGTGGAGTGAGAAACCGTGTATTAAAATGTGTCCAGCAGAATCCTTAAATGAATTAACTGTTGATTTTATTTATGTGTAAAAATGTGGATAAAGTGAGTGCCTATTTTATTAACGTTCTTGTCCTAATCAAAAATAATCAAGAGCTGTCAGTTGTAAAGAGTGGATTAAGTTAAGACAAACCTCTTTGTGTCAGAGCCTACTCCAAAACGGATTTGTTTTCGAACACCCCTTACAATACTATTCCATTTATTTGGAATATACTTTGAAGTTTCTTGCAGGATATTATAATATAAGTCTATAAGTTTTCAGAAGCTATATACACATAAGTGATGACTTCGACGTTGTTAAGATGCTTTTGAGTCCTAGAACTAGCTATTAAAAGCTGTCACAGTTTACGAACTCGATGTTGTAATCGATTACTTGAAAACTATTACAAGTCTTTAGGACTACCACCATGAAATGAACACTACTTTGCTAAGTAATGGAATTTTGCTTTGTTGGGGGAATTTTTGCCAGTCCATGTATGATTAACAAAACCGTTCCATTATACAGTGAGGCATAAGAAACGGAACAATTTTATAAATTTTTCAATTTTGGCATTTCAATAAAACGCGAAAACAGATCTATTTTTATATTTTATATTTTATTAATTTTCATTTTGTGTTCTATGGCAACCTTTATTGGTATGAAAAAAAGTTTGAAATAAAAAAATGTTTGTAATAAAATAATGAAGTTATTTCATTAACATTACTTATAATTTTCAAGATCTATTGGACCGTTGTCGGATATTGAGTCTGAAAAACTGTAAACAAGAAGAATCATTCATTTTACACTTTGAAGGATTCGATCTCCAGACATTAAATCTTTTTATAAGTTACTAAGCGGCGTCTTCATTTGGACACGCAAATGAAAATTGCGAAAACAATTTATTGTATCTCTTCTAAGATGGAGAATCGCCTTGAAGTTCTAATCTTGAAGCCTCTCGAAAATCTATCAGTCACGAGCAACCGCTGATTAAGTTGAGGAAAGTTAAGGCATTCCAGGCACTAAATAAAGATGATCATGTATGTACTAGCCAGGAAAAAGCATCGAGTGAGATGTTACTGTAGTATCATTGGTAAAGTGCTTCTTCATGTCGATCTTTAAATCTACTACAATAATGAGATATGATCAATAAACGAAGAAACGTTATACGGCGTGCGACTTAAACGCGGTTATTTCTGTTTCCCAGAGTAGAATACTTCTAGAGTTACACGTACTGATGAACACTATCCGTCAAGAAGGACCTGAAAATTGAGCTGTTATTTTGCGTTTTATATTTTTTGCTATCAAACTGACTGAAGCGATAGCGAAACATTCTCTAGTGAAAGTCCAAGATAAATCAAAAAACTCTCACTACAATAATTATTATTAATTCAACAGATCGTATAAGACTTGTTCACTCCTTTGCAGTCGGAATGTGCAAGAAAAAGCGGTCTGGAAAATGAATAATGAATTATAAAATTTTCCATACTCTATTAAAATGATGTTATATCTTCGGGAAAAGCCGCAAAATGTAAGCAATATTTTAAGGATGAGAGAGAATGAAAATTGATTGAGTCTGTCGAGGACAGCTGTAGCTATCGGGAGAGACTAATGAGTAGGAGACTGACTAAGGTAAACATAAAGTGGGAGACGCAATTACTTATATGAATTGAGTGGCGTATTTCCTCTATAAAGTTTGATTTGAGAGAGCTACATCATCTTACGTCAAACCTCATCAGGGCGTCATTATGTCGGGGATCCGCCTCGCCCGTTTCCCGGAACCGTCTAGTCAATTTCTCTCTCATCGATCTTAATAACCCCCATGATTTTAAAGACCTGGAAAATGCTGAACCTTTCCCTAGTCACGTTCATGAATGAATTTTATTCAAGATGGTAGGTACTCTGCTATACAAAACACACACTCGGTTACATGAAGATTTATTTAATATGTTTCGCGATGTCAGTTTAAACTAGAAATTCATTCACGGTAGAAGAATTATCATTATAGCTGAGTCATATTAATATGAGTGTTAGAAATACAATATTACACAGACAGATCAAAGCCAGGTGCCTCTTTCATAGCTTAGTGCTTAGTGCATGATGTGAAAGAACACTAACTTAAGAGTAGTTGAATAGTTTACTACCAACAATAATCGCAGGATTAACTTAGAATGGCGTTCAGAGTGCTGGAAGCTTCATTCGTAAAGCCCAAACTGTAGAAGTCAAGTACAAAGTTAGATAACATGTCAAGTCGGGCCATAACGGTTGATTTTCTCTCACAACGCTCAGACCACTCGACTGGTTGGCGTTGCTACAACTTTTCATCCTCTTTTCGCCACTTTACTATTTCCTGGATTAGCCCGCGTTTGAAATAATGGCCATTAGTGGTCCTTGTGGTCACTGGAAATTTCTGGATACTTCAATAGAAGATGTGTTCCGAGATAAAATTTCTTGCCGTCAAAAATTTTACACGGATACACTTGTACTTATTTCGTTTGAGAAAATGAAAACTATGTAGAAAAAATTTGAAAAAAATTTCCAAGTCTTGTTCATTTTACAATTTCACAGATTTAATCTGACTTATTTTTTTTTCAGAACATGTTCTCAAAATTCTCATATTTGTTCTCACGAGAGATTATGCATTAGGGTATTATAGATATATGAGATATGTTAGTTGAAATAATAATTTTTAAAGTACATACTGTATAATTTCTTTCAACTAATTAACTTTATATGAGAGACATTATTTCAATTCGACATTACACTTGAATCAACGTTGAATTATTGCACAAGCTCATAGTGAAAATATAAATTATTAATGAATTCATCAAAGATGTATAAGCAATAGTCTAGACTAAAGGTAGAATGTCAAGAGAGCACATTATGGTTATATTTTTTGCCTTATAAAAAAGAGCTCGTATAATCTCCAGTTTAACTTTTTAGTTTTTAAACTTTATACTTTTTCATATTATAGGACTTGATAAAGATCTGGTCATTGTAACTAAATAAATGCCAGAGCTAGGTGAACATGCTAATGAAAAATTAATCCCTTTTACGATATACTTTGGAATAAAAAATAAACTCATTTTTAGCGGATCGACATCAGAATGAATAGTTTGGAACACTTGGAAGGAGTGCTTAGGCAATCCGATAAAAATCCCATGATTGCTTTTTTGACCACTTTTTTAATCTATGCAGGTTCAGAATAGTATCACTAATCTTTATTTCAGGGTTTAAAGAAAATCCAAAAGAGTCCTTGTACAATGTCAAGGACTGTTGTAAACAATGTCACATAATAATTGCTACTCCATTGGAAGCAACATAGTATTGTTGGCCCTGTTAGTCTAACAGTGGTAACATGATGAATTATGATAGTTGCTGAAGGTTTCTAATGGTCATATTTACAATTTTCAGACAAGATGAACAAAATGAGAAGAAATAGAATAAGAATACAAAATTCACGGTGGGTTAGGCTTGCGTCAGAGGCTACACGCTACACCCCATGCAGGCAGTCAAAACTCGTGCAAACAACTGAGTTCAATTACCCCCGCTGTGCATAGAAGTAGGCTTATTGTTAGGTAAGAGATGAATGAATCGTGAACGAATCATTCATCTCTTGTCTAAGAATGGCTAGTTCTATTTTGTGAGACTTTCGAGACTAGGAACGTTAAAATGGAGGTTCATATGACTATACTACTTATTTTCTCTCTTTTCGGGGTTGCCCCCTCTGTTTTGCTTAAATGACTGGATTATTTGTCGGTTTATCCGTTTATATATGCAAACACATAAGTTAAATCCGTAATATAAATCTGAACATAGTTTAATTGGTGTGTTTGCATAAATTAAACGGATAAACGGATAAATATGAACGACTACTATTGCTTTTTCCAATATTTCATTAATATTGTTGGCAGGACCGGATTAATTATCTTAAGTTGAAATCATTCACTTATCTATTTCGATGACTGTTAGGTCCTCATTAACCTTCACCGACTATCACCCTCTGACCACTGTTTGAACAACAGTGTCAACAAAATTTACCTTACAAACAACTTGATATAATAACAAATTATTTTTCCTTTTTTTTCCTAAAAAGTAACTTCGTACTACGTGACACACAATCTTCAGGAATTGTACATATGATGTCGTCAACATATTTTTTTACAAGTGGTATATCGAAAGGTAAGCTTGTGACGATCTATAAGGATATAGTCCATAATCAATCTGGCTATTATTGGACTCAAGTTCGAGCCCATTGGACAACCAAACACCTGTTTGTATACAATATTCTTAAAAGTAAAAATATTAGAGTCGAACATGAACCTGACCAGAGAAATGAAGTCCTGTTTATCTAACTCAGTGTGTGGGGAGATGTTATTCCACTTTTTCTCCATCACTCCTACCACCAAATCAATTGGAATATTTGTGCATAACGAAAGGACATCAAAACTCACAATGAAATAATTAGCATTAGCAGAAAATTGTTCACTAGAGATGAGAACTGGAAAGAATCTTTTATGTAATATCTATTCTTCTCATTATCAAAACTTTTTGTCAGGATGTTAGCAATGAAAATGGATAATTTTGAAGTCGGGGTGTTAATCGATGACACAATAGGTCTTAAACTTAGGGTGGGCTTATGCATTTTAGGGATACCATAGAACTTGACTGGATTAGAATTATAAGTAAAAAGTTTTTTAGCTTCAATCGTTGATTGAAGGAGTCAGGAAGATACGCAACCTTATGGGAGAAACTGTGCACAGGACGATATACCGACAAATAGATGGCGACAGCGTCGAAATATACCGAAACTCGTGAAAGTGGATATCGTTCCAAGCGCTCAGTCGAATTCAGGATATCTGGGTAGTAACTTCGTACGCTTATATGAATATCTATTGAAATCATGCGGCAGTTTAGCGATGGACAGGGAGCTAAGGGTTTATGACGGGGCAATAAAACCATTTAGTTCAGTTTTATGGGCCTGCACTCGTGAATTATAGATTTGAATAGTTGTTTCATTTGGAAAAAATATGTATACCTACCGACTTTATGTTATGAATTAAGGCATTATTAGATATTTCAAGACCAAGATGATGATTTATATTCCAACAAAAATATTAATAATTTTCAATAGGTACAATTCGTTGTGAAACAAATTATTCAGCATCATCAACAAATCAGCTACTGTTCTTATTGTTCTTAAGAACACTAGCTGATTTGAAATATTTTAATAAACTAGGTAGGTATAATATGTTGGATAAAATCTAGTTGAGTCAGCACTATTATTGCTAACTTCGTTATTTTTGGATCTACAAAATCGGTTAAATGAAATTAGCAAACTATGGTAGGTATGTATAGTATTTTTTCCGCTGAATAAAACAACAATGACAACTGAAAAACAAATGAACATCGCGTTTTCGAGTTATGTCAAAAAAATCTATTTCTTTAAAATGAGACATCCGATATATTTTTGTGTTTTCATATTTCCTGAGAAAATCCAATAAGCATAGTTTTTACAGTTACGATTTAAATTAATTAATTTTTTGAGTTATAAACAAATGAAAATCGGAATTTTTCATTTTCAAAACAGCGTACATCGTAAACGACTCATTATATCGAAAAATTGCTTACGTGGCCCTATTTTAACTTTTTATGTAGGTACTGCTATATGATGTGGATGAATTTTTTATTTAGGGTGATGATCTTGAATCGTTTCCGATGTAACCTCTACACTGCTTTCAAAACGAAAACTTGCAATTTTTATTTGTTTATAACTCAAAAACTCAAAATCGGTAACGAAGCGGTTGCGGGCCTATGTTTATATACGAACTTTTAGTCATGAAATAACCCAAATAATTACCTCCTTTCGTATGTACCTGGTATTTAGTAACAGACTGTATTATTTGATTATTAATTTTAGGTATGTTATTAATTTTGTTATATCTATAATACAGGGTCTCCAGTTTAAGTGGCACTACATGGGGATCTTCTAATAAGAGACACAGGGTCGATTAAAGTAGAGAAAAGTTGCACAATTTTATGCATAAGAAGAATCCGAAAATAAATTATAATATTTTCAGTCATTGCTGAAATATCCTGAAAAAACTGGAAAATCAAAATTTCTTGTATCATATCTTTTTTATTACATATTGGAAAGTAATAAATAATTTTTGTAGGTTTACATAAGTCGTCAAAAGCTATCAATTTGGCATTACAAAAATTTTCAAAGCCGACTAGATCATAGAGTTTTCATAGCCAACTTTTGTTTTCCTTATGGTCGCCAAATTGTTTTTTTATGTCGTTCGGTATAAAAAAATCGCGCAAAACAAAAAATAATAAATAAAATTTTAAAAATATCAAAAATGTTTTTCCTTCTTTTTTCGAAAAAACAAACATTTTTCACGCAATTATGTCAATGTGAATTCATATTACCTACCTATGCCTTATGATTTTCTAATTTTTATATGATATTCGGTATACAAATTGATATTTTTTCTTACTGTGGAATTTTAGTTTCCATGATTTTTTTTATACCGAACGACATAAATAACAATATGGCTGCCATAATGACAACAATAGTTGACTATGAAAACTCTGTGATCTAATAGTCGGCTTTGGAAATTTATATAATATCAGATTGATAGCTTTTGATGACTTAAGTAAACCTACAAAAAATTATTGATTAATTTCCAATAATACCTAAAATAGATATGGCAAAAATTAGAAATTTTGATTTTTCAGTTTGTTCATTTCAGCAACGACTGAAAATATTCTAAATTTTTTTCAGATTCTTATTAGGTATAAAATTGTGCAACTTTTCTTCAATTTAATCGACCTGATGTATATCTTTTAGCGTTTCCAAGATCCCCATGTCACTGGACACTCTGTATAGCGGATCTTTTATGAACATATCTCATCAGTTATTTTATTAGATTAGAATATATGCATTAACAGTCTGATGATAAGTTTGGAACATAATAAATTCATAACTTCGTTTTGTGGCGTTTGTGAAGTCCCTTTGACGGGTAGATTTAATTTTTTTAAATGGTATATCTTCTGAAGTGTAATAACATATCATTATGATGTCATTGGTTTATGACGTTTGTGTTTTTTTTATCTATTATGGATTGATTTGTATATACGTTGTATGGTGCAATATGTATATTGCAACCTTCATATTGAGAAATTTTGAAAATAAATTAATAATTTTTTGTAGGCTCACTCGTCATGAGCCAACCATTTAACGTCTCTATTTTTCTTTTTTTTTAAGTCGACCAGATCCCAGAGTTTTCATAGTCAAA